>JBBBDQ010000621.1:667500-990000 GCA_037127315.1 Ascarosepion bandense | reverse complement strand
GGCCTTCCATTCCTACACATTCCGTCTGAAGATACATTGAACTTTCAATTTCGAAACAAATGTACCTTTGTAAAAAGTTATATACATGTTCTAAAATATAATTTATAATTAATATATATATATACACACACACGCACACACATATATATATATATATATATATATATATATATATATATATATTACACTTTGATGTTATGATGTACTAGCCAAAAACACGTGTCATGCAAAGCGCATGATAACAAGATAATAAATTTAAACAATTTTTGGTGTGTTTGACTCTTGGCAAGATTATAAACAAATTTATGGAAGGAAATAGATTATAAATTAATAATAATAGCAAACTTATACAAATAATAGATCATCATAAGATGAAAATATTGCCTAAATGATGTTTTCTCTAGTATCTTGTAATTTTTAGAAATTAATATCTATTTTTTTAAATTTTAGGTCAGCTCTATAAATGATCGGAAAGATTATAGAAATGTCATGGAAGCAATGAAGGCAATGGGTTTCAACTTTAAGCATGTTGAGACACTTTGGAAAATTGTGTCTGCAATTCTACATATGGTAAGTTTAAAAAATGACAGGTTAATGTCTAATTTGCCAGGGATGTCTGTCATGATTAAAATTCAAAGTAAAAACTCTTGAAGAAGATAACTTAAGAATAAGATTAGAAAATCTTTTATTACAGAAATACTTTGAGTTACTCCAATTTCCAGACTAAATGATATAAGTTTTATTCACCTACTCAGCCATCTTTTCTTTGGTCTGTTGAAGTAAATCTCAATGATTTATCAGATAAATGTTTTCACAATACAAATGGAAGAGAATTAAGTTAAAAAAGAAAAATGGAGAAGTTGAAAATGTTCTTTGAAATATTTTTCATTATTTTCTTGAATTGTTTAGAAAACATCTTCATTTTAGTTGTTTTTACAGTGTTCTTTGACCTTTAAGTGGCATCAGTTATTTATTTATTTTTAAATGAATCTTGCCCTTTTTTCAGAATTCATCAACATTTTGTGCTGACATGGGAAAATATTACCAGATGTCTGGATCTATGAACAGTTTTATCTGAGAATCTGTTGAAAATGCAGCAAATACTTTTGAAAGGCCAAAGAACATATCATCTGAAATATAATAAAAATAAAAATGAGGATAATATTCAAAGTAATTCAAGAAATAATGAAATGTTTTATGAAGGATACCCTGAAAATAATGCTTCTTAATTATTTCAATGAAAACTTCAACAGATACAGTGAACACTGTTAGATAATTCAAGTTTTCAGCTATAAAACAATTTTTCCATGTGGTTACCACTTGGATGACCACATAAAAGCCACATTTTAATATATGGATTGACAACTATGCAGTTTTCACTTGGAACACACATCAATATTACAGAAATACATTACCTCTCACCTAACTGCTTATATCCACCATTTGGTGTACATAAATATTCAGCAAGTCTTCATAACATTGGTGCAATTTTTCACATGGATGACTTTAATGAAACGCCTTATCAACGATGATTTCGGAATTATTACAAACGTCCCAAACTGAGTTATTATGTAGGAATGTCAATCAAAACATGAATTATGGAATAAAAAAAAATACTCGTTTTAATTTATTTTATTTGAGAATTTGATTTGTAATCACGCTTAATGTTACAAGGGAAGTTACTACGGACTATGATAGATTATCTCCCTTTATGCAGGTCTTGTATTTCATCGTACTTTGATTTATTCGGCATGAGAATTAATGTTTGACTCGAGTGTTTAAAATATAAGAAGTACGAAAATATTTACTAAAGACAGATTTTTCTACAGTAAGACTAATGCATTTATGATTATAAAAATTGAGATAATGATAAATATTCTTGATTCAAAAAGATTACTTTTTCTTACATATTGTTCCCCAGAAAGTTTAGTTTATAACTTAAAGCAGGTAACTATGGAATAAATTGATTTATATTGAAATTTAATGTTTGACGACAAATTGAAATAGAAAATTTCTAAATTAAATTATGAAGAGGTTCCACAAGAAGTTGAAGTTTTTTACTTATATTTTAAATTATTTGTAAACTGAACTGTAATTGTTAATTGAAATGAATTAATATTTAAAATAGAACTTGCATTGTTTCATATTACTGGGATTTCTTTCATTTGTAGGGTAACATCTCTTTTGAGATGAAGGATGACCAAGTATGTGTGTCCAGTCGAGAAGAGTTATCCCAAATTGCTCGTTTGCTTTCAATGGATGTGAACAATCTTGAAACCTCTTTATGTTCTCGTGTTGTTGCTGCTGGTGGTGATGTGGTGAGGAAAGAATTCACTTTGTCAGATGCTATTTACACACGAGATGCTTTCGCAAAGGTAAGGCTTTTTAAAGTATGTTGGGGAGAAGAGGATGTCAAGTATCTTAAATATTTTGAATAGCACAAACGACAAACACAAGACTTAAAATTATTTTCTTTTGTGCACCAAACATTTAGGTAAAATAAATATTTTGCTGATTCTTTTTTTGAGCCCAGTAGAATCGTATTTAAAATTTGTTGTGTCACTGAGCTTTTTTTTAATTTTTTAAAATTAAAATTTTTTTTCTTTTTAGATGATTTTACAAACTGTGATTCTAAAATTAGATAATTCTAAAATTGTTGTAAGAAGTTCAAAATCAGGGTTAACTGAAATATGATATAAAAAATATTAAGATAATTGTAAATCTATCTCTAGGCAAAAGTGTTTTCAGTTTGGGGGGAAGCACCTAACTGGTTGCTCTTCCTGCAACTATGAGGGATAGGGGAAAGAGATGAAAGGCAACAAAAATAACACTGCCTTGGAAACCATAACAACTTTAGGAACAAAATTCCCATGGGACAAACTTTAAAAAACACCATGCCTTACCAACTGCTGGTTTTCCCATTGCATTTATTGGCATAATCCAGATTTTGACCAGTTACAGAGATGCACATATCTAGACATGCCAAGCTGTCCTGGTACTAACTGAAAAAAAATCGGTATGTAAAAGGTGTTGACAAACATGTCTACACATGATCCAGAGCCTCTTTTGCATCTGTACTGACATGCATTCATCACACTCTCACTCAGATACAACAGCTTGGAGCAGGTCTCTTCTATCAAGTGCTTCTCTGAATAGGGTTGGTGGCTGGTTTGTGTACCTCCACCTAGTCCCCATGTGATTCTCATGGGGATTTTCTCTGCACTTTATTTGGACATATCATCTTCACTAGTTGTAGAAAGATTGTGCCTGATATGGCATAGCATTCCATTCAGCAAGACTGATGTTTCTCCATAACAAAATGACTCGATATTAGGAATGAATTCATGTTGCACAAATTTTTACAAGCTCCTGCCATAGTCAATAGCCCCAGTAGCAGTATCACAAAAAGATTTGACATCCAACAATTTAAAGCAACACATCAGAAGCCACAAAATCCAATAATACAGACTGTAATACACAGATACCTGTGAGTTTGAAGCTCTATGGAACTGACCCAAAACTGTGTGCACATATTTTTCTTTAACAAAAGAGCCAAAACTTGCAAGTCTGGCATGTTTTGAACCAAGGGCATCAGTTTGTCTGACAATTTTCCTATTCTATTGGCATCAAATCTTTTTGTGATGCTATTACTGTGTCCATATAGGGCTTCTAAAAACTTGTGCATCATGATTTCATTACCAATATCAAATCATTTTGGGATGGCAAGTATTTCCTGTAGGTAAATTGAGGGCCTTCCATTTATAACAGTAGTAGACATCTGTTTATCCAACAGTTTTCACTTAGTCCACTTGTGCACTTCCAATGTTCATCATAATTCTATGAAAGTAAGATTGATGGTGATATTTTTGCAACCACATCTGCTGGTAATGGCGCTATCACTGTATAACATTTTGTTGTATTTGGGATGATTTTCCATAAATGGAACTGTGCCTTGACTATGGAGAATCACCCACTTGTGATGATCTCAATGACTGCTGGTGCCTAAATAATCACTTGCCCTATGGCATTATCTAATATGTTGGTCTCCATTGCAATAACATGTGGGAGTAAAAATAATTTGTGTGTGTGTATTGTTTTGATAATACATTGGTGTTATTTGAATGTATTTCTTTTTATTTATGTATATAATTGAATTTGGGGGTCCAAAAGACACCATAAGCCCCACAATGGAAAAATATATATTTCAAACAAATCAATTACAAAATATAATTCAATGAGCATAAACAAAAATTATATTCATTTAAGAGAAATCTTTCTATATTTCAAATAAAAAAAATGTAGTAAAAAATTCTTGTTTATCTGGTCTGTCAGAACACTGTCTCTGGAGATCTGCTTCATTTGGCCACTGAAGGTGAAGGGAGAGAACATTTGATTTATGTTCTAGTTGACAGCAAAAACTTGTTCTGGTGCATATTTAACTATGCATATTTATATTTAACTATTTTTTTCTCATTTATTATTATCATTCTTATCCATATTTTAAAGTAATTTTATTAACATTTAATTTTTTTTTTATTGTGTATTTATTATTTTGGTTTCATACACCTACATAGTCTAGTACTAAGGGTTAAAGGTTATTTAGTGATTTATTTGTTGCTATCACTACAAACCTTTCTCTGTCAAACAAACCAGACTTCTTAAATAGCCACAAATCAGCTCCAAATTGAATGAGGAATAGAATATTATGTGAGGATATGACTTGTCTAATTAGTTAAAAAATAACAAAATTTATCTCTTTAAACCATGACTGCATGCAAATTTTATTTTGATGGGTTTTGTGACTATGAGTTTCCATTCTTTTTTTTTTTTCAAATTTTTGAAAACAAAATTATTTTTTATAAATTATCAGGCTTCATTTTGTTTTACAATATGACAATATTGTATCTTATGCATACAATACCTACAAATAATCTAGCTTATTTTTGTATTTTTCCTTTTAATTAATTTTTATATAATTTTACATTTCTTTTACATATATATATATATATATATATATATATATATACTTATATTTTTAAAGATTTTTTACTTATGCCTGATGATTTTTTACTTATGTCTGATGAGTGGTCATTTTTTTAAGGACTGGGGCAATGTTAATTGCAATAATAATTCTAAGTGTCTTTCATAAGTTAAAATTAATTTTGTCAAATGTTTTTTGTTGTTTTAAATGTTATGATTTAGCAAGGATTAAAAATTCCTGTTTACTATAATTATTTTCCTTAAATTTAACCAGAGGTGTATACTCTGGGTTTGCTTAGATGAATTCTTTATAAATATTAAACTCCTTCAATCATATAATTATGAATTAAAATGAGAGAAACAAATTGTTCTGTTCATGTTATGAAATATGTGGCAGTCCTTGTATCTACTGATCTGAGCCTGATTTATTCAAAGATTTAGGCTCACCCCTGCCCCACTATTTGGGTTGTTGTTAAAGTCTGAGACCATGAATCTCATTAGTCATTATATAATTTTTTATAAACTGGAAATGGATCCTCAGATGAAACTCAGATGATTATATATTTAAACAAAGCTAACATTTTAAAATAATAAAATTCTAACACATAATTTATACACACAGAATGAAAGATTATATCTAAGTCTGTGGCAGTTGAAGTAAAATATCAGCTACTTTTTATTTACCTCTAAGAAGTTTTTTAGATTGGAAATTTGTGTTGTTTTTGCTCTGTTTAATGATTTTCTTGTGTATTGTTTATTCCAGAATTTATTTATAAATACTGATGATAGAATACAGTTACAAGGTGACATGTTAAAATAACTCAAGACTTGTTAACAAGTTAATTTTATAGCAATAATCTTTATCATTATAAGAATAACTGGAAAAATTTTGATTTTAAACTTATGTTCAATATATAGAACTGACAATTTTAGAGTTGTTTATGCTTTGTGAACAAAGGGACATAATAATTTTTTAGAACATTTTTAGGCAAATACTGTTCAATCTACTAAAATATTAAGAATTATTTATGAATGAATTTATTTATGAAAAGAATTTTGTAAGAAAAATTTATGGAAATAATTTTTTAGCTCAATGAACTTGTCCCCTTTAAATTTAAAAAAAAATTAATAAAATTGGAAACTAACTTTTTTGTAAAGATAATTTTCTAACAATAAAATAAAATAAAATAAATTTCTATTGAAATTTTGATTCTATTCGAATTACATTTGTAGATAAAAAAAATATTTACGACTGAGAAAAAAATTCTCTTTACTTTTGGACAGTATTAATGTGAATTAATATGGCTTCATCATAGGGTGACACTCTGACAATAAATTTAGTTGTTTTCTGAATTTTAGTTGTTTTCTAGCTTTGTCATAATTTTAAAGTCAAACTAATTTAATGTTTCAGGCTACCTATGATCGTATGTTCACCTGGATTGTTGGTCGAATTAATGAAGCAATTGATGTCTCGGCTAGTGGATTTTCTAGTGTTGGCAAAAATACAGTCATTGGAGTCTTGGATATTTATGGCTTTGAGATTTTCGACAATAACAGGTAATTTTCTTTTATCTTTTCATTTTTGTCTGAATTTTTTTTAAATAATCGTTTCACTCCAAGCATGGCAGTACTGCCACTGGTACACAGAGAATTACATGAGAATAGAGTGAAAAGAAAGAGGAACAAGATACAGAGGGTGCCGGAGAAAGGATAAGAGAAAGATGGGAGTCAAGGAGATAAAAGATGGGAATTGACTTAAGTTTAAGTTGCACTTAGACTTTTGAAGATTGTAGCTATCAGGAAAGCAAGTATTGGAAGGAAGTTCTACAGGCAGGAAGTTCAAAAAAAGAAACTGATAGAGTAGAAGTGGTGGTTACATTTGACTGTAAAAGGGTTGGACCTAGTTGCCAGTCTAGTATTTCGACTAAATTCAAGAATGGGGGGGTGCAGGGAGGTAAGCTTGTCAGAGCAGAAGCCATGAAAATATTTGTTGAAAAGACAGAAGGAAGCTGCATCCTGCCACTGAAAATGACTGAACTCGAGCTGCCAAATTGGGATCAGTTACATTGCAGATCCTTCTTTGGATTTTGTTGAGACACCTGAGATGAACAGTGGAGCACCCAACCAAATATGGCAACAGTATTCAATACAATAAAACTGACAAAATAGGTCAAGCATAGTTTTGTCATTATCTTTGTTGTCGTTATCATAAAATTTCAGCCATTGTGACCTCCAACCTTCATTGGATGCTTGTTGTTCTTGGTAGATATCTTGTCTAGTTCTTATTTTTAGTACTGCTCAGTTACTGCTTGACTCGTTTCTACCAAATCTAACTACACCTTCATTTCCCAGTCACTATGTCACTAAATTAACAAACCAATGCTTTAATCCATTAAGATATTTTCCCACCATTAACTTCCATACATAATCAGCCATGCAGATGACTACTGATTTCTCTTGACCAGACCTAAACATAATTTTTATTTTTGGATGAGCATTAAAATTAGACAATGCTCAAATAGAATGACTACCAAAATCTTAGTTACTTGTGTTATATATCTAAACAGAGTAAATATATGTGCTGTGGGTGTAAAAATGCATATGGTTGGAAAACAGATTCAAACAACTCAACAATGAAGAATAAGGACAATTTTTTGGTGCGAGAAATATACACGTAAAATATTTATTTCTCTTTTTCTTTTTTTGAATATACAAAGGCAGTTATAATGTGGAAGAAGGAGGCACGTCAACAAAGTTCATACAAGGGCATTATAGCAATATGCGCAAACAGAATGATTCACTTATCTTGGGTGTGAAGTCCAGTTATGTGGCGTCAAAAAGTCTGTCAATAGTAGCAGCACGGGTTCCCCTTAGCGGGTGAGGGAAGAAGACTACCGAATTGTCGTTTCTTCACCTTTTTTATTTTTTGGGGCTGGTTCAAAACGAGCAGCCCCTTTTGTCCTGCAGGAGTGTTTGTGATTGGCTGTCAAATTGATTCGGCGTCATGCCTCATTAATCAAATAGACAGAACAATGCATGGATCTGCCTGTGCAGTGACACATTTTGTCATTTCGAGTCTGGAACTCATGAAGATCACTTCCGTTTGTCAAAGCAGGGTATGATCTTTCTTCGTTAGAGAACATAACACTTGTTTATCAGTCAGTCAGTTAAGTGCCACATGTGATAAACGTTTGGGTGATCATGTCTCTTTCAGTCCATGACTGAATGGGCAGAGGATTTTCCTGCTGTAGGCTGCCATTACTTTCTGCAGTAGACTGGTTGCCAACCAAGGCTGTAGAATCCAAACTATGCAGCTATTTAACCCATAGGCGGAGGGGGAAGAGACAGATTTGTACCTTTATCAAGGGTATTTGCATGGAAGTGAATGCAACAAATTCAACTGGAATTTGAACTTGGCTCTCCAATTTCTTGTTCTGAGCTGATATCTGCTGCACCACAATGTAAATCCCTCCCTCTAACATAAAAGGCTATAAAAATTATTAGCATGTAATTGTAATGTATCCAACCCCCTTCTCCATATCAACCATTTTCCAGTTGTTAAAGCCTAAGACGAATATAGTTATGCCTTTTATTAAATGAAAACATGATTTTCTTTTTCCCCACAAGTATTATCCATTTTTTGGTTACCCGCCTGATCCTGAACTTGGTTGTGCATTTGCTATGCGGAGTTTTGACCCAGACAATGTCACCTTCTTCATATCCCCCTCCGATCATCCGTGGTTCTGGTGGGGGTTTGGCTTCAATGCCTTTTACTCTGATGTGGTAATTATGCAACGCATCAGCCAGTGCCATGAAAGGTGATATATTATACCAATAAACGGCCTCCAACGCAGAACAACCTTTCCTTGCTGCAATGATCTTAATACTTCCGTGGCTGCGTTCTACAATTCACATTACCAGCCAGTGAATATGCGTACCGTAACCTCAACTGCACACCCCAGCTGTTCGCAAACTCCTTGAAGTGTCTGCAAGTGAAGGCGGGGTCATTGTCAGTTAATATTTCGGTTTGTGGGCCCTGTTCAAAGAAAATCATCTTCAACTGGTGAATGACACTATGTGCATCTTGTCGACACAATGTCCGAAATTGCAAACCTGGAGGGACCGCAATCAATGAGCGTAATGGGTTATGTTCATTGCTACTCTACTCCAGTTGTTTTCCACGCTCAATTTTCCTTTTTTCCAATGAACTGGTGCTGGATCTATTGACTGGCAGGCTTCGCAGGCTTTGACAACCGATCACACGATTTCTTTTGACACTTTTGATAAGTCTGGCGAAGTATAATGTTCGTTTCACGCCCGCATGTCCACTTTCTTGGTGGACGTCAGCCACCTGACTTTTATTCAGTTGGCTCTCCATTGCAGCACAACTTTCCGGGACTGGCTCTTTTCCCTCCTTGTGTAGATCCAACCACTTGCTCATGGTTTTGACAGGATTTCACCAGTGTGACATCTATGGTCAATCCATATCCTTCCGCCAATGCCCACAGTGTTCCCAAGCACCGTCTCACTAGCATTTCATCAGCCACCTTCGTGTTCACACGTGCCTTCCCAGTCAAGGTGTTGGATATCCACTGATGTACGCATGCTAAATTGGTGACCAGATGCAACACTGTGGCCTGCCATTGAAGGGCCAGGTTGATGCCTTTGACTGCTGCATCTAGTTCAGTCAGATTGATATGCCTGGCATCATTGGTTGGGCACAACCAACAACCATCCTCGATGATGTTTCCATTCGCCTCTAATGCCACCCCTGTGGCCACAGAACTTGCATCCACCCAGACCTTC
Organism: Ascarosepion bandense; assembly: GCA_037127315.1. NCBI lineage: Eukaryota > Metazoa > Mollusca > Cephalopoda > Sepiida > Sepiidae > Ascarosepion > Ascarosepion bandense. Next base: position 980,214 of record JBBBDQ010000621.1, on the reverse strand, counting down.
ATCTCGTTGCCATCCATGCACCAGTCTCCTCCGACAGGGTCCATTTCACGCAGTCTGGTCATCATCTCTTCCAGCATACAATGTAGATTGGCATCTCTGATTTCGTCGTCCCATCTCTTGGTCATCTCACTTGCTTGGTGCTTGATGAATGAAGTTACCACCCTCAGCCAGCCACACACAGGGAAGTTGCCCGTGAGTTTCCCACAAATGGAAAATACACGTCGATGAGTTACCACATTGGGAATATCCGGGATCTGTCCACCCCGCTTCGTCGTTGTTATTCAAGCTGTTGTTTGCATGAGAATAGCGTTTCGGAGATCAAGACAAGATGTGTGAATTTGGCATGCCTGTTTGGAATACTTTCCTGTGGGTGTTTTTAGCCAACACAATTTTTTTTTTTTCCCTCTTTTTGCAACAAGTTGGTTATATGTACAATTAAGGAAGTCATGCTTCAAGGAACTGGAGGTAACATGGACATGTATGTTTCTTAAAAATTATGTGACCAAAAAAGAAAAAAAATCAATTTTTGGTTCTCATTTCTAAATCTCAAGAAATTGAAAAAATTTTAAGTGCCTGAATTCTTTATAATGTACGAATTTTGCTTTAAATTTTTTTTCAGAAAGTGCATACTTTTGTTCAAAATTTTGTTTAAAATAATTTTTTCTTTTTTCAGTTTTGAACAGTTTTGTATCAATTACTGCAATGAAAAACTACAGCAACTTTTTATTGAATTGGTGCTGAAGCAAGAACAGGAAGAATATACCCGAGAAGGTATTGAATGGGTGCATGTAAGTAAAATATGAATCTTGTTTTAGGCATGACAAAATTTGTAACTAACGATAGTGGTGATTTTTTTTCCTTGTAGTTTTGCTTAAAATTGACTCTAGACCTGTATTTATAATTTTGATTCTGCTTTTATAATTATTCCATGACATTCAGTTATGTTTACTTTTATAAACACACATGCAATGAAAATTTTTGATGAATTACTGTTAATTATAAATTTATTTTAATTAGTATTTCTTTTATCTTAATTTCAGTTGCTTCTTATTACAAATCTCACACTGTTATTTTACACTTGTCAAAGAAAATAAAAAAAATATATTTTCAATATTAGAGTATGTAAATAAAATGGATGGATAAAGAATTTATTTGAGATTTGAATAACTGATGAGTGATATGAAAAGTGATATGAATTTTATTCTTTTTTATAGACGTTCTTTATTACAATCCCCAACGTTTATTGAAAATTGTAGATTTTTCGAAAATTGGTTGACAAAGTAAATAAAATTAGGTTTCCTTTATTTAAGCACAAAAATCAGCTATACAAGGGAAATAACCTAATTATGATTTGGGGTTCCACTTAGAAATTATATCCCTTGTTTCTTTTTTATCTTTTTTTATTATCATTTTCTTAAATGTAATTTTTTTCAGTTTAATGTCTAAAATTGCAATTTATAGTTATCTTTCTCCAGTGTGATGATTAATTAAAATTTATAATTCCGTGAAAATTTTATTAATGAATCTCTAATGTTTCAAATTAAAGAGAAAATTTAAAGTATTGTTAGGAGTAACTGTAAAGCTGCAGTAAAGTGGTCTGCCAATTTAGACCACAATTATTGTAATTTGAACTAAATACTGACATGAATCATTATCTACCATGATATGAATCGTCGACTGTTGCCAATGAAGCCACCATTTAATGTGGCACAGGCCATTATAAATAAAAAAACTGTCAATTTCTTTTTGCAAACAAGCTCCCTCATACCAAAGTCAATAGTTCCCAACTCCACATATCCTCTGCCACATTCAAGTTCTATCAAGATTAGAGTATCTGGAATCTACTAAGACAGTGTGTCTTCTTCCATAGTTGTAGGCTTCGTGGGCAGTGCTGAGTTTAAATCTTGCCTGCTGTATGTTTCCTTCCAATCCTTTTGGTCATGTGACATGTAGCATGGATACTGACACAACAACATGTAACATCCCTATCAGCTCCATGATTTTGGCCTTGCCATGTAGTTTGGCTTGTTGCATGTATAGCACCTTATTTCAGCACTTTTTCCCAATCCAGCCATATCATGCATTGTTTGCATACCTTCAAAATGCTTCATTCTTTAAGATTCTTCTGGTTCTAGTCAGCAGCTGAGTTATGCCCATATCATTCATTTGAGAAGCCGCTTGAACAAACTTGTTTGATATACCACTGAATGGATCAAAGAACTTTCACTGCTTCACTAGATAAACATTAGCAGCCCCCCACTCCCCAGGGTAGCAAACAGCATGCTACAAACTGTATGTTACAAAGAAATCTGTGGGAAAGACCATATCTAAAACATCCTTTATGTAGCTGAAATCTCTCATTGACTTGTTGCTCAGCTGCTGGTAAACTGCAAATGCACCATCCTTTTTATCTTGCATAAATCACACAACAATTCTGTCTTCTCAATCTATTAATGGTTGTGATTTGTACCCTCAAACACTAGTATACATTTAATATAAGGCTTTGTTAACAATAAGACGACAGATGCCAAAATAGTTGTCAGTAATGACTATAAAATTGTATCAAAGTGGCCTAAAAATGCAAAACCACTGTCTTTGTAATCTGAACTATCAACCAATGCGAATCAAACTGTTTACTGTGACACACATCTTTAGGAATCAACAACTGTTAAGTATGTTTTGTGAACCAGCTCCATGGAGGTGAAAGGACTTCATGCACTCAATTTGTGTTTGTATTTTGTGAAGTCATTTGCATGAGCAGCGTAATGATGCTTCAATCGATTTCTTTTCTGCTTATTTCTCCCATCCCATTATGTGCAGGCTAATCTTGGATTTTTTGTTTCTTTGCTACAAATATCTAAAGTCATTTTTTATACAAGTGAGGATTATATATTCATATTATAGAAACACACTTTATATTTGTGCACATATCTCTAGGGAAAATATTTATCAAAACTACACACACACACACACACACACACAAACAAGGATTCTACTTTATATATATATATATATATATATATATATATATGCCTGTTTATGTTGGCCTATTTTTGTATCTGTCCACTACAGTCTGTTCATATTTATCTGTTTGTCTATTCACCTATCTCAATCCATGTATCTATATCTGTTATGTACATGCCTATGGACAGTAATGTGTATGTCTCAATCCTTATATAATACATTGGACACTATTGAGAGGTTGTGGTGTTTTCTTACTGTCTTTTAGTTCTCTACTAGCAGTGGTTATTTACTTCATGCAGCTTGTGAGCCTTGTGTTTCATGATATAAATTTTACTATTTATTTCTAACCTCTGTTTAGGTTATTACTCATGCCGTAACCTTTTAGGTTTTAACAATATCAATTTATCCTTTTATTCAATTCTTATTTATTTGTAAGTTATCTCTTTAGCTTTATAACTGAATTTATTTATCTTTTTCTTTTTTGTCAGGTTGATTATTTTAACAATAAAGTCATCTGTGATCTTGTTGAACAGCCACACAAAGGAATCTTGGCCATGTTAGATGAAGCCTGCCTAACACCTGGCAAAATGACAGATGAAGTAAGACCAATTTTTAAATCTTTATTTATTTTTACCTGGTCAGTAACCATTGTTTTATTTAAGATGCTCTTCAGAAAAATTATAATTTTTTCAATTATTTGATGCAAAAAAAAAAAAATTGAACAAAATAATTTGATGTTTACTTTTGGATGTCTGTTTTCTATTTGAATTAAAAGAAGATTAAAAAGCAAAATAAAATTTTCAAGTGGAAAATATATTAGAGGTTGTATGCATTCATAGACTATTTACTAGAAATATTTTTGCATATTTCATTATTAAACTGAAAATTTGAAGGTTTAATAATTTTTAACTAATTGTCAGATATCATCTTTAAAATTTAAACTGATTTTTTTTTTCTAAATATGCTAAATTACATCCTTGGATGATATGCAATTATTTTCTAATTTTTTATATTAGAAGCAATAAAATGTGTATTTTTCCTAAGTTACTTTCATTTTTTAATGTATTTAATTAGGGATAGAGAAGTTGTAATCTGAAAATATTTTAAAATGGTTGCAGAGAATTTTTATTTTTGAAACAAATAATCATAACATTTTAGGAATATTCTTTTAGATTTATTAACAAATGAAAAGCATTGATTCCTATCAAATCAATCATAGATGATGCTAGTCTTTGATTATACAGGTTGAAAATCCTTTATCCAAAATTTTTGGGACCAGAAGTACTTCAGTTTCAGATCATTTTTGATTTTGGAATACAGACTTTTTAATTTGTATATCACATCTATAAAATAGGGCAGCTTGGGAATGGAACCCATGTATAAATACGATATCCCTTTACATTTCATAACCCAAATTATACATATGGCCTGAAGGTAGTTTTATATGAAGTTTAATCAATTTTGTGTATATACGTTTACAAGTAATGATGCTTGTCATATAATGCTCACATGGATTTTAAGTGGGGAAATTAAGATTTTGTGTAAAAATGTTTTGTACAATAAAAACATGATCTGTCTATATTTCTGAGATGAGGTAATATTTACAGTATTTATGTTATTTGGACTATTGTCCTGATCTTTGTTGCCATTTGTACGCCGTTGTTCTTGTCCTTAAGGACACATAGCCCAGTAGATATAGATGTTGGTTAGTTCTTGTGACTTGACCCAAAGAGTTGTGTGTTCAATACCAGGCTACAGCAGTAGTAAACAAGTAACTTGCAGGGTTAGAGGGAGATAACTCATGACTTCCAATTGAGGCATTACTATGCAAAGAGTAAGAATGATATACCCCAGTAATTGTAATAAAGGGTTCAGTTTAAAATTCCTAGCACCTGAAGAAGGCTGGAGCGTACAATGGCTGAAATGTCATGCAAATGGCAACAAAGATGAGGACAATAGTCTGAATAATGTAAATACTGTAAAGATATGATCATTACTTACAAAAAATACATTAATATATAAACAGCAACTTTTTTGTGCTGAATAAGGATATTATTCTAAATGAATAATATCCTTATTCAGCACAAAACACAAGTTGCTGTGACTGACAAAAACTGGTGCCAATGTAGAGTATGTGATTGGGCTGGGGAAACTTCACCCAGAGCAATTGTGGTCATTTATAACAGCTGTACATCACCTAGGAACCTTCCTAGTGCTTTCTGAAATTTTCCATTTGTGGCAAGTCATGTCAACAGTTGAAAAACTTTCAGATTTTGGAATTTCAGATTAAGAATGCTCAATCTGTAATAGAATTTATGAGAATGATAAACCTTCATCCTTGTTTTAGTGAGGTTAACAATTAGAAGAAATGTGCTTATATATAAAAGTATGAAATACAAAATAACACCTGAAAAGAGTAAACATATTTCATAATAGTATTTCATAAAATTATAAACCAAAACCACTTGTGTTGACATATTAATTAGTGGTGAACTATTCATAACAGTCATAAAAATCAAAAAAATGTTTTAAGAAAAATTGATTTAGTAAGAATTATAGTCTGTAAATAAAAAAATTGGTATCAGACATTATTTTATTTTTTATATCTTTCATATTTAAGCTCACTGTCTTAAAATTTCTTAAAAGACTGGCATTTTTTTTCTTTTAGGAAATAAATTTTAATTTTTGACATATGTAAAAAGTTATAATATTTGGAAAAAAAAATTTTATTTAAAAAATAAAACTGAGTTTTGATTATTTTTAAAGAAATGAAAATAAAAATCTTAACCATGACACAATTCACTCTGCCAGAAATTTAGAAATGGCATTCACACTGAAAATTCAAATATGAACATTTCAGAGTGTTTGGGTGTCAATCATTTCAGAGTGTTTGGGTGTCAATCTAAGGACAGTGCAGATGATTTGGAAAGAGTTGGATGAGTCTAAAGGTACAGAAACTTGGAAAACTGATACAGTTCATTCTGATAAGAGAAGAACTACCAAATTTGTTGGTGAGAGACTCAACACAGAGGCCTACATCAAGTGTCTTGAAAAGAAAGTGCTATGTCTAGTAACAGGACACTGGAGCATGTCACACAAGCAGGAAAACTCAGTGATGGCTATCAAACAATTTCTGTGAACGCATTACCCCTTAGATCTGCCTACCTAACACCCCAGACTGCAGCCCCTTTTATTTTGTGTGGGGTGTAGTTGAGCAAGTGACCAACAAAACTTCTTGTAGCATTAAACATGAACTGAAAACAAGGATTATAGCAGTATTGACTAACTTAAACAAGGTTACCATCCAGAAGAGTTGCAGGAAATCCCAAAGTTGTTGTCGTGAGTTTTTGGTTAACTTAAAACCAATGGAGAATAGAATAAATTTACTCTTTAGTATTTCAAGATATTTTTTGTGTAACTTTGGTAAATTTTATATCTGTTAAAATGAAATGTCAGTGTTATTTTCAATTTTGTATAATTTAGACAACAATTTATCCATAGCACACTGTATATATACACACACACAAACACATATCCATAGCTAGCTAGCTATCTATACACACACACAGAGAGGGTGCAAAGTTGTTTATATGGAGTTCTGTACTCATTTTAGTGTGAGAAAACCGCATCCAAAGTTTGTAAAATTGTTTGATATATATATATATATATATATATATATATATAATAATAATAATAATTTACAAATCCATCCTCAGACCGAAATTTTTTAGGAAAATGAATGGGTTAGATTTATCCTGACTAAAGGAATAGTGGAGAGAAGGGGAAGAAGAAAAATATTATATTGATGGTAGAGGGGTCAGATATACAATGTTAATTTTCAAACATGGATGTCATTTAGAATGTTGCATTTCAATTCCTAATGATAAGATGACTTTGGATTGAACTTTTTCAAATTCAGGACAGTAAATTTAGGGGCCTTATTTTAATTAGAAGAATTGTTAGATTTTTATTTTAATTTTGATGGCAATAATAATATCTTCATCTTATAAAACTATTTTGGTTTAAAGACAGTAATATCAATAATATCAAGTATAATAATGATGTTATTAACCCTCTAGGGCCATTCGTATCATATTTGATACAGTATTTCCCTATAAGGAAACATTTGGTATTTCCCTATAAGGAAACATTTGGTATTCATTGACTGAGCAGTCAGTACTGCTTTCATTTGAAATTTATAAAATATTTCTCTCAAAAAATTTTTCAGGAAAATATTTCTTTCAAGGCTTGTTTTCATACTGTATCAAATATGATACGAATGGCCCTAGAGGGTTAATGACAATGTGACAATAATAACAATAATAATAATTATTTTTAATAATAATAGTAAAAATATATAATATTAATAATGATAATGAAAAAATAGTCTTTAAATGGAGTATTATATGAAAACTTTGCAGCACTATTTTAAGGGACTTAAATTATATACATCTTTTCATAAACCTTTACTTGCGCATCTGCTTGTTTGTAACTACAATACCCATGTGTGTGTATATGTATATATATATATACACACACACACACACACACCACATTTCTTTTATTTTCTCTCCCCCAGCTCTCTCTCTCTCTCTCTCTCTCTATATATATATATATATATATACACACACACACACACACACACAATTTTCAATTGGTATTGTCATGTTGGTTGGCTGTGACTATAGTTTCAATTGGTTTTGTCATGTTGGTTGGCTGTGACTATAGTTTCATACATGTTAGATATGTAATTATCAGGTTGCTGGCATTTATTCCCACTCGTGGCGGCGCAGTGGATCTCGGCTAGGAACGAGAAATCGGGGAACCGAGTTCGAATTCCAGTTGAATTCATTGCCTTCACTTACGCGCAAATACCCTTGGGAAAGGTATTAATCCGTCTCTTCCCTCCAGTTATGGGTTAAATAATAGGACAGATTGGGTTCTATAGCCTTGGTCGGCAACCAGTCTACCGCAGAAAGCAATGGCAACCTACTGCGGGATAATCTTCTGCCCAGTCAGTCATGTCTCTTTCGAGACATGATCGCCCAAGCGTGTATCGCGCATGGCACTTAACTGACTGAACCTAAGATGTTATACTATATTGGTGGTTGACATAGATACACAGTGCATAGACTGGCCAGAATCATCTTGAGAGAAAAATGTCTAATGGCAAAAAGTGGTATAGTTGTTTTCAAGGTTGGCAGAGATTTAAAGCTAACCTTAAGTTAAAAAAAAAACCCCAAAAAACAACCAATACTCAGAACACCCAAAAATATGTCCTTGGCAAAAGATCTGTTATGTAAAAAGTGCACAAAAGTACCAGGTCAACAAGGCTTGTATGCAATCTCAATCTTGTAAGATAAATTATAGATAGACAATAGAAAACACCCAAAAATATCTTCTGAGGGATTTTATCAAGACAAATGTCCCTCAAAAGATGAAATGTGTCAGCTTTTGTTGTTATACGTATTGTCCTTTTACAAATATCAGTCAGTTAACTGTCATATGTACTACACATTTGGGTTACATTGTCTCTTTCAATCCATGACTGACTAGGCAGATGATTTTCCTGTAATAGGTTGCCATTTCCTTTTCCGGTAGACTGGTTGCCAACCAAGTCTATAGAACCCAATCTGTCTTTCTATTCAACACATATCTCAAGGCAGAAGAGATGGATTAATCTTTCCCAAGGGTATTTGTGCAAGTGAATAAAACAAATTTGACTGTAATTTGAACTTGACTCTCTAATTTCTCATTCCAAGCCTATCTCAATTACACCACAATTACAAACACACACACACACACACATATATATATATATATATATATATATATATATATATAAGAAGATAGAGAGATGCACACAGCAAATTTTGTTTGAGAAAAATAAAACCTTCCCCTATTGTATTTTAGTGTCAAATGCATTTGGATTTGATGTATGTGTAGGTAATATTTTGCTTAGTCTTTTATGACTCTATCCTTCTCTATATTTATTTCTGCAATAACGAATATTTGTATTTTTATTATTCACTGCATTTTGTCATTTTTATCTAAAGATTTGTTTTAACAAATGCTGGCACTTTATTTTATTCGAGAATCTGGATAAAAAATGGGATCAGGAATGAAATCAAGTTTTACTGACAGGATAAAGTGATATTATGTATACTAAGTGCAGATAGTAATGAATTTTGAAGAAATTTAATTTTTGTTAAAGGATGCTGTTAAGTCTGATTCCTGTAAATGAATGTCATTATAAGCTATTATTCTTGTAATGACCTGTTTTCTTTTGCAGAAATTTCTTGAGGAAATGTCCCATACTCTGAAGAAGCATGAACGTTACTCATCTCGGGCTGTAAGTATTCTTGATTAAATATCTCAAATTTTGGTTTGCAGAATAAAAATGTTTAAGTTATTCAGAAAGTGAGTTTAAAATATACAAATTTAGAAACAATCACTTGTGGTAAAATCAAAGTTCAATATTAATGGAATTTAGATTTATTTTAAAATTGATTTTATTAAGTTTTACATTGTTTCTACAGGATGATTAAAAAGTAACTCCTTATTTTATGTATGAGTGGCCAGCCAGGAGTCCTGACTTAACACCTGTGAATTTTTTCTTTGGGGTTGGTGAAATACTATATAAAACTAAGACTTTGGAAGGACTTGCATACCACAAGAATTCCTGGTGAAATCAGTTGATCTGATTCCTGGGCAGCTTAAGAAACTGGTAGCAAAATCTGATGCCCATATTGAATTTTAAATAAAACCTCAAACTCTCCTCTCATTCATTTCTTGTAAAAATTTATAGTTAATAAATAAATTATAAGTATTTTAAAATGGGGAGTTAGTTTTCAGTCACCCTGTAGATTATGGTAAAGTTTGTCACTTAGCAAAGACTTTAATGTAGTGGTTTCTAAATGATGCAGTGCACCTTCTAGGTGCAGCAGAAGAGGATAGCAAGTGATGAATGATTGAAAAACAAAGATTTAGAAACAGTTTTAAAAAATTCATATGCCAAAATTAAATATGATTTAAAAATTTAAAATATTATTATGGATTACATGTAATTGCATGCATGAATCCTAGTATAAAAAGTTATAAATAATTATTGACCAATTTTATTATTGTGATACTTTTTTTGCATTATATAAAGTATTAATAATATATTAACTAGGGTATGCAAATTGGAGGTGAGAGTTATCAATGATAATGTTAGGACTTTGAATCTGTAGCTCTCTCTTTAACTCTCTCTCTCCCTCTCTGTTTTATTATTTTTAAATGCACTTAAATTATTAAATTTTATTTTATTATTATTATTATTAGATTTTATTTTATTAAAATTTAGTGAGTTATAAGCAAATTTTATTTCTGAAAATGTGTCCTAGAGATAAAAAGAATGGAAACCACTGCTTTTAATGAGTGTCATGTTTCCCTTTGAATTCTTCATAAAGCCAATAATATAATGCTTCGTTTTTATCACAATGTTTTGACTGTTGTGCTCTCCATCTTTCATCAGGGGATGATCAATCTTGATAACCTTAATGGATAACCATTATTTAATTAAAGGAGATAAACTGTTCTTGTTCCACGGTCTCTTTAGTACAACTCAGTTATTGCTTGCTACATTTTCATTGTGTCCACACTGCCCAATTCAGTGATAGAACTTGTAAATACTAATTCACGAAATTTGAAAACCAGCACTTTAATTTGGTATGGAATAATTCTCTGTGGCGAACTTGAAGCCTTAAACATAATCTGCCTGCTGATGAGTGCTGTTACTTGTATTTGTCACACTTGATTGCACTCATTGAGGATTCACTTTATACTGCAGCTGCTGCTGCCACTTCTCTTGGTACATTGAGGCAAGTGTTATCCGTTGTGAATTCCTCCATTCTAGAGAAACTAATCATTAAAAGCTTTTATTGTTTATAACTCATAAATAACAATGGTGCATTATGCTATGTACAAATTTGGTGAATAAATAAAACAAACATGATTTCCTTTTAGCTTAACAAAAATTAAGTCTCATGCAGAAAAAATGACAACAACCCATATTATTATTGGGAATACCCTTTGTACTGATTAGAGTTAGTCTCTCTGGTTTATCATTTGTTACACTCAGATTTCTTTTTCATTAAAGCCCAAAAATTTTCATTTATTTTTATTTTTTTTGTCATCTTGAAAATGCAATCTTTTCAAAATGTTGTGGATTTTATATTTTGCCATTTTAATTCCAGTTGGTTCCTACAGACAAAACAATGGAACATGGGCAAGATTTTCGTATTCGTCACTATGCAGGTGATGTGACTTACAATGTTAATGGGTTCTTAGACAAAAACAAGGACACATTATACCAAGATTTGAAACGTCTTTTATACAACAGGTAAGATTAAAGTGCAAAAATGTTATGAAAAAGGAATTCATCTTTTTAATATATTTTATATTTTTCATGTTGCATATTTGATATTTCTCATTCTTGTCTTATGTTGAGGTTGTGTTGATTTAAGTAGGTATGAAACTTTGCATTTTGTAATTTCTGTTCTGGTAAACTTTAATTAGTATGTTTGTTACATATTTAACATTGTGGCTCCATGGGGTCAGATCCTGGCCAGGATGGCCCCACCTTTAACACTCTTGCTCCTTGGGCTATTCCCATGGATCAATGTGTACCAGACCTAACTCTTCAACTCTGGCCCCTCAACCTTCGGCATCTTTCTCTTCAGGTTGAGGTGTCTATTCAGTCTTAACCGAACTCAAGAAGTTGGCCATAGGTCCCTGAACATCCGCACGTCATTCAACTGGCTCACTGGTTTAAATCTGCTTCCTGCTCACGTTGTAATTTTTAGATCCAGAAAGCAGACATGTTGTGCGTTCATGGTTAACTGAAGATTTAGACATGGTTGGGGGAGCCAGTGTTAAACATTTAGAATACAGTAAAAGAAATAGAAAGAAGAAAAAAAATAATGTCCATAGAAAGCCAGACAAACAACTGTTCGATGGTTGCACTGTTAATGTCTTTTATATATGAGAAAAGAATAGAAAAAGAAAAAGGTTACAGAAAGTAAAAATTTTTAGCATAAAAACTTACACATGGAATTCTAGACAGAGAGAGAGAGAGTGTGTGTGTGTGTGTGTGTGTGTGTATGGTTCATTTGTTCTTAAATTGTTTCAGAAGATATATATAACTCTTTTCAACAATGTGCTCCAGACTCTTTTGATGGAGACAATTCTTCTCAAATAAAACACTGGGACCACATGTCTTGCAATGGTTCTGGTACAAATGACGGCTGATGCAATTCTGATATTGCCAGGCTGGTGGTAAACATTAAGTTTCATATACTCAGTGGTTCTTCACTGCGATTGCTACAATGATGACATTTTTCAATGTCCTCGGGTGACATTTAAATTCTAACAATCCGCAACAAATTCAGGATGACGCTTAGACTTTTCAAATCATAAATCTCCTTGTCGGGAACTACTCAATCCGACCTGTTCACAAAAAATCAGTTTCATATAATCATTTCATAATCTTCTTCTTCCTCTTCCTTATCTTTTCGTCATCACCGCACAACAAATACAATCTGCGACAAGCCTCTGAATAGGACCAATTCTAAGTAAAATATAAAATATATTTTACTCTGCTTTTTCATACCCTAGACATCTTCGGTTAGGTAGTTGAGTGGTCTAAATTGTCTGCAACCTTACTCCAGTGGGGAGGGGGGTGACCCATACACTCACATGGTTCTGATCTCTCTTGTCAGCACCCCTCTTCTCGGGCAGATATGATGATACATGGCCATATACTTCCACAGTCGTTGACAGACTCTGTTATTCAACATTATGATGTGCTTATATAGGAAACCAGCGGGTCATCCACACTTTTATCATAAGTGATCACGAGTGTTTGTTGCTACAGCCAAAAATCATGTGACCTCCAAATTAAACGTGCATATCCTATGCCTAGTTTAGATTTTATCACTGGTAAACAAATACATTTCGATGTTCAATCTACTCCAAAATCTACTTATCAAAAATTTTCATTTATCGCCATTGTTTTCTGATGATCCAAATATAATGACCTAACTACTGTTTAGCTCAAAGTTCTTTAACCGCAAACAATTACACTGGTTTATTCCAATGTTCAATTCAACCCAAATTTTCAACCAAAAAAAAAAAAAAAATATTGCCACATTTTGCTGGAAGTTGAAAATCTGTTTAAAAAAAATCCTTAATAAAAATTAAATGAAAGAAGCAATAACATGAGGCTTCGTCCGTTTCAGCCTTCTTCAGGTGCCAGGAATTTTGAACTTTTAAATGTGTGTATATCTTTGACTCTCTCTCTGTCACACATACCCATTCTCATACTCCCCATATTTCAAATTCTCCTCTGTCATCTTCAAACTCTATAACTACTGCCTGTCTGCTGGAAGTTCTCTTCTGTGGTATCTGCATTTAAGAACTCTGAAGAACCCTTGGGCCCCTCAAATTATCACCCTATCAGCTTTCTACCATTTTTTGGCAAAGTTTTCAAGGCTAACATCAAAGCTGAAATGGTTCAACATCTCACCACCAATAACCTATTCTCCGGCAGAGAGTACAGCTTCTGCTTTGCCAGGTTTACCACTCATATGCTATCGACCACCACCAAGTACATATACCAGGCTCTTGTTAAGAATGTCGAAACTCCTCGAGCTGTTGCCCTGGCATTTGACAGTGTCTGGCATGCTGGTCTTCCACGCAAACTATGGTATCACTAGACGCATGTTTGATTTGATCCAGTCATTTGTATCAAACCATGTAATTAAGGTTGTTTTGAACGGGCATGCCTCCAGATCCTATCACATGAGCGTGGGTATCACACAGGGCTCTGTTCTAGGTCCAACACTCTTTGTGATCTTCAATGATATCCATAATGTAATCAAATCTCAAGTAGGCATTTACGCTGATGACACAACCATTTACTTCCACCTCAGTCAGAAATCTGCCAAGGTGGACAAAGATAACCTCACTGCTGATCTTGAAAAAGACCACCAATCTGTGGTGGACTAGGGCAAAAAAATGACTCGTAATTTTAATGCTTCCAAAACAAAGCTATTATTTATTAACACCATAGACAGTTCCTTCTGCACCCCATCAGCATGGATCAAGCTAGTCTCCCTGAAAGCAATACACTGCATCTCTTTGGCCTCACTCTCTCAGCAAACTTCAAGTGGAATGACTACATTGAATCAATAGTCAAAACTACAGTTAAAGAAGTTGGGTCACTCTGTTGGGTTGGGAAGTTTTTCTTGCCTGAATCCATTGTATGTATATACAAATCAGCTGTCTGCTCATGCATTGGTTACAGTTGTAATATCTGGCTGGGTGCCTCTGCTATTCATCTCTAGGTTTTTGACAGGATCCAGAGGAGAATCTGTAATGTAATAGATCCTAATATGGCAGCTCAACTCTAGTCACTTTCTCACTGAAGGGATATGGCTTTCCACTTTTTTCTACAAATATTTTCATGGCTTCTGCTCTGATGAGCTTAGCTCCCTGGTGCCCCCTCTACATGAATTTACTTGAGTAATTAGACAGGTAAAAAGGTTCCACCCTTTTACAGTCAAAACAACCAAATGCAGCCACCATTTCTACTCCATCAGCTTCTTTTCTTGCACTTCCCACCTGTCGAACCACCTTTTGAGTTTAAATGCAATGTCAATTGCCATCACTTATCTACTTGATTCCCATCCTTTCCCCAACACCCACTGTATCTTGTTCTTCTCCCCTTTTCACTCTACTGTCATGCAACTTTCTTCACACCAGTATTTCTGTCTTTCTCTTAACCATTCTCTGACACCCCCAGTAACTGGTTGCTTTTTCTCTTCGCTCTCCTTTTATGTAACCCACTGCACACTAGTGGCAGTACTGCCTTTTGGGGTGACTAGGATTATAAAAAAAAACAAATTTCGTAAAAGTAAATGAAAATAATTGTGAAAAATAAACTTGCAGAATAATGTTTCATTGCCACACATTTCCTGTTTGTTAATTAGATATTAATTCCTGACAAATGTTTTCCATATTTGCTTTGCTTCATATTTTTCATTGAATTGACTCTTAGCAAAAAATTAATCTTTTCTTTGAGGCAAACTAAAACACAGTATAGAACAAATATTCCATCATTTTCTATTCATCTGATCCTTTATCAAATTAGAGTTGTTAGTGTTTTGTGCTAATTGAGTAATTTTCTGTAGAAATTAACAAATTCAATTAATATTTGTTTAACTGGTGCCAATTTCCTGATAATAGATGCCATTATTTTTATTTTATTGACAACTAATACAATTTTGCCTGTGAAAATGGTTGTCATAGTTACAATGTAAGATACTTAGTTTTTTATCCTTTTCAAAAAATGTCAATGGTGGATTATTTTTGGATTGAAATTTAATTTTGCTATACTATGAATATTTGGAATATCATTTTCATTGAAAATCTTCTGTAATATATACGTTATACAAAAATGTTGCATATTTTAGTTATAAATAATTTGCTATACATTTTTATCATTTGAAATGATTCTATAATGAAATCTCTTGCTGTATATTTATTGTAAAAGGATTTTAAAATTGAGTTTTTGTAATAGGTTTTGTCGTTATTTGAAAATATGAAATTTATTTTCATTAAGATTGAAGTTTTGTAACAAATGTTGCACAATCTATTTCTGTAATCATTTGTAACACATTCACGTTATGCAATAAATTAAATAAAACTGGGTTTACATAAAAACACTGACAGTCAAAATAAATCCATTTTCTTCTGTATACTGGCTGGTAGTGAGCATTGGATTTGACCAGTTACCTACTTCATCATTTGTAATTGTTGATCTAAGGAGACTTTGATCCTAGCCAAATTGTCTTCCTACCTTCTTTGGATGTTATTAAAGGGTTCAGTTGATTTTCTTCTCTTTACCAGGGCTGGTTGATTCAAGTTCTCTTGGATGACAATCTATTTAATTATTCAATAATAATCAAGACATGTGTCTAAACTTATTTGTTTAAACATTATTTTTAATGGATACTCATATTTGAGTAGATAGCCTGTTTTTTCTATAATTAAACAATACATTTTAATTATCCACCAACTTATCCATACAAATACAAGTATCCATTAAAAATAATGTTTAAACAAATAAATTTAAATAAATATATTGGTCAACACCAATTTCGTAAATTTTCGTATAATTTCATATTAATGTGCCTTTATTGTTAAATTGTGTTTATAATTCCTTTTTTGTTCATGACTCTTTTCTCCTTTTTGTACACAAGTACTCACTTTTACAAGGTGTACTCCTTATCACTCAACTATTATTATAACATCATTAGATACTAATTGGCCAGAGATAACTTGAGTTATATATACAAAGTAAAACTGTCAAGCTGAGTTAATGACTGGTCAGATGACAGCAGTCTAACTTTTGGTTTTTCATCCAGTTGTAGCTCTTTATCTCTTTGTGGAAATCTGACTGACTTATCTCATGGTGTGTCTTTTTATTTATTGGGAACATGGTTCCATCAGGTGTTCAGTTACAAGTGCATATAGCAAGATTAGTGGAAGGGTATCATCAAACTCTTGTTACATTCAACTAGAGTTAGCTGAATTCTGGACCCCAGAAGCTAATTAAGGCAGAATGAAGAGTAATATTAAAAATAACAAACTTTAATGACTGAATTTTAGTTAAGATTCAGTCTAATATAGACCAGCTGGTTTCTCATTTATCATTTTTCTAGTGATTAGTGAATCTGAGAGTGAGTACTCTTTGTTTCATTCAACCCTGTTAAGTCATCAGGTGCTAATTTATTATATTATAATGCTTTTAGCAATTTTTTAAACCTTATCCCTTACTGTATCTATAATTCATACCAATTTGCCTTTCCATGATATATTTTAAATATTTCTGGAAATAGTCTTTTGTCAACTTCATTTGGGGTTTAATAATTATTACCACACTCTCTTGTAAATCATCATAAAAGAAAAATGGTAAAACTCAAAAGAAAAAAAAAGATGGAAGACAAAAGATGATGATGATGATGCTATAAGAAAAAGGAACAATAAAAATGGAGTGAAGGATAAAAAAATAAGAAAATAAAGATATAGAGGAAACGCTTAAAAGGCGTTTATTATTGTAAAAGGAACATCTACTCAGTATGTGTCCTCATGAAATACCCAAAATTTCTATGAAGTCAGCTTATACCCATTTTCAGGGTGAAGAGAAGATTTAAGTTTTAAAAAATGTGGAATTATATTAACAGTGATTTAATTAGAAGGTAGATCTTGTATGCTGCTTCTATGATATAAAAAGAATGTATTTTTCTGCAAAGGTTATGGAAATTGCTGCCCATAACGGAGTAAAATGCACACGAACAATAGCTACAATAAATTTACAAAGATACTGGCCAAGTACAGAGAGAAATTAATTGAATGCAACTTATTGTTGTGAATTTGATTTGACAGAATCCAATTTTTGTGCCTTTCTAAAATAGAAAATAAGCAATTTTTCTTGGTAAAGAAATTTCTGTTATCTACAAATATGAATTTACTATAATCAGTTTTCTTTTTTATTTACATTATTTAGTCAATATTTTTTATACATGAAAATATTCTGAACATTTCTACCTGCTTGATTAATTTATTATTAAGATAAGTATTTCTTTTTTTCTCTCCAGTGATGATGAGTTACTCAAGATTATGTGGCCAGAAGGATCTCAGGATATTGCAAAGGTAAATTTACATCCACTCTTAAATCAGAACTTTAATAAACTACTGCAATGCCAATGTTGCTTAGTAAGTCAGTAAATTACTTAGTTTTGATGCATGTGTGTATGTATGTGTGTATGTATATATATATATATATATATATATATATATATATATATATATTCAATCTATCGTGCTCATTCTAATATTTGTCAGATATGGATACTAAAGCAGCACAATAGAAATTAATTCAAATAATAAGTTTTATTAAATTCGACTAACAAGGTCTATTTAATCTTATACTACATGTTTTTCAAGTATAATACGTCAGGCCTAATCATTATGAATAAAGAAAAGACCATAAAATATCCTTAAGAAAATAAAAAATCTTTAGAAATTTTCATACACTTTCAGAGATTGAATTACCAACATTAATGATGGCAATGAAAAACATGTTCTTATAATGGTTATACAATAACCACACTTTCTTGTAGGTGAACTTGACTAATTGAAATTTAGTGCACCTTAAGTACATACTAAACATCAAAATGTAAACAAGAAAATATGGCTATTAACACAAAACAAATATTAGTAGATAATACTGTACAGCACCCATTGTAAAGAAAGGCTCAAAATACTCAGTTATCATTATACAAATTCATAAATAGCAGTATGAAGTTAATAAAATAAATAACTTTTCTCTGTGACACTAATATGACTGATATTGACTAAACATGATCTAAAGTACTCAAACAAATTTGTGGACAATTTTTCCAAAAATTTGATCCAGATGTACAACTGTAAATTCAAAAAATGTAATTAACCCACACAAAAAAATTTTTATCATGGAAGACAACATTTTCAAATGATTAAAAAAACAAACTTTTTTTTTTTTCAGGTTCTCATTTTGTGATCCTTAAATTAATATTTGGAAAAATGTCATTTCTATATGATACATAAATTAGGAATGTAGCATTTGTAAAAATGCCAGGATGAAGCTAATAAAAACTTTTCTTTACGAATATTTAATAATGACCAGAAATATATAAACAACCAACTAAAATCACATGTGAAAATTAAAGACATACAATATGCTCTCCTTTATGATGGCTTCAGTAATTTAATCCATATATAAGAAGGTAATTTTTGAGATGGAGAAACAAATGCATGTACAGATATTTATATTCACCATATCTCTCTCATCCAACAGCAAGGATTCTTATTGATGGATTGGAGGTTTTTGAGGAGTGTAGAACCAATTCTTAATTGCTGTTTTTCCCAGGTCTACCCTAATCCAGAGTGGTAGCACCTGTTAGGGTCCCAGCTATGGGAAAATAGTCAACTCTCGAGCAAAAACAAAACATGAAAATATAAAAATACATTTTTATGTAAAGAAAATACCAACAATTCTTATTTATAGTAAAATTTTCAACAATACTTATTTACTGTATATATTTAGTTGAAACCATATAATTGTGTTCAAAATAATCAGATTTAGACATTAAATAACCTATAGAGGTTGATATGCTTCGAGATAAAATCAACCAAACAACCAACATGAAAAAATTCTTTCATGACATTAATTCATATAATATCCTACAATTTTCAAACTGTATTCCAAAATATAACTACAACATAAAACACACATAGCTTCTAGTAGTTATTTCACACCAACCTGTATATGTATAAAAGCTGAGTATCATCTACCATATATTCAACTATGAAAGCAGAATAACATAGTTTGTATTTATTGCTTCAAAGTTCCAAAGAAAATTATATTTCAGCATTAAATTACCCATAAAGAGTTGATATACCATTAAACGAATCCCATATCTCTTTCCCCCACTGTCATGTTCTGTAATCAATTATGGAAGTTTTTTTTATAGACATCTTGTGTATAAGCAACTGTACTCAAACTTGACTAAAATGTAAGTGACTCCTGTACTGTCATCAGTGTAGCTTAAGCAAATCAAAATGAAAAATACAAGATTAAACAAAAATAGTTATTAAATACATTATAATGTATTTAAGAATTTTACCAATTCTGATTTAGTTATGTTAAAATATCCTTCTTTTTATTTACACAAGTATTTCTGTAACTTTAGTACTAATACTTGTGCAAAAATTAAACAGGCCAAGTACTGTTCAAGTTGCTTCTAAAAGATTTGAGTAAATGTTAATATGTAAATTACAAATGTATTATATTTTTACTCTTACCAATTCTGATCCCCCAAAATGCTTTTTCCAAAGTTGTTTTATTGTCTTGACTATTGTCATCTTTACTAACATTGTTATCCAATTATAATTATTCAACTTTTTGTATCTTCAGACTACAAAAAGGCCCTTAACTGCTGGAACTAATTTCAAGAATTCTATAATAGCATTAGTGGCTAACCTGGCATCAAAGGTAAGGTGAATTCTTTATTTTCACAGCAGAATATTTGATGTCTTCTTATTCTAAGTATAAACTTTCAAAGTTACAGAAAAGTGCTTGTTGGTGAGCCAAAAAATGAAAACAAAACGATTGTTTAACAACTTGAGGTTTTTCAATAAGGTTTATATATATATATATATATATATATATATATATATATGTGTGTGTGTGTGTGTGTGTGTGTACAAATGAAATATATACAATGTACTCTCCCATTGATATTTTATAAGGTCCCAACAGTTTAGTCTAAAATTGAACTGTCAAACTGCCCACACAAATGATTTTATTATTATGTTGAAGGCTTCTGAAGAATCAGTGTTACAATCATGGAGAAATTGTGTGTAGTGTGCCATGAAATACCTGAACACTTTTTCTCATATTTCATTGTTAATGAATTTAATCTCTTTGGAATAATGTCAGTCTTAAGACAAACTTTGAATTCTATTTTTCTTCTCCTAGACTTGTTACCACATAAAACATGAGAGGCCAAACATGTGTGGGTGTGTATATAAATACTCTTTCTTCCACTGCTCATCATAGTTATCAATTATTTCACATGCCCTCTCCTTATTAAGAAATTGCTGATAGAATAATTAAAGATAGAATAAATACCCCACCAAAAAAATTCCTTTTCTATTTACACTTATTTATAATTAACTAATCCAACTTAAACCTAAGTATACCTTCTCATAGTTGCTTGTCTGTTTAGATCAGTGGTTCTCAACCAAGGTCTATATGAACCATAAAGAGTCCATGTTATGTTACTGGAATCCACACAAAAAATAGCAAATTGGTAGTCCACAGTAATATTTTAGTGGTTGTTACAACTGATAATTGGACTTTCTATAGTAATCTAAACCATCTTAACATACTAAAAATAAAAAAAAACCAACTCTATCAGAAAAAGAGATCAAGTGATTTTAGTTAACATCAATTTTACTCTACTGTTCTAATTCATTAGCATGTCCAACCCTTTCCAAAAGCATATGATTCAGTACCTCAGAAAGTCTGTTTTAATCTCCCTTAAAAATGGCTACTCTTCTGCTTTTACAATCAATCAGTGACACATACAATCTTTGCAATTATATCAACATCACCAACCAACTGTTTCTAATTGTCATTTACCTGAATTTATTGCTTCTCATGGATGTTCAGCATGAGGTCAGTTGTAACTTTTGATCACCTACCGTTTTATTTAGATTTGAGTCACATATAATAGCCTACAACCAACCATTAAGATTAATAAAGAAAAATGGCAACATTTATGGAATAACTATCATAATAATAAACTACACAATATTCAGCCAATCATTGGTGTATTTTTTTTTTTTGGCTACTGAAAGATGAAAAGAGAGAAGGTGGTTCTTGCCAGACTCTGTATCAGGCATACATGTTACTCATTGATATTTATTGAGAAATGAAATCCCACTAATATGTCTACTGTCAGGAGTCATATACGGTCAGGCACATGTTGTTAGAATGTTGCAACTTAAGAGATCTGGATCAAGAATTACATAATGAACAATCTTAGAGAACTTTTTGAAAACCTTAAACCAGATAACATTACTGCAATTTGCCAAAAAGATTTGACTTAACCATAAAATATAAAAAAGAAACAAAAAACTTACCTTCAATTATGTTTTTTTTTTTAAAAAAAAAAAACAAACTTGTTTTCAACCATATTTGATAAACAATAAAGCTTTTTCTCTATAATATTTGGGAATTTTGGTTAGTCTCTTGGTTGCCTCCCCACCACTTTTATAAGCTTCAAAACTTTATGAAACTGATAAAATTTGATCTTTAACACTTTTCCCTCTGTGTTTTCTTTTTTATTTAGTTTTTTAAGGACACATACAGAGACCAGTTTGAAAGAAAAATACAAAATAAAACAAACATGAATTAAAATATAAATTAAATTTTTAGCTGATTTTTGTACAGTTGTGTGCCCACAGCATTTTCATTGTTTTTGTTGCCTAATTTTATTTTTAAATTTATTTTTTTCTTGCATTTTTTTGAGTTTCAAAAAGTTTTGTAGAAAAAAAAAATTAGAGCAGACAAATCATACTGTTCTGCTATTATTAATGTTAGTATTAACCGTTTGATTTTGTTTTGAAATTAACCTTTCTTGTGTTCCAACAGCTTAAGAGTGGAAAAGAGGGCAAGAATAAATTAGAACTCCACTACTATGATGAATGAAAAGTTATTCTGTTTAATTTAATGAAGTAACATACTTATACTCATTCCTAAGTTGTGTATATGATGGTGGTGAAAATGAAGACACTGCTTGTGTTTGCCTCCCTTCTCTTCAGAAAAATCTTGTCTCCTAAGTGCCCCCTCCCTTTTAGAGTTCCACAGTTGCCACTGTGCATATTCCCGTTTCCATATATAGTCTTCCAGCAGTTACCCTCTTGACCCAGAGCAGTATTCCTAGTCTGTATCGGATACCCTCTTCAAGGTATTTGATACAGGCTTCTCTGTTGTCTTTAAGGCATTGTGGGGAAATGAATGGAGACATAATGTTGCCATCACTAGTAATCACTCCAAACATCTTTGCATGCCCTGTTGGTGGGACATCAGAATATGCCAACTACCTCCCTACAGAGAGTAAAAGTCCTTCAATGGAGCCATCTGTTGGCCGTGGGTGGTGACCTGTGTTGTCTGGGGGACGGGATCCTGGTGAACAAGCAGGCCATGGCCTGGGTGCAAAGGGGTCATGGTCCTGCAACACATCACTTTGGCCCATACCTGGGCTAGACAGCCGATCGGAGAGGCCCGATCCAATCAATTGGCTAGTCATGTCAAGCCCTACTAGGTACCTTCACTTTTTTTGCTGGAAAAAGCAGCATAGTCTGAAGGAAAAGGCCTCATACTAAATAAAAACAGTTTTCTCGGCAAAATGTTTATGTTATAATGAAGAGGATAGATCATTTTTTAATTATTTTTACAATTGTTTTAAATTGTTCTAACAGGTTCATTTAGTGAAAGAAAATCTTTTTTTTTCTTGTCAGTACAAGCAATAAATTGACTCTAGATTTTATTACGTCAAAACGTAATATTACGCAAAGGCATTTTTTGACTGTGAAAGACACATTAATTTGGAAATTCTTGCAAAAACCAAATAATCATCTGATTTTGATAAAAATTTCAGGACTTACTCATAATTGACTGGAATCAGTTTCGAAATAATTATTTTTAGAAAATATTGGTAAAAACAATTTTTTTTAAAATATGTTACCCCCGCACCAATTAATTTACAGAAATGTCAAAAAATGCGACTAGGTCTCAACATATAGATAGTTTGAATTAAATTCAGGAGTCAGTGGGGAATGCAAATCAACTGTCTTTTTTTCTTCAAAACCTGCCACTTTTTAGAAAATCTGCTCCGAATTAGGAAAACTTTTGCCATTAAAACAATGCCATTTTTTATTTGGATAAACATTTTAATTGCTTTTATAAACATAAATTAAAATTATATCATAGTCTGAATAGAAAAAAAAATTTTCCGTTAGTAATGAATTTTTACAAGAATTATTTTTATTTTATTTTTTTTTATTAAGTAATTTCTAAAAGTTTCATAATTTCCTCCTCATAGGTCTCTCAGATTTTTTTTAATTAATGTGTGGCAAATATATTTATTAATCAAAAAATTTAAACACTTACTCTAAAAAGGGGTGCTCTTTTTTGTAAAATAATTAAAACATTTTAATTTTCTACATGTTTATTTCCTGTTTTTGTTTGTACAGGTGGCCGTAAAAGGTCACGTGATTCAAAGGTTGTCCTCCCTTACATGAAAAAAAAAATCCGTATATAAACCTTTTTATACTTCGTCTTCCATACTTTTGGCCGTTTCCTGTAAATCATTCATCATGGCCTCCTGATAGCTGAAGATAACAAGGCTACTGTAATTGAGGAATGCTTTTTGAAAAATTTTTCAAACAGTAAGCAAATAATTCTTCTTTCAAGTCAACCTAAAGTAAGTTTAAATTGGTAATTTGAAGAAAATAATGTGTCAGTGAGGTGTATTTTATTTTTGTAAGATTTTTTAAAACCGAGAATCGGCTTCTGCTTACAATCGATGAAAAATGGCGGAAAAAAAATTTTAAAATTTTAAAATTTAAAAAAAAATTTAAAACATTTTTGATTCTGATCAATATAATTTTGGTTTAAAATATTTTGCTTACTGAAATTAGTAAATTTAATCCATTGGCTTTCAATTAAAGCTAATTTTAAAGCTTGAAGATAACTTATTTATTTTTAAAATTTAAATTTAAATTTAGGTATAGAAAAATGAGTGGAAGTGCCTATCTAACACTTACACTTGTAAATGTCAACTGCAACATACAAGAATAAGATCCAAAGATACTAAAACATCTTTTTACTCTTACCACAAATACAGGCAAACCAAGTAAGTGTTAGAAAGTGGAGGCAAGGGTCAGTCAATTTTTTGAGATGAAACCATATGACTGTTCCTTTACCTGATGTTTCTATAAAACTGGGAAGACAAAACTGAAGAAAGAATCAGAAAATAATAGCGAAAACTCAACTAATTGAGTATACCTTTTTTGTATTTTTGAGATGAAAGGATGAGCGGGTTTCCCCCTAACATCTCCCACATTTGGGCTCTGAGGATGGTGAAGAACAAGAAAGATGAAAAAATCAAATATATTTACATGGAAACTGAAAACCCTAATAAAAATCCCAGAAACCAGATAAAGAGCAATAGATAAACTAAAAGAATGCACTATGTTGTTTCTGATGTCTCCAACTCAGACAATGAGTGGGAATCTAAATCAGAGAAAAACAATTCTGAATATATAGAAAGAAAAAACTTCCCAAGATTCATAGTGGTTGAAACCCTAGAAGAAAAAAATCAGTGAACTATCTCCATTTCTAACTGAAAAAAATTCTATCCCAAAAGAGTAACACCAAAACAGTAAAAAAAATATGGAAATCTTCTAGTTGAAGTAGATAATTACAGAGATGCTCAAAATCTCTTAGAAATTAAAAAAAATTCCATACCTACCAATGTAAGATCTTTGCCTATGAAAAACTAAACACATCAAGAGGCATCATAAGTCATGAGCTAACCTGGACCACAACCAAAAAAAATTAAAATTGGTCTAAGAAAACAAGGAGTAATAGATCACGTCCGGATCAACAAAAAACTGAACGGTCAAATCATTCCCACGAATACTTATATCCTGACATTTAATATCCCTACAATTCCTAAAGAAATCAAAATTGGATACATAATCCAAAAAGTTGACCAGTACATACCAGCCCCTCTGAGATGCTTTAAGTGCCATAAATTTGGGCACCACAGGGAAACTTGTAGAGGGTACAGAATTTGATATGATAAAAGTGGAAGAACTAAAGCATCTTATGAAGCAACTTCCAAACCCATTCATTCTGATGGAAGACTTTAATAGTCATAATGAGATATGGGGTAGTAGAGAAACAAACCCAAGAGACAAAATCATAGAATCTATAATTGAAGAAAAACAATTGTGCCTATTTAACAAGCAACAACACACATATTTTCATCCAGGAACAGGTACTTACACTGCTATAGACCTCACGATTTGTGAATCTACCATACTTCCTGATTACAACTGGAAAGTTTATAAAGATAACTGTGGAAGTGACCACTTCCCTATAATATTGGAGAATCATACATTCCAACCTGAAAGACAACCATTACATTGGAATTTCAATAAAGCTAAGTGGGAAAAATTCCAGCAGCCAGAGCAAATTAATCCCTAAAAAATATCAACTAAAAAATGGATCCCACTACATTTTTTACTGAAATGTTACTTACAATAGCAAACAAAAGTATACTCAAAACATCACCTTCCATAAAGAAAAATAAGCCTTGGTTTGATACTGAATGCAAAAAGGCTGTAAAGATAGGATGAGCAGCTCTAAAAACATTTAAAAAACAACCTACAAAAGAAAACCTAAATACACTGAAGACCTGCAGAGCTAAAGCTCACTGAATATTTAAAGAAGCCAAAAGAAGAACTTGTAGACAATACATATCCAAAATAAACATCGGGACAAAAAGCAAAACTATATGGGAAATGATAAAGAAAAAATCTGGCAAAAATAGTACCCCACTAAAGTATCTCATACATAATAACCAAAAAGTTATAAACAAAAAAAAAAATAGCAAACCTTTTGGCAGAGATTTTTTAAGTAAATTCATCCTCCAAAACCATTCATTATGAATTTCAGAAGATGAAAGAAAGAGAAGAAAAAAAAACAAATCAATTTCCAAACAAATATTTCCTAAGATTATAATCAGCTCTTCACAATGAACAAACTTCAAGATTCGATATCAAAGGTCCATAACACAGCCGTAGGCCCAGATAAAATACATTACGAACTGCTAAGGAACCTCCCCAAAATATCAAGGAAGTATCTACTGTCCATCTATAATGATATATGGATAACAGGCAACATTCCCAAACTATGGAAACAGGCTATCATAGTTCCCATAGCCAAAAACCAAAACTGCTCAAACCCAACAAACTACAGACCTATCGCCCTTACAAGTTGCATCTGTAAAATCCGGGAAAGAATGATAAATGACAAACTAACATGGTACCTGGAAAAAAACAAACTAATTACAAATATTCAATCTGAGTTCTGGAAAAACAGAAGTACAATCGACCAGCTAGTCCGACTGGAAACCTTCATTTGAAATGCCTTCATCAAAAAAGAACATCTAACTACCATTTTCTTTGACCTTGAAAAGGTGTATGATACAACTTCGAGATACGGCATAATGAAGGATCTAAAATCACTTGGATTGAAAGGAAGATTACCCCAATTCAACTTCCTAACAGGCAGGAATTTCAAAACATGGATAAGTAACATACTCTCGGACACGAAGATCCAGGAGATGGGTGTCTCACAAGGAAGCATATTATCTGTAACACTGTTTAGTATAAAAATTAATGATATTGTAAAATCCCTCAAACTAGGAATCAAAGGATCCTTATACATGGATGACTTCTTGATCTGTTATTCATCCAAAAACATTGGCATGGAACAGGCTTGCTTCTTGATCTGTTATTCATCCAAAAACATTGGCATGGAACAGGCTTGCCTCCCTGAGAGTAAAACACTACGCCTCCTTGGCCTCACACTCTCAGTAGACCTCAAGTGGAATGACTATATCAAATCCATTGTTAAATCCGCTGCTATGAAAGTCAGTTCTCTGCACAGAGCCAGGAAGTTTTTCCTCTGAGTCCATCCTGCATGTAAATAAATCTACCATCCAGCTGTATTGAATACTGCTGCCACATCAGGTCAGGTGCCCCTGCTATTCTCCTTGAGGTTCTTGACAAAATCCAATAGAGAATCTGTAATGTGATTGGTACCAACTTGGCAGTCTGAATGTGGCTTCCCTGTGCCTCTTCTATAAATACTTTCACAGCTTCTGCTCTCATGAATTTAGATCACTGGTGCCCACTAGGTATGAATTTGCACGAGATATTAGGTTAGCAACTAGGTCCCACCCTTTTACAGTGAAACAGATAAAATGTAACTGCAATTTCTACTCTAATAGCTTCTTTTCTCGCACTTCCCGCCTGTGGAATTCACTCCCATATACTTGCTTCAAAGACAGCTACAATCTCCAAGAATTTAAATGTAAGGTCAATAGATACCTCTTATCAAACTCACTCGCATCCATTCTCTCAAACACCCTTCCCATCTATCCCACCCCCATCCTCATTATCCTCATCCAGCTATCACCCTCTTCCTGACATTTCCTATAACTAACCACTCTTTCTCATCACTTTCCCCTATGTAACCCCCCTGCACAACAGTGGCAGTGGAATGCCTTGCTTGGGGTGAAATGATTTAAAAAAAAAAAAAATCACTTGTATAATTTATTTTTTGTTGCGTGGTTGAAAGAAGTATGCATATTTTTTTTATCTTTCTTTTAAATGTTTGTTTTTACTTTTCGTAAGCAGGGAGGAAATATAGATGTTGAGTCGAGGATAATATTTTTCCAAATAAGTTTCTAAAAATCTGGGAGCATCTTGAATCTGGGTGACAGAGACATTTTGGCTACATTATAAAAAGGAATGTTTACACCGATTGAGACAATAAAAGTGAGACAGAAGATTGTCAATCTAAATTCTATTTGCGTGATTTCACTGTCTTTTGTTTAACCACACTCTTCGATGTAAATCAGGCGCCATGCATAAGACCAAAGAGTTCAATAATGTCATTGTAGGTCACTCTTAGTAACTTATGAATCTTCAATGACATACTTTTGGGTTGTAAAAGGAACCAGATTTCTTTTTTCTATATTTGAAGGGATACATTTCATTGGTTGATTTTTAATTGACCGTGGACAAGTAAAGCAATAAATTTTAATCGCCCAATTAAGTATTTAATCGACTGAGTCGATTGGGTGAGTGAAATCTCAAAGGCTGTATAATATAATATATATATATATTTTCTAAATAAATAAATGACAAATTCTGTCTGTGTGTCTGAAACCCCCTCTAACTCAAGCCATACTTGCCCTACATATACATATTATACCATTTGGGATTGAAAATCTGTTCTTCATCTGGTACTTGAACACCCAGTATTGGGATTTGAGTCTGGATGAGGAGGATTATTTTATAATAACTGATAAAATTTGTGATTTTTAAAGTTTTTAATTTATATTGAGTTTAAAGTAACAAAAAAAATTTGGAATTTGAAAATGATTAGTTTTAAATTCAGTTTTTAAATATCTCTAATTTGAGGAAATCAGTTTGATTTCTTCAAAATGCCAAAGAATCAAAGTTTGAGGTTTTGAAGTTCTGCAGAGTTTGTGATTTGAAGAACTCAATTGAAGTTTTACGGACTTTGTAATTTGAGAATTCAATTTTTAGCCAGAACTGGATTTTTATCCTGAATCAGAGTTTAAGTGAGGTTTTGAAGTTCCATAGAGTGAATTGAAGAATTCAAAGTTAATTTTTCAAAATTTTCATTGTTTTCTAAGCTCAACCAGAGGCCCAGTTAGCCCTCTACAGGAACTAACTTAAAATTCAACATGGAGTACAGTTTTAAGCTAGTGTATATATATATATATATATATATATATATATATATATATATATATATATAATGTCTGTTTGTGTGTAAGAGGAATTTTCTAAACCCTCAAAAGAAATCTTTTTTGATATTAACTTTGGGAAAAGTAGTCAGTATCACACATGAGAGAGCTAAGTTATGACATTTCATCAACATTAGCATCAACATGTTGTCTCCTTGTTTACTATGGACTTTCTTTTTTCATTGCAGCTCAGTTTACATGACATTAGTTTTGATTTTCAATTAAGCCAATTTTTATTAAAACACCTAATTGGTCTTTTATTCTCTTTTATTATTCAGCCAGTTGTTTTAGTTCTATTGTTCTGTATGTTCTATGATGACCTGAATTCTTGTGACATGATCCCCCAACCAAAAAATAAAATAAAAATGTATACATTGACATATATAAAAGATTTTCCATTATAACATCATTTTGAAAACTGCTGTAGTATTACCATCATCATTTTCAAAAGAAAATTAAGGGATAAAAAAAACTGGAAAAAAATTTAAGACTAAAAGCATCTTGCTTCCTCTTCAATTGATATGTTTCAATTTTTTGAAAAATTCACATGCCTGTAAAAATATCCATTTATGCATTTTTATGTAGAATGGAATTTTTTTTCTTTCTCAGACTGCCTTGATTTCTATTTTAAGATTTGTTTCCACCATCTTGACATGTCTTAGAGTTTGAAGAAAATGTTTTGTATTCAAGAATTGTAACCAATTGATGTGATTAAAGTGGGTAGCAACATGACATTTAGGTTAATTTTCTCATCTCATGTGCATTATTGTATTTAAACTGATTATTTCTTTCAACAGCTGGTTACTGATTTTGATTTTTGCGTTAGTTTTCCTTTTGTTTCTTAATAGTATGCAACCTTATTCAGTTTCTTCATTGTTTTAATTGGCTGTCAATACTTATAAGTATATTTAGCAAAAACAAATCATTGTTTTATGTCTAATATATTTTTATTCATTAATCTTTTAAAAAATATCTTTTTTAAATTTATTGATAGTATTAATCTTTACAAGTTCAACTGATTTCTATAAGTGAAACATGAGTTACATACTTTTATGTGACATGAGCTTAAATTATCTTTTTGATATATATATACAGGGTGATTGAAAAGTAACTTTCCATTTAATATACTATTTAGTTATTAACTATAATTTATTTATTAACTATAATTTTGAGAAAAACTGATGGTTTAGCATTAAGTTTTATTTAAAATTTTGATATGAGCACCAGATTTTGATACCAGCTTCTCGACCTGCCCAGGAATACGTCAATTGATTTCACCAGGAATTCTTGTAGTATGGAAGACATAATTTTAAGTTCTTCCAGAGTCTTGGTTTGGTATAGTAGACTTACTCTTTTAACCAACGTCAAAGAAAAAAGTCACAGAGTGTTAAGTCAGGACTCCTGGCTGGCCACTCCTACATAAAATAGGGAGTTACTTTTCAATCACCCTGTAGTTATTTGAAGCTTTCTCATTATTTACAATATGAACAATATACTTTATGAAATTTTACAAAATTGAATAAATCTGACATATTTTTAATTTGTTTAAACATTATTTTTAATGGATACTTGTATTTGAGTAGATACTGTTTTTATAATTAAACAATATATTTATATAATCTACTGTCCTGAATATTTGAGAAAATCTTGTTAGGAAAATGTGTATCCACTGGCAGGTTTTGAACCTGTCCCTCCCAGGGGATATTGTCAATTGATATATCAAATCAATTGACAATATCCCTTAGATCGCTCAACCATGAAGGATTTGCAGTTATACAAAGCTCAAATTAAGCCTTTAAATTCCATTTCCTGATTTTTTTGTAATATTCATATTTGTTCTGTCTTTGTATCCTAATCTAAGCAATGACAATTTATTTTACAAAATGGATCTGCTCTGACATATTTTTAATTTATTTGTTTAAATTGTGATCACCTACATCCTGAAGGGACACAATGAAGATGAATTTAGCTATAATATGATTATGGATACATTCTGGAATGTGGCAATACTTTATCTGAAAGATCTGTATATTAAAAGGAATCAATGAATTATGGAAGTGTAGACTTGAGATGGCTAATAATTATTGATAATTATTGGCCATCATAAATCTACGTGTGAAATTTTATTAATCAAAAGACTATTGATCTTTAAATTGATAAAATTTAGTAGATATTGTTATTTACAGCTTTTCTTTTAATAATAAAGAATAAAAAATTCATTATCAATTCTAAGAAATGGCATTTTCAGATTTTTGTATTAGTGCCACCATTGTTAATTTTGACTTGCTGATCAGTTTAACATGTTAAATTTCTCAAAATATGCTATCAAATTCATTGTAAAAGTTTATATTTTACTTAACAAATCTTGGTTATGAAATCTGTAAGGCATTCTATAAATCACTTTCTAACATGAGGTAATGTCTTATCAGTGTGACATCGAATCATATGACCATTTGTAGCTAGTATATAGATAAGTGAAATTCAGTCTTGTTGCCAACAATCTACTGGATGTTTGGCTCTTTAATTCTCAACTGCAGTTACTTTTTCAATTGAGAATTACAGTTGCATCATGTCTTTAAAACAGGAGAATATTGTTTTGCTTTTAGATTTCTTTCTTTAAATGTTGACTTTTTACACTATCTTTTATTATTTGTGTTTGTAGGAGCCACATTATGTTCGTTGCATCAAGCCAAATGATGTAAAGTCACCTGTGCATTTTGATAATGAACGAGTTCGTCACCAAGTGATGTACTTGGGATTGATGGAAAATGTCAGAGTTCGGAGAGCAGGATTTGCATTTCGGATGACATTTGAAAGATTTCTAAACAGGTAAATATTGCAAAAACCTTTGGGTTACATAAATTTAGTGCTGACTAAAAGCAGTCTATCATCTGTTTTAATGTTAGCCATTCTTTTCTTCAAACACTTTCTATTTATTTATTTTACAAGTTGTATTCTTTTATTCAAAATGAGTTGTAACTTTTATCCCCACTTTTCTATATATCATCAGCTATGCTGGATTTCATAGCTCTCTATGGATTTTAACTTTTCAATGTACTTCAGGCATTCATTTTGGAGGTAATCTAGTCTTGATTTTATATTCCCTGCCACAACTGCAGTGAACAGTATACATACTGTTCTTGGTCATGTTTTCATCTGATGAAAGCTTGGCTTTGTGAAATCTTTTGAGAATGGAACTGCATTTGACTACTGTCTTTTTGTCATATAAACTATAAATGTTCTGAATGTTTTTTAATATATGCCTGATGTAAGATGGAACATGAAGAAGATTAGAAAGTTAGAGAGTCCAAAACATTGTGCCAATCAGAATGAGAACATTTAATATTATAGTGTAATATATAATATTAATATTGTAGCATTTTCTAGAAACAGGAATGAAACAAAGATGGGTATTCCAGAGTGAGACTAGAAAGTACTTTTGGGACTCAAATGGTAGAAATACAAATAAATTGTTTTTAAACAAATTTCATCAAATCAATTTGGAATACAAAAAGAGTGTATAAAAATGCTTCATAATTGATGTTTCCTGCATGTCTCTTTCTGATTGAATAAATGTTGATGCCTGTTGTCTGTACCTATTAGATACAAAATTTAATTTCATTCTTTTTTGATTTCGTTGAAGTGAACATCATTAATAATGCTTTTTCTGCAATATCTTATTTGTAATTCATTTTAATTTTTTCTAGGTACAAATGTATTTGTCCAGCAACCTGGCCAGCATATCGTGGCTCCTGTGTAAATGGTGTCCGTGAGATTGTGTCACAACAGAAAGTGGAAAAAGATGTGGAATATGGAAAAACAAAAATCTTTGTACGCAGTCCACAAACCCTGTTTAATTTGGAGGCTGAAAGAGAACGGGCTATTCCATCATTAGTTATCTTATTACAGAAGGTAATATAATTCAATATAATTAGACTAACAATTTAATTATATTGATTTTACAAGCTTGTTAATGTACTGACTGCTATATAGGAAGATTGTTAATACCTCTAACAACCAGGAAATTTGTCTTATGTAAGTATTAATATTCGACCCACATGCAGCTATATTACATCATGTGATCACCAAAATTGAGCAATGTCAAGCCTGATTTGTACCTAGATGAGTGACCACTTGGAAATACGATGTGCTGTAAGCTTGGAAGTGTGGATGGTGGAATGGTTAACGTCTTAGATTAGCAAATAATGGTTAACTTGGCTCTCTGTTTTCCAATTTATATTTACTTGCATGCAAATACCCTTGGGAAATATATGAATCCACCTCTTGTCCCCCAGCTATGGGTTATTTAATAGAACTTATGTTAGTAAAATCATTATCCCCTAAAAATTTTTACAATCTAAAAATATTTTCTGGTTTTAAATAACCTGCAAGAGTTTGATAAGCCAAATAAACAAATCAATCAATATTTGACCAATAAACATTGTTAATGTTTATTCACATCATTTTTAGAAAATTTGATTCAACTTTTGTGATTAGTAAAATGGTAAATCTTTTAATAAAAGACATTGCTGCTTTTAATTCTGCACATTGTTACCCAATAGTTTTCCTAATAGGATTAAAATATGAACTGATAAACATTTTACTTTCTGAAAAAAGAATGAAAATATGAGAATTTGCGGAGGTTTTGAGTTAATACATTGAATAAAACAGGTTGTATGTCTGCTTAAATGTTTAACATTTCAAGTATAAATTGCTTTTTATTAGGTTATCAGATATTTAGTAATTGCTTTTTATTAGGTTATTAGATATTCAGTTTGTTTTCTTTTTAATGTCTTATCCCTTTAGTGCAGTGTTTTTCAACCAGTGTTCTTGTGAACATTGTTTTTGAAAGAGGTCACTAGGGATTTTGCATAAAGCAGTGATGAATTGGCTAATAGATTTTTAAGTAACTTTTGTTTCATTTTATCTTCATAATTTTACTAAACACATTCAGCATATTGTTGGAAAATCTTTGGTTATTATAAGATATAAAAGAGATATTAATAATAGTATATAATAATTTTTATGTTGAGACATAAAAATATTTCAAGAGTTCTACCAGGGTAAAAAGTTTGAGATGTACTGCTTTAGTAGGCAATTGTGGTTCTCTCTAAATTCCTTTTCTGTATTATTTGTGAATTGCCATGCATTATTGGGAAAGATAGTGAAATAGTTTTTCATTGTTTTCTCCATAATTTTGCATTCAGAGTAGTTCTTCTCTTAGACAGACTGCTATCCAAAGCTAAAGAGCCCAGAATACTCTGCTATTACCAAGCACTTATAGCTGGGAGAAGAGATGGAATTCATACCTTTCCCCTAGGACATTAGTGTGAAAATGAATGCAGCATTTGATTTTTACTTGGCTTACTGTTTCTTGATAACTGTTACGCATTCTATAAATGATCAAATATTTTCTTTATAATATGAAATTGCTTTTAATAGCAATATTTCCTTCATTTGGCTTGTTAACAATTACTGCAATGTTACGGAAAATCCTGAAGATTAATGAAATGGTTTTAACAACCGACATATT
Organism: Ascarosepion bandense; assembly: GCA_037127315.1. Classification (NCBI taxonomy): domain Eukaryota; kingdom Metazoa; phylum Mollusca; class Cephalopoda; order Sepiida; family Sepiidae; genus Ascarosepion; species Ascarosepion bandense. Next base: position 945,426 of record JBBBDQ010000621.1, on the reverse strand, counting down.
GAAATTTTTTGTTTGAACATTATTTTTTTTAATCAATACTCGTATTTGAGTAGAAAATCTGTTTTTATCAAACAGTATATTTATATATTTATTTCTACTGGCCTGATTATTTATGATAAATTTTTGTATGAAAATGTGTGTCATTCGGCAGGATTCGAACCTGCGACCCCTATCATCATAGAGGAAGCCACCAGTTGATCTGGTACGTCTTAGACCACTTGACCACAAATAATACCACAGTCTAAATGAAGTCAAATCAAGCCTATATAACACTCATATCATTCGGGATTTTCCGCGTAACATTGTATGTTTACATTTGTTGACATTATGATACATTTCAGAGCAGATATGGTCATTTGCATAGAATTGAAAATTGTGTTATATAGGCTTGATTTGACTTCATTTAGACTGTGGTATCATTCGTGGTCTAAGACACACCAGATCAATTAATGGCTTTATGAATTTAAGCACAGCACTAGATTGGTGACAAGTTCTCATTTTTTTACAGTTGAAATGGCTAGATGTAACTGTAAGTTCTATGCTGTCAGTTTCTTTTCTTGCACTTCTTAATGTGGAACTCACTTCCGGCCACTTCTTTTCCAGTCATGTTTGATCTTCAAAAATTTAAATGCAGTATCAATCGTTATCTTCTGTTGTCTTAATTCCTGTTCTTTTATTGTTCTTGCTCCTTAATAATGTTTTTCTTTCAAACTCAGAAACTCCTGCATTTTACTGGCTTTATTGCCTTGCTTTGGGTGAAATTATATATATATATATATATTTATGTATTTGTGTGTGTGTGTGTATATATAGTTAATGTCTAATTTATGCTTCTGTTTTACAGATGTGGCGGGGAACATTGGCTCGGAAACGAGTAAAGAAGACAAGAGCAGGTCTTTTGATTTTGAAGACTTATCGTGAATACAAGACACGTGTTTATGTTAACACTTTATTACATCTCTTCAGGTGAGCTTATTTTGATGTTTCCTTCCAAATTTTGAACTGAATTCTTTGTTCCTTTCTTTTCATCCTTTTGGTACCATGTACAACTTTTTCTTTTGGCAATTTTGTGTCAGTCAGTCATTTGAAGATCTAATTTTGATTTTTTTTTCTAAGATGATTTGTTCTTTGTTTTATTTTTTTTGGAAATTACTATAACAGTAACACAATAAAAGTTCTTGAAGGTTATCAAGTGCAGTAACCACCTGAAAAAAGCCTATGTGTCAGCTGAAATATTAGTGTAATATAGCAATCTAGCCCCCACCCGAAGAAGGTTGATGCAATCGATGATATTTCCCGTCGATGAAGGGGTCAGCGAACGACAAGACAGGTGTTTGAGAAATACATCCTGTCGGCGTCTGGAGCGGATGTCGTAGGGTTATGAGTCGGGCTCGTTTGACCTTATTTCTGACAGCGGCGGAAATGACTACGGAAGTAAACAAAACAGGTGTCTCTTGGAATTATGTGGGCGTTGCGTAGGCGAGACAAAACCGGAAGGAAAAGTCCCGGTTCTAGAAGACTATAAAAAGAAATCGACACACAGATTCGCCAGCAGAGAACGGCCAGTGGAAGCAGAGAGACACCACAGGCAAGATTTACACTCCCGTCGACTCATTCTATGTGCGCTCTCACATTCTCTGTTCCACACAGGCTCGTCGTCAGGAATAGAAATATAATCTTATATTTTTATATATGCGTGTTCTCGTTGTTTGTCGTCGTACAGTGATATATAACATTAGGATTAAAACAATAATGAAGATACTGGTTTAAATGATTTATGGCATAATCACACAAATTCATTACAGACTTTCAAATAACATTAAAAGGCAAATTTCTGATTTTATATTAAAAGAAATTTGAGTTTTTGGATAGAATTTTGGTATTAGCCCTAGTTTTCATTTTGTGATAACTACTGTCTTCAGTTTTTATTAACATGCAAAATCCATTTTTTATCATCTGTAATGAATGCAAAAAAGGTTGGACTTCCTCATTAAAAGATGGTTGAACATTGCTTGGTTGAAGTGAAAGTGTAAGATTCTCTTAGCAATTTTTCTCGATTAAACTGAAATTTATGTTTTTGGCATGAGTAAACATTTTCCTACTTTTTAGATCCTTAAAAATATTTAACGAAATGTCACATGAAATTAAAATAGCATCATATTAGCAGCTTCATCTCCTCTACTTACTAATGAGATATTCTGTTGTTAACATGGAAAAATGTTCACTAATTGGCTTTCAGTAACGTCTTTTTTTTTTTTTCATGATATAACATCATGAAAAAAATTCATTTGAAATAAGATGGGTGACTAGTAAATATATAAAGTCATATTGTTTCATAAGATAGAATATATCTGTATGTATGCTTTGTATGATAATTTACAGATGAGATACATTTTTATTTGGTTTAGTAAAATCAAAGTGCATATGTTTGTGTTTTTCTTGAATTGATTTATTGTTTGAAGTTTTAAATACAAGGATTTAGATTTCTAAAACTGAATTGATAAACTTGAAATTTTTATATGAATGTCAATGAATTCAAGGTGTTATTAATGATTCAAAAATATTTATGTTGTCAATATAGTAATCAAATGACTTACATTGTTTTACTAATTTTCTTTTTGTTAAGAAATGTAAAGAGAAAGAAGGATTATGGGAAGAGTCTGAGATGGCCGACTGCTCCTCATGGTTTAGAGACATTTGGATTATCTCTCCATAAAACTTACCAAAGGTGAATCAACATTTATCATTGAATTTTTCTCAATCTATTTGGGGCTTGCCTGGTGAGTAAGGAATGTAAACGTGAATGTGTAGTTCTCAACTTCATATTTAAATAAAAAACATAATTGTAATTTCTAAATTTATTACGAAGTCTATTGTCATTATTATGATGGCTTCCTTATTTTATTGGATTATTAATATTAATAATATATATTAATGATATCCTCCTTGTGGTTGTTCTAAGAATTAAGATAAGTTGCTGATATTGAGAACAATATTTTGTATGTCTTCGAAAAGATATATCACTCCCACCCTTCTATTTACAGGTGGTGTGCATGGATGAAAATTCAAACAATCCCAAAGGATGAGCGGGCAATGTTCCACACAAAAATATTAACTGCTGAAATGCTAAAAGGCAGACGTTGTGAGTGGGGCTATCGGCGCAAGTGGGAGGGTAATTACCTGATGCAGGTAATAACATTTCTTGAGCATTCTGCCTATTTTCTAAATTATAAAATATTAATGTATGTTAAAAAGTAAAAAAGGCCATTTTTGAAGTAATTTTAATCTGTAAATGTCTTTTTTTGTTCCTGGTTTTTTGCTAAGATTTCTATTTTTATAAATTATTAGCTTAAAAATAGAATTTTTTACTTTTTCACTTGTTTACCTTTCTGCTTCCATTTTTTTTAATTAAATAACAACAAAATATGTAAGAAACTAAGTTAATTCAATTTTTTGCATAAGCCTGTAAGTTCCTTAGGCATCTTCAACATACTCTAAGGAGCTTAATAGTGGTGGGTGGAATTCATGATTTGATTGTTCAAAATATCAAATTATCACCAAGATTTTATTTTTATTATTTTTTATAACCATCTCATCCCAAGCAAGGCAGTACTTCCACTGGTGCACAGTGGGTTACAAAATAGGACTGTGAAGAGAGAACAGGTTACAGTAGGTGTCAGAGAATGGGTAAGAGAAGGATGGGTATATTGGTGTGAAAAGAGCTGCATGTGAGGAAAGTGTAAAGTGAGAAGATGGATGTGAATCAAGGAGATAAGAAATGAAAGGTTGACATTGCATTTAAACTTTTGAAGATTGTAGCTATTAGGGAAGCAAGATATGGAAGGGAGTTCCACAGGCAGAAAGTGCAAGAAAAAAAGCTACTGGAGTAGAACTTGTAGTTACACTTGATTGTTTTCACTGTAAAATTATGGGACCTTGTTGCTAGTCTAGTAGCTCAAGTGGGGTGTGGCACCAAGGAGCTAAGCTCATCAGAGCAGAATCTTTGAAAGTATTTATAGAAGAGCCAGAGGGAAGCCACATGTCAGTGAGGGAAAGACTGGCGTTGGGCTGCCAGGTTAGGATCAACTATATTGCAGATTCTTCTTTGGATTTTGTCAAGAATCCCAAGGCAAACAGCAGGGATACCCAACCAGATATGACAGCAGTATTCAATGCACAGCGGACAGTAGATTTGTAAATGTTCATGATGGATTCAGAAGAGAAATACTTCCTGGCCCAACAAAGAGACCTGACCTTCTTAGCGGTAGATTTAGCTGTTAATTCAATGTAGTTATTCCACTTAAGGTCAGCTGAGAGAGTAAGGCTAAGGAGGCACAGTGTATTGCTTTCAGGTAGACTAGCATGATCCATGCTGATGGTAAGTAGAAAAGATTGTCTATGGTGGTTAAAGGATAAGAGCTTTGTTTTGAAAGCATTAAAATTTACAAGCCATTTCTTACCTCAGTCTACCACTGACTGGAGGTCCTTTTCGAGAGCAGCTGCAAGGTTTGTTTAGTCAGCATCGACAGATTTTCACCTTGGCAGGAATAAATGGTGGTAGTAATGTCAGTGTAGATGCATACTTGTGATCTGATTACATCAGGAAGATCATTGATGAAAATCAGAAAAGGCATAGGACCTAAAATAGAGCCATGAGGGACACCTTCATTTGTATAATTGAATCTGAAAGCATGCCCATTCAATACAACCTTCATTATGTGGTTTGATAAGAATGATTTGATTAAGTCAAACAAGTATCCAGATATACCTTAGCCCTGTAGTTTGCACAGAAGGCCAGCATGTCTTCTGTCAAATGTTTTGGAGATATCCAGGGCAACAACTCAAGCTTTGCTGTTCTTATCAGGAGCCTGGTATATGTACTCAGTGATGGTCATTAGCATGTCAGCAGTAGCCATGGTGAAGTGGAAGCTATACTGTCAGAGAATAGGTAGTGGGCTATAAGATGTTGAACCACTTCAGCATTGATGATGGCCTCTAAAACTTTGCCAAAAATCAGTAGGAGGCTGATAGGGTGATAATTGGAGAAGTCTGAGGGTTCTCCCAAGTTCTTAAAAACAGGAACCACAGATGAGGACTTCCAGCAGGTAGAAAAGCAAGAGGCAGTAGTAGTAGAGTTTGGAGAGGACAGAGGAGAGTTCAGGGGCACATTTCTTTAAGACAATGACTTGGATTACATTACCATCACTTGCCTTTTGGGGGTTAAATTTTGAAATTATTTTAGAGACCAGTGAGGTGGATAATGTAATCGTTGCTCAGTTGAGCCTCAGTTTTAGGTGGGAAGTAAGGTGCTGATATTCTAGATGAATTAAAGAGTTGGAGGAAAATTTGTGAACAAAGCACTCAGCCTTGTCTACTGTAGCTTTGAGGACCTCATATTTTTTGATTAAAGGAGTGATGGAAGGTTTGCTGCTGTTTAGCCCACTTTTGCAGAGCCACCAGTAGTCTCTGATGCTGAACTTGTTTGCTGCTATATGCTGCTTCATTCTGTCAGCAAACAACAGCTTAGTGTTGTTAAGTGTCCTCTTACACTCATTATGAGTAGAGACAAAAAGTTATGGTGAGATGTGCAGCTCCGATAAAGCCAGGAGTAGTGATTCCTGTGGGATGATTGTAATATGTTGTAAATAATTCTATTATTGGTAATTATAGAAAAAAAATATCATTTATTCCTTCCAAATGATATAATGGAAAATGAAACTGATTTAGGCAACATGTTAATTTAGATGCCTTAATTATTTTCTCTAATTATTTCTTCCCAAAATGCATTTGTGCCATTTTTTCATTCCTGGTAAAAATATCTTTGTACTGGGAAACACTTTGCTCCCAAATAGTTTCTTCTCTTGGACTTCTGTCTATCTATTGGAACTCTATTCCAGCATCTTGTTTTCCACTAAACTTTGATCTTCAAAAACTGAAATGCAATGTCAATGATTATTTTTTGTCTTAATTCTTGTTTTTTTGTTGTTCTTTCTCCTTGATGTTTTTCTTTTCTCTCACTCAGTAACCCCTTGGTCTTAGTGCCTTCATTGCCTTATTTGGAGTGAAATGATTAAAAAAAAATTCTAAATGTGTCAGAACCTATAGTTCCATGGAATGAGATTTTAATTTTTTTTTCTGTAAATTTTTACAAGGAAGTGGTGAAAATCTCTTGGCCTTGAACCATTTCCTAAATTTTGCCAAGCATAATAATCTATTTTGAAATTCCTTCTTGGCTGCAGCTTTTAATATTAAGCCCACAGTTTCCTTGAAGGGATTTCCAGGGCTCATGATAAGAAATGCTGTAACCGATTCCTTAAACAAATGATATTGTTTGTGTTTGGTGTTGTGATTTTCTCTTATTTCTCTTTGATAGACTCAAGATAATCCTAATACTGCAGATTATGTTTCAAGAATGAACACTTTGAAGAGCAAAGACAATTTCACTGCAGTTCTCTTCTCATCAATGGTAAAGAAAGTATGTAAATGTTCTATCTTTTATTATTTTTCTATATATTTCAATTCAGCACATATATAGTTTAAGAATATACTTTTTAGAATGCATTTTCACAATATATTTGATGCATTCTCATTATGTAGTAAAATTTAAAATAGAGCGCTCTTATGTATGTAGCAAAAAAAAAATTAGACACACACACACACAATGTCCTGTGATCTATTACTATGCAGCCATATTGGTAGTCATGTGTCTTGGGCAAAATAGACTCAGTGATTCCATTGCTCTTCAGGAAGGTTTTGAATTTATAAGAGAGCCCAATCATCTGTTGTTTAACTGATAGCTGTGGATGGGGGAAAAACTCAATTCAGATATTTTCTAAGGGTATTCATATGAATTTAATGAACTTGGCTAGAATTCAAAATTGCCTTGTCAATTTTTCTGAGTCACTAACATTTATGGTACCCGCTTGTTATATCTGTGTTCTGTTGCTATTAGATTAAGTTCTTCCCTCGTGACTTAGTAGGTTCTTACTAGCAGCAGCATGTTTATCTGCCCTACGTTTCTTAATGGACTCAACTTCTCAGCTTCATATAAACTGTGCCCATTCTCCTTGAGGTAGAAATAACCACATGCCTAGAGAACACTTGTCAGTTTGAAAATGGAAGACTGAAACAATATTTTATGATGATTTAAAGTTTGATGTCAAATTATGGACTCAATTTACCAAGACAGAAAGTGGCAACAGGGATTTGCTATTTACAATATATTACCAACTGAAAATGGTGTCAATGATAAAGTGAGGTTTTCTTTGTGAAAAGAAAAAAATCAGGATGGAAGATGAGAATGCTGCTAAGCAGATTTTTACTATCCAAGATAAATCATTTATGAAAGATGATCTGAGAGTTATATGTGAAACATGGTGTTCATAAAAAAATCTCTTGAAGAAAGAGTTGGATACCATTGATTAGTTTCTCAATTCTCATGTGATTAATGTCAGAGAGCTAAAAAACAAGGCATTGCTTTACCTGTGGTTGTTCACACTATGTAACTTATCAACAGCACTGGATTGAATAAGAAAGACAAACAAATAGTTCTTAAAGCAGTTGATTATGCAAAGAAAAATGCCTTTAGAAAATTCTTTGGATACCAAGGAATGTCATATAGACAGAGATCAAATGAGATAGATATTAAAGAAGAACCTGGGTACAAAGAAAATTCAAAGAAAACAATTTTTGGAAGTAAGAAATAATGACTGAGGAACAAGACTCAAAGGATACAGTCATGGTGGTGCATGGTCAAGATATAGTGGGAGGCAGACGTATAAATTCAATGAAGCACAATTTAGGATTACAGGTTCCCAAAGAGGTAGAAGGTAAAGAAGAGGAGTTCACTGTGGACAAGTAAGTACAGCCTACATTTACAGAAATCTGTGTGATGAAGTCGGTAATTACCGTAAATGCTTTGAGTGCAAATCAATCATGCATTTCAAAAAGAATTGTCCACATAGAAAAAGAAACCAAGAAGCAAGCAAGTGCTTTTGAAACATCAAAAGTGCAGGAAAATACTGAAGTTAGTGAAGCTTATAAAGTAGGTGCTTACTCATGTGAGGATAAACAGATCCTCATGAATGAAATAGTCAATGCTGCCATTTTGGATAGTGCTTGCAGCAAAACAGTTGCTGGGCATGAATAGAAGAGAATGTATTTGGCACATTGGAAGTCAATGGAAGATCTCTTGAATTAAATACAACATCCTCTGGACACTATTATATTTCACTGAAAGAATATGAAGTAAAAATTAAGAAAGTGCACATGGTGGCGGAACAGAAATCATACAAGAAACAAAAAAAAAATTATGATCCATAAACTACATCGCCAGTTTGCATGTCTTTCAGCCAAAAACCTGAAAGTTATAAATGTTGATGCACTTGATGAAGAATGTGAAAAGCTAATTGAAAATATTAGCAAGAAGTGTGAAGAAATTCAAGAAAACTCCTGTACAACGATGGGGTATCTTGCCTTGGCTAGGCAATTTAATGATGTAGTAGAAATGAAACTAAAGTAATATAAAGATGTTTGCTTTTTACAGATTCAGTGAGTAATGTAATTGAAAGAAAAATTCTAAAGTAATTATAGATAATGTTGCTATTGAGTGGATAGTTGCTGGTCTTGAACCTCCAAAGAAATTTTTACTTGAAAATTATGGGGAATTTGATAATGCAGACTCTAGAAAGCTGGCTGAACAATTTAATGGAGAGATTTGTGTCACTGCTGCATTTTCACAGTAGTCAAATGGTATATGTGAGAGAAACCACTATGTCATAGATGTGTGTGTAGATAAAATGACTAAAGAAGATACCAAAATGAAAATAAATGTTGCTCTTGTCTGGGCAATAAATGCAAAAAAAACTGTCTGCAAATTCCCTTCAATATCAATTTAGCTTGCCCAACCGCGCACGTCATGTGATCGCTTTAAAAAACTCTACTTTTCAAAAACACAAAAATTATGTTACAGTTAAACATGAGGACAAAATAACAACATTGGAAAAAAAAATAACATCTTTGAAAATGGCCAAAGTACTTGGAAAGTCAAAAATTATGGAATATTTTTACATTCCTTATCTTCAGCAAAAATGTTAGAATACTAGAAAAATTAGATAAAAAAATCTTCCTTACTAGTCATTTTTAACAAAATATATTTTGTTAAAAATGACCAACAAGAAAATTGTGTATATATATATATATATATATTTTCAATTCAATTATCTTTATTGTTAATAGCTTAAATGTTCTATGTTTACTATGTGTTATTATTTACTCTTTGATAATGGCTTATGTGAGCCGAAAGCTTAGACCTGATAAAAAATTCAACAAATACTGTGATTTTTTGTTGTCTTTTAACGACATCACCATCAAGTATATCAGACGGTATGAACGGATCCTACACAAAATTAATAGACAAAACTTGTCTATATTATTCAATGAAACCTGCATTAATATATATATATATATATATATATATATATATATAAGCCTTCAGTACAAAAAGGTACTTTCCACCATGTATGTGAAAATAAGTGTTTGTATTCTAAAGTAGTTACCTTTAGTTTCTCTTTTCTTTTTTTTTTTTTAAATGGAGTGGTTTATCTAAAATAAATAAAAAATTATGGTATTTCAAATGTCAACAAAATTTAAACATGATTTTTTTTATTTTGCATACTTTGTAATTGCAAACAACTCATGCATGATAGTAGCTATTAACATATGAAAAATAGGAAAAGATTCTTAATTGAAATGTGTAAAGAATTTTTTTCTTTTTGTTTCAGGTAAACAAAAACAACAAGACTTCTGATCGTTCAATTGTGATTACAAACCAACACATTTACAAATTGGATCCGAAGAAAAAATTCAAATTAATGAGACCAGGCACTCCATTTTTGGAAGTAAGCACTTTTATTTTTTATTTGATATTTTAGGTGTTTGGAAATAGCTGTTGTTTCAAGAAAAAAGTTTCAGTCAGAGAGCTCCCCCTTGATTAAGTGCTACTTTGTTGAACAGATGCCCATTTGGATGATTCCTTGTTGACCTCTTTAAGTCAAACATCAATTGTTATCTTTCCGTCTTATCTTCAGAATTGTCACTAACCTACTCTTTCATTCATAATTCACACCTCATTCAACAATACCATTCATCAATACCATTTCAGATGTGAATCTCTACCAATGTCAAAATGAATTTTGTGCTTTTTATTGAGTTGAAAGTTCATAATAAAATAAGTTTCCAGCATATTGATTTTAAATATAATTGTATTTCAATTACAAAATTTATTAATTTAATTTTGCAAGCCTTTTCATTTAGCAAGTTTTTGTGGCAATGTTTAGTAAGCACTTCATTTTACAGAAATTAGACTGATTCACATCCCCCCCCCCACTTTTTTAACAGGAGTAGTGATTTATCCTTTATTTCCTGTTTAAGGTTTCCAGTTCCTTCTAAAATCTATCTGAACTTTATACTTTTAATGCCTTTATTTCTGAAATTTTATTTACTAATTATTTTCTTTATATTCTTTATAAGTCATATTGTCCTCATCTTTATTGCCATGTTTACAATGTTTTGGCTATTGTACACTCTAGCCTTCTTCAGGTGTGAGAAATTTTAAACTGAACTCTTTATTTCAATCACTGGAGCATATCGTTCTCATTCCATATCCAATGCCACTTCCAGTAGCCATGTAGTTATCTCTCTTTAACTCTCTATGTTGTTTGTTCACCACTGCTGTAGTCTGGTATTGAACTCATAACTATTTGGGTCAACCAACCAATGCCTGTATCCATTGGGCTTGAAAACATCAGTGTATGAATTTCTGGGACTTCAAAATCTAATGACTTAGTAACCGTTTTTTACCAGAGTTCATATTGCAATCTTTGATGCTAATGATTGGTTCCAGTAACTTGATCAAAAGAGTTGTGAGTTCAATTCCAGGCTACAACAGTGGTGAACAAATAACTTAGAAAGTTAACGGGAATTAACTTAAAAGGAGATAACAACATGGCTACCAGAAGTGGCATTGCACATGGAATGAGAATTATAAACCCTAGTGATTGAAATAAAGGATTCGACTAGAAATTCCTAGCACCAGAAGAAGGCTGGAGTGCACAACAGCCAAAACACATTTATCACCTTATGTGGGGTGAATTAATTTTAAAAAAAATTCTCATTTCTCTTTAGGTTTGATAAAGTTGAGGATACCTTCTACTTTTTGAAAAAATATCTGCTTTAAAATTAGTTATAATTTGTTTTTGTTTTTTTTCTTTGATTTTACTGTTGAATTTACTATCCTGTAATTAAAAATGTTTAACCCAAAGTTTAATCCAAAGTCATCTTATTGTCTGGTTTGTAAATGCAACATCCTAATCATGACATCTGCATTCAAAAATTAACATTGTATATCTGACTCCTCCCAACATCAAAATATTTTTCTTCTTCTCCTTCCCTGCCACTATTCCATCCATCTAAATAAATCTAACCCATGTAAAAAAATCTCTGTAAAAAAAAATTGTCTGATGAGTTGAAAATTTTTGTAAATATTCATGAAATAAATTATCACTGATGGATTTATAAATTTTCCAATTTATTTTCATTATATATATTTTCAAATAAAACTTTGAAAATTATGTGTCATATGGCCATTATGCAAACTCAAGACAAAATTCATACACTGGAAGGTTACTCAAAAAGAAATTTATACACCGGAAGTTCACTTGAAAAGGATGAAAAAGAAATAAGAAAGAACAATGGAAGGGGGAGTTAAGAGAGAGAGTAAATTTTGTCTTGAATTTGCATAATATAAATTTTGTTGTTGAAGAAGTGAGGATTCCCCGCTGAACTGGCCATGCGACACATGTAATTTTCGAAGTTTTATTTGAAAGTATACATATTTGACTCTGTAAATAGATAATACTGTATACATCAAGCCCTCTACCTGGGTCATTTTTAATAAGATTAATATTAATAGGATCTGTTTTGGGATTTTATCTACATGCCACTTTCTGTTTGGAGATATATATATATAGTCATCCGCAGACAGATCTGTTTTGCCGTATCACAGCTCATCAGTACGGTTAGACTCCGATTGCTTTTAACCCAGGATTGAAACCCGACTGAATTGGTGTCAGTCGGCGATTCTACCTCTGGGCTATGGGTGTTTGGTAGAAGAAGGCAAACCTTTTAGCGTGTATATTGTCATGATACTTGCCCAATTGCCAGAGTGCTCTAATCCATTACTGAATGAGCAATGTGTACATGCCAGAGTAGCTACTGTTTTTCTAAGTCTACCATTCTTCCAGAGTGCTCAATCAGGGTGTGAGAGTGTATGTATATATATATATATATATATACACACACACACACACACACACACACAAGTATTGGATACATGTTATTTTCTATTATAACTCTAGTTTATGTTCACCATTTTGCCTGATATTTGGTAAGTAATATCTCGTAAAGTTTTAGTTGTATGTGGAAGGAAAATTAAAAACTCCTGGTTGAATCCATTTTTTTATCAAAGTTCAAAATTACCCTATGCAAAAGTATTTGATACATCAATTTAATATTTTGTTGCGTAGCCTCTGTTTTGTTTCACTGCTTCCAGTCACTTTCTATAATTGGCCACAAGTTTTCCACACTGATCCACCATTACTTTACCTCATTCTTCCTTGCATAATTCCTCTAATTGCTTGATATTTTGTGGATTCTGCTTATGAACTTTAACCTTCAAAGTATTCCACAAATTCTCAGTTGGATTCAAGTCAGGAGACTGACTTGGCCAGTTGAGAGTACTAATACCATTATTTTCAAACCATTCCTTTGTAAGTTTTGCGGTATGTTTAGGGTTATTGTCCTGTTGGAGCATGAAATTCTGACCATGTCCTAAAGAAGTTGCAGATTTCTGAAGGTTCTTCTCTAGAATCTCCCTGTACATGCTACCATTCATTCTACCATGGATAACTTGTAACTCACCAGTGTCCTTAGATGAAAAGCATCCCCATATCATAATGGAACCAGCCCCAAACGTAACTGTAGAAATGGTATTGTTCTTGTTGAAGGCAATGCCATTTTTTCACCAAACACTTGTCGCTGTGTTCCTTCCAAATAGTTCAACTTTTGTTTCATCTGACCAGATTACCTTTTCTGAAACTGCATACCTTTCTTTTCATAAGTTTCAACAAACTTTAATCGGTCTTTGACATTTTTGGTTTTTAGTAAAGGCACTTTTCTTCGTGATCTTGAATGAAAGCCTGTATGATATGAGCTCTGCTTATGATATTCTTACATTAATTTCAATCAGTTTTAACTTCAGAACGAGTAATGAAGTGTTTTTTTGCACATTTCTGCTGATCCACCTTAAAGTTCTCTCATTTATTTTTCTAGGTCTTCCATTTCTTGGAAGGTTTGCTGTACTGTCACCATACTTCTTATACATTCTGATGATATTTCCTACTGTACTTAGTGCTAGATTCATTTCTTTGCTAATTTTTCAGTAACCTTGTCCTCCTTTGTGACGTTCAATGATTCTATCTCGCATATCTCTGGATAATGCTTTAGTTTTTGTCATTTTTAATCCTTGAATTGCAGAATGCACATCAAAGAGTCAGATGATTAGTAGCACTATTTTGTAAGCAATTGTGTACTTCTCTGATTGTTCAGAGATAACATTCTAATACTATTGAAAATTTGAATATTTGAAGTCTTTTAAAATATAAAGTTTCGATTGGAAATTTGAAAAAAAATGCCATGTATCCAATACTTTTGCATAGGGTAATTTTGAACTTTGATAAAAAAATGAATTCAACCAGGAGTTTTTAATTTTCCTTCTACATACAACTAAAACAACTTTACGAGATATTACTTACCAAATATTAGGCAAAATGGCGAACATAAACTAGAGTTATAACAGAAAATAACATGTATCCAATACTTATGTGTGTCACTATATATATATATATATATATATATATATATATATATATATATATATTTATATCATCAGTTTTAGAAAAAATATACCATTCCTTCAAATATTAATTGCTTACAAACATTTAATTTAAAAATATTGCAAAAAGAATTTAATGATTGTTTGATATCTTTAATCTCTACCAAACATTGCTGCTTGAAGCTTAATATCCATTTTGTAGTTCTGCTTCAAGACTGCAAAAACCTATCACATATGTTAAAAACAGTATTGGTTATGAATTCTCATGTCACTTAAGAGATTACATCTCTAATATCAATAATCAAAAAACAACAGAAGAAAGTCAGACATTACATAGCTTTCCAACACTCCTTTCTTAGTTTCTAAAGTATTGCTTGATACTTCGTCGAGTTTCTTAAAACCATCTTTATTTCTGTGTTATATTTTCTGGCATTTATTTCAACACTTGTTGAATATTGGAATTTCCAAACCGTTCATATAATTCATGAGCTGATGCTGAAAATCTCTGTCCACATCACCAAATCTGTATTCTGATGTACAATAATTGAAATACTGATTTTAGGAAGTGGATTTGTGACCCATGAAGGAGACACTGAACATTTCTCATTTTCAGTGCCACGTCTTATAAACTGTGTCTGAATTCCTCTCAGTAAATCTTTTATTTTATTATAGAAAAATCAGTCCCAAATTCTCGAAGCATGCTTTTGTCCATTACAATGATGTGACATAATTATAGAAAGAATAAATCTGTATTAGCTGTTCTATTTGTAATTCATATTTTATTTTTTGTCAGCTGACTGGTTTGAGTGTGACTCCTGATTCAGACCAACTCATCATTCTTCACTTGAAAGGAGGAAATGATTTGGTCATCTGTCTGCTGAGTGGTTCCAGGGAGGAACGCGTTGGCGAGCTCATTGGAACCATCTGCAAGCAGTGGCATAAGTAAGTTGCTTCTTTCTAACAAAAGCTATTGTATATATAAATGAGTATTGCAAAAAGTGTACTTATTTCAGTATTTTTGAATGAATCAGATTTTGAGACATGATGGTGAAATAAAACATTGATATCATTAGCAGTAGGATTCACAGTCTTATTCCAGTTTTAATAAGATTTTTAGAACTGAAAAATTGCTGTCTACATCAACACCCTTTAAATGTTCATATGTATATGCACATATATGAAATCTGAGTGGAACATATCTCTCCATTTTGAATATGTTGAGAACCATTTGTGTAGTCATAATGTAAATTAGTATCCAATCAGAATGGACTTTACTCTAAATTTGAACTGACTCTCTCAGTTACTCAATAGTGAACTTGTGTACTATGTGACTGTCACATTCACAATATCTGAGTAAGTAGATTTTTCAAATCTTGTGCAGGATTTTTGACAAAGCATTGTATTGCCATTATCAGGCTGCTATTCCTGCTACAGCTCAAATTTGGTTCCCTTTAACTCTTTCATGGAACGTAAGCTTTTAGTATTGCGTTTTATAGTACTATGTGATATATTGGTTTGAAACAGAAGTCTGTAGTGCTTTTTTATTCCTTTTTTAGACTTGATAACATTTAAATATTTGTACATGGATTTATTCAACTACATATGTGGGATTTTATTTCCACTACCTTTTGTAATCTTTGAGGTAACTTCATAAAATCTAAGAATTTGCCATCTTTCTGGTTGGCCAAGAGAAATAACCAAGAATTCTGGTTGCAGAACAGGTGGATATAGATCATTGTGGGTCGTCAGAGCTGTGGACTTGCAGGCCTTAATTTTACGTCTGCAGCATTTAACACTTCAGACTGAGTGAGTGATTTGAATTTACAAACATTGAATAAATTTAAGAACCTTAGAAAAATATAACTGAAAAAGAAATACAGCTTTAATGATTTTAGAATTCTTAAATTTGTTGACCTAAAAGAAAGCTGAAAAAAGAAAAAAGTTTATTCTTTTTTAATGAAAATAGGTATGAATTACATATGATTACTTACATTTGTTTTGATTTATTTTTCAGAATGATGCATCAGGATTTGAAAGTGATTGTTGCCAAACAATTGAAATGCATGCTTGGGGATAAACAAAAAACAGTTGTGGTTCGAATGTCTCCAAACAATGAGAAGGATCCAGAATTTCGCAAGGAGAACATGGGATTGGCATTGATGTGGCCAACTACAATGAATCATAACAATCCTGTTATCAAGTCTTGATAATTTGATGCTGAGAAACATCTTAAAAATTTGAAAGGAAAAGAAATAAGAACTAAGAAAAAAATTGTGGCACAAAGATATTTTTGTTTAATGATATGAAGTTTTATTGATGTTAATTTGTAAGTTCCTCAGACTAATAACTTCAGCTTTGAAAACAAAATTTTTCAACATTTTTATGAATTTTATATTGCTTTTCAGGAGTTTTATATTGGAGATGACTGCAAGAATGTCTTAAGTTGCTTAAGAATAACTGCATCCTATTTTGGAATGATGAGTCAACAATTCACTGAATGGCTTTCATAAATTCTTAACTAAAAAAAAAAAAAAACCCTGAATAACCTGTAGTTTCAAATCATTAATTCATGAATATTTGTTATTCATGAAAAAATAATAGGCCTTTGCTTTTTTTGTATGTAAGCAGATTAGTCTTAAAAATAAAAAAAATTAAAATTATAAAAAACAGTTCTTCCACTATCACTTAAGCAACCTCCTATATATATATATGAGGTTGCTTAAGTGATAGTGGAAGTATTGTTTTTATAATTTTAACTTATATATATGTGAATCAAATATAGATTAAAATTTGTTGTTAGCACACATAAATATACAATGATGAGATTTTTGTTAGAGAAATTTTTGAGAGTGAATTCGTTTTTCTCTTGAATCTTCCTCTGATTTAAATGCTCTACTCCCAAAACTAAGCATGTTAGTCCGAAGAACTTACGAAATTAAGTTTGTACTCAGGCAAAAATGAAAGAAAAAGAGGTGGGTTATTCCATCCATTGTTAAGGAAATGAAAAACTGAAATTCACAAGGAAAGTTAACCTTAAAAATTCTAAAATGGAATTATGTGATTAAAAAAAAAAAAACATAGAAAAATTAACAAGTAATGTTTTGTTTAATATTTTTGGTGAGAAAGTGTTCAAGTCAACAATTTACAAAAACAAAATTTTTCTAATTATAAAAATTAAAACAAAAAAAAAGGAAGGAACATAAGGAAAATATCTTTCTCTCTCTTTGTCTCTCCCTCTCATATATATATATATATATATATATATATATATATATATATATATATATGAGAGATAATGGTTATTATTTTAATTAAAAGTTAAAACAATAACTCATACCAAAATGTATAGCTTCTATGTTTTATAAACTTTGAATACTGCTATATTGATGAAACATATTTGATTAAAAACATTTTTTTTTCTTTTTTTTTTTTTATGGATTTGTCCAGGTTTCTATGTTTGAGTAAATTCTAAAAAAAAAAAATCGAACAGTGTGTGTGTGTGTGTGTGTGTGTGGCAAAAAAGAAAAGAAAAAACTGTCTGCTGATTTCCTCCTGACACTAACAGCTTTTTGTGCAACACCTAGGTATATATCCAGACTCTCTTCTATAAACTTATTTTCTAACACATGTGAAGTACAATCTGTAATGCCATGGGTCTAGACAAACTTGTTTAAATTGAGTAAATATTTGCACAGACCTGAGACATGCTAAAAATGTGTATTGAAAGCAGACTATTGTCTGCTTTCAATTGCCATCTATTGCCATCTCTGATACATACTTCATACTTACTAATTCTTGCACCATACAACTTGGTTTAAAAAGTGTCCTCAAAAATTTTTTTTTTTAACATGTAAAGGACATCAAGGCATGAGGAACTGGTTTCCTGAAGACCTTCGAAGAGGAGGATTTTGAAGACAGCTTTTCAGACATGGTGAGAGAGAGTGCAAAGTGCATGGATTACAAATGGCATATTTTGAAATAGACAATAAGTAGTAACTTTTTATTTCAATAAAAATGTTTTTTTTTTTGCCACGCCTTGTATGCATATATGATTTGTTTTTATATATATATATATATATATATATATATATATATATATAAAATGTGTGTGTGTGTTCATTTTGTATGTACTTTTACCAATTGTATCTGAGGTATCAAGTAAAGAGTAATTATTTTTATAGCACCAAGTAGACAACATCCCAGTATATTTTGTCCTTTAGTTTTTATATCTAAAGTTTTTGTAAATTTTTGGTTACATTGGGTTTATATGAAAAACATGTTATATTCTGTGAAGTGTAACACACCTGAATTCAATATTCTGTTATCATTACCAATCTGAATTTATTAAAGACTATTTTTTAAATAAAAATCTCTTAGACATGTTTATAAAGTTGCTTGATTAAAATATGAAACTTTATTTCCTGTAGTATAGTCTAATAAATAATTAGTTAAGTTATAATATTAATAATTAATAACTTTCATATTTTGTTTAGTTTAATTAACTCTTACTAAGCTACAATGGTGAAAATATTTAATTCGTTAGTGCATGGTGTCCAGTCTTTTAGAGAGGGTGTTAGCTAAATTTTAAAATCCACCATCCTTAAGATTATCTTTAGCCATCAAAGTAGATTAGGCAAAAAGTGTTAAAATTTCTAGGAAACTTTAAACAGTAATGGGTTAATTCAGTTATTATTCAATTTATGATAACATCCTTCAAGAATCTCTCTGAACTGAAGTGAACTCAGAGTTTTGAAAAAGACATGAAACCTTTGGTTTTTGGTAATTCTTCAAAATCTAGTGGGTGGCCTAAAACTAACTATTGGCCTGTAGTGTGTGTGTGTGTGTGTATGTATGTGTATATATATATATATATATATATTGTTGAGTTGTAGTAATGCTTAATTCCAAGATTGTTGTTTTTTTCAGTGGTTTACTGATAAAAAGATATTTTGATGACCAGGTTTTTGTCGTAAAGTGTTCGATATCTGGATAGAGATAGCGTTAATAAGATTAAAGTGGAAATGTTTGTGATTTAACTGAGCAGAGTCATGCTGACTTTGAAGTTTCATGAAGGCACCACTATGATGTCCTCACTTCATTTTCATAATAAAAAGCAATAAAAAGAAAATCAATGACCTACAAATGATATAATATTAAAAAGGAGTCAACACAACAAAAACAGTTAACCATCTGTAGAACCACTTATATACCAATATATTGAATTACACCAAGCTACATATAAATAAGAGTAAAACTGGGGCACAACAGCTGATTAAAAAATAACCCCTGAGGAATGATGACCTCATAATAATGCCTTCATGAAACTTTGAAGTTGGCATGACTCTGTTCAGTTAAGTGACAAACTTCTCCATATTAATTCTATATATAATGTTGACAGTGTTTTAAATTTAATTTTAAAAGGCTTCAACGGAATAAATAAGAGTATAACTTTTAGAATGATTTAACCAAAAAAGGTATGTAGTTTAGCAAAACACATTTGATTATAATAAAATTATTTTTTTAAAAATTTCTTGACTACATTTCAATTTTCCATAAGATTTCTTGCATGGAAAATCAGCAAATAACAAAATAAATTTATTAATGCTTTTTATTAGTCTTTCTATATTGTTAACTCAATGTACGTTTAGTTAACATTAACTTAGATTTACCTAAAGGTTTTCAACATAAAAATCTTGAGCAGTTATGGTATTGTTGATTTCCAATGTTATTAGTTTTAAAGGAAGAAAACTTAATTGTTTGTATTTAAAACAAGAAGATTTGTTCTACAGTTTATCATTTGAAATGAAATTGATAAAATACATATATCAAATATGAATGACTATTACTTAACAATTCTGACAAGAAGCATCATTGTTGCCATGATAATGGTGGTAGTAGTAGTGATTATTTATTTGGACTAATATTGTCTTTGTAGATTTCAGTTGGTAAACAATTCATTAGTTTTATGTTATATGTTGCCTTTAAGAAACTTTCAAATTGGGTCAGTTTTTCCCTTTTGTTTTCTTTTAAAAATATCAAGGATATAGATTGTTTGATGTTTAATTATTTCTTACAAGTAAATAAAAACTTAAAAATGATAAAATACTGAGTCTGGAATTTAAAAAGAAATTAACACATCAAATCAAAAATTCTCATTCACATCTTATAAAAAAGCTAAAGTTTTTTTATTTTTAATTATTTTTCTTGTGCAAGATTTTACCTAATTATGTAATATGGCAAGATTTATAAACCTCACTAATCTAGCACTTGTAAGATCATATTGTTACTAATGTAGTACTTTAGCTAGTTCTTTTCACTGATATCAAAATTAGTTACAAAACAATATTTTGTGTTTATAAATAATTTTGAAAGATTAAATGTGACACAAGTTTAAATTTACATTCAAATACTGAACATCCACTATTAAAAAGTGTGTTTGAAAGTTGGTTGTCATTTAAGTATATTTGAATGTTATTGGCAATCAGTGTTCAGTTAAAATAACTAACTACTCAGTATTGATCATTATTCTTCACTTTTTATTTGTAATGAAATTGGGATCTACATGTTTAAAGAAAATCTGTGTTTAGAAGAGAAATTGAGAAATAGACAATGAGATTAACGGTTCTTTAGGTATTTTCTTTTTTTTTTTTTACAGAATCTGTTGGTTTGTTAATTATCTTTTTGCTCTTTATCACATTTAGATTGATTTATCTAAAGTGTTTTGACTTGTATGTTAACAAAACATGAGGCATTTTTGTTTGATCCTCTATTTCTGAATAAATGTCTTATAATTGATTTGTCAAAGGATATAGGCTTAGGCTGTTAAATATCTTTCAATGATTTCTGAATTATACTGTTTCACGCACACGTTTGTGTGCATGTATTTAGGCAGTAGAAATTCATTTAAACAAGTTTTATTTAATTTAGGTAAATAAACTGATTTTGTTTTTCCTCTCCAATTTTTGTATAACTTTTTGCACACCTGAATCAAAATTGTAGATAAACTTACCATTTTTTTGTTAAAGTTGTTTGAAAGATATTTAATGTGATTTTTTTTTGTATAATGGCTGTAAAATTCTGTATAGCATGCAGTGGGTTAGCTAAAATTTAAAATTCGCCATCTTTAAGATTATCCTTAGCTATCAAAGTAGATTAGGCAAAAAGTGTTAAAATTTCAAGTAAACTTTAAGCAGTAATGGGTTAATTTAATTATTATTCAGTTTTTGATAACATCCTTCAGAAAAAAGAATCTCTCTGAACTGAAGTGATCTAGTAACCTCCAACTTTTAGTAAAAACCCGAAATACTATAATTATAAAAAAAACTAGTATAACAAAATAAAAAACTTTAATCAAACAAAATCTTTCACCAGAGAAGAGAATATTTTAATGTTTATAAAATATTTGAAATATGCAGAAAATATTTATTTACTCAATGTTGTCAAGCTCTGTGAAACTGTTCTATGCATTATTTTATTTATGAGACATATATATTTGATTTTCAAGTGTAACATTAAAAAAAATTCCAGGTTGTAGCTAACAAACTCCTCTACAATATTGTCTCTTAGTTTTCTTCATAATGATAGATGGTTAAAATATTAAAAAAATATTAGATAGTTTTTGTTCAATTTAGATCAGGATGTGTTACAATTTATTCAAAAATTGGAAAAATGCAATAATAAATTAAACAGACAGATCTTGTTTGAATTTGATAAAATATGTTTAAAATAATATAAACAATTTTTACATATTTTAGATTTTTTAATTGAATTCTTAATTTTCTCTGTACTCATTAGTTTCTATCTCTTAAGTTTAAAATTTAAAGTGACCTGAAAATACAAAAACAACAAAACTTCAACTAAAAGTAACATTAATTTCTTCAACAGGGATTTTTTTTTGTTTTTATACTTATATAGATAACTTTCTAGGTTTTATGTAAGAAAGAAAAAAGATATAAAAAACTGGCAAAATAAAAGATTTTACACTTCAAATTACTACTTTTCTTATTAGTTTTCACTGAGAAATTAATGTCATTTTTATTTTATACTTGATGACATTTGAGCTTACAAAGAATTATTTAGGGGGCAGGTAATCTAGGATAGTGTCTTTGAATGCAACCCAACTTTCCTACAAAGAAACATTTAGCCATTACTGCTTTTGGTTGAAATTTATAAAATCTTTCTCTTAAAATGATTTTTCAGAAAAATAATTTTCTCAAGCTTAGTAGCTGTTAGAGCTCTTTTCAGTTACTTCTTGATATTTTATTTGAAATAATGTGGAAAGTAAACATCTTGATTATGTCATTAATTTCTTTTCAAGTTACATGACTATCCATTTTAGTTGTTGCCGTTGTATGTTGTCCTCAAGTGACTTGGTTTCTGTCATTTGGTACAGACAAAATGTAAACTGATAATATTTTTTTCCAAATACACCTTTTTGTTTGCAGCCTTAAACAATTTTTTAAAAAAATTTGGTTTGATATTTAATTTATTTTTTTAAAATTAAGATCTCAGAAAAAGATTTTGATTAATGCAATCCAGAATAAGTAATAGTTTTTAGGTTTCACTAATTTTGTTTTTTGTTTTTGAATTTATAGTTGTTAGATTTAACTAATTTTAAGTTTTTCAAATCTAAACTTTTTTTAATAATTTTCCATGGGGATAAGACTTTACAACTAAATAAATAAATAGTGCTGGTGTAACATTTCTCAAATCTCTTGAAGAAAAATTTAGATACCTGATTGGGCAATGGTCATTCCATCTGAGGCCAAATTTTACCATAATCAGATAATGATGTATTTTGGCCAATTTTAAAAAATTGGGCTAATATCTTAAATTTTAAGATGGAATTGTTTATTTCTTAGAAATCTAAGTAATAAAATTCAAAATCTTAATATTTTGAATCTTTTTATGATTTCTTTTTTATAAAAGTTTTTCAAAACATATCAACTTCTGAAGAATTGGTCTGCAAAATAATTTTTTGAAAAATATTCTTGAATCAAACTGGTGCACTTCCCAAATTTTACAATTTACTAATATGCAAATATTTTTACAAGTTTTAAGATTTATTTGACTGTCTCAATTGGAATTTTCCTGAGTCTGTCAATTAGTTTTATGCTTTCACTTTGAAGATTTAAAAAGTTTCCTCACATTTATAGACCAATTCTGTAAATATTTTCACAGAAATTTATGACAGTTTTCATTGTCAAATTATTTGGTTAGCAGGGGATTAACATCTACTGCACATTTGGAATAATTTTAAAATCGGTTAATTTCTGATAAGCAATTTTGAAGGAGGGTTTTGGATGCTTTAAAACTTATACACACTTCTGCATTTATTCTCAGTCTGTTTATTATGGAGTGGAAGATATCAGAAACTTCACAGACTGTATATGCCATGAATATTCCTTTTAATAGAACTGCTCATGCTTATTAGTACCCAGAGAACTGAGTTGGTTTATCAATAAGCTTCATGTTATTGGATTCAATTATTATATGATGTCTTGTGTTAAATTGAAACTGCTCTGTGATTTTTTTATGATAGCTGACAGATCTAAGCAATATGTCTGTCAATTTTTTTCATGCAGTCTGCTATTGAAAGCCTTGAGATGCTGGATCAATTTTTTGCCAAACGTTTTTTAGGTTAGATAATGCAATTTTTTTTTTTTTAATGAGTTTACTTATCCATGTCATTTTTAAAAAGATCTATTCTTGAAACTTTCATTTAACAATCACCAAAAATAAAGTTATTCCAAATTTGATTAGTTTCTATTTACTAATTAAACATATTTTTATGGTTGGTTTCTCAATAAGTAGATATACTGAGAATAATATGTAGTATAAAAATTGTTCATGGTTTTTCTCAACCTGGTTCATTTATGAAATTTTTCACTGTTACTTTGTTGCAAATATTTGCATTGAAAGTTTTTAAATAAGAATTGTAGTTTTTTTTCTCTACTGATGTTTTTTGATTCAGTTCCTGGATAGGATTTGTAAAAAAAATATAAATCACTATTTTATCTTTTTACAAATCATTTTAATAATTTGAATATAAATTTCCTTTTTACGTGTTAAAGATTGTGAAAAGGCAATATGTAATCTAATTTATTCAGTTAATTTGTGTGACTTCATAAGAGTGGATTTAAGACTTTTCTTAAAATGCTGTTTCATTCTTTATTCGATCTGCTAAATTCTTTCATGGATAATTTTTCTTGAGTGAGTCCATCTTATATCCATTCCTGTGTGTATAATTTCTTTTGCAAGTGAACCATCTTATTTAGCTATTTGCCAATTATATAGAAAACATTTGCAAAAACCAACTATTAAGAAATGTCCTTTCTTAAAGGTAACTTCTGCAAGTAAAATTTTATTTTGTTATGCAAATATTTCATATTTTAAAATATGTATAAAATGTATATTTTATTTGGTTTATTGATTTCTGTTTCTATATTAAGAGTTTTATTGCCTAAATGGGTTTGTTTGAAAAAATTATAAACAGATATGTAAATACCTTTTAATTATTACATATATATTTTTTGTACTAACAAACTTGTTCAGGTTAGTTTAAAATCTGAATGAATTCTGAGCTGGCTGTTAAAATTTACAGATTTTGCCATGATACAAATATTTTCCTTTCATTTTTTTTTATCCATGATTTCATTTGCAAGGATTCTCTTGTAATTTGTTATTTTGTAATTTTTCTTAAGAGAAAAACCAAATTTTTATCTTCAAATCTCACTGGTGAATTCTTGACAAGCAAAAATATTTTCAATAAATTTTTAACAAAATAATTGTTTTTTTTTCCTGTTTAATTTGTTTTATTTTTATTTTTCTGATTAATTTTTCCAAGTTCTTTTTTATGGATTGAACTCGTATAAAATTAAACTGTTTTATGTTGTCAATGCAGAATATTTTTAAAATTTTGTAACATTCTTGGCGTTTTTAATGGTCTATAAATTTGATGATGCTAAATCAGAAGATACCTGTAAAATATTTGAAAACTCAGAAGCTTTCATGTTTTTGATTGTCTCCATCAGGTGAATGCAAGCTGTTGTATCTTTTCATCTGATTACTTATTCATAATGGATAAATGATTGGGACATCTTTAATTATCTATCAACTATATCTGTTTATCATAAGATATAAAGTATTTTTGACATGGAAGCCCTTATTCCTTCTCTAGAACTATGATTTTGATTCTTATTTTTGTACACATTACAAGAGTAGTTAATTTTTTTCTTCTTTTCTACAATTGACTGCTATCAAAATAAGGTAAATAACTTTCTCTGTTGATTTTAAAGTTATTACCTGCCCTATAGATCTATGTAATTAGTAATTTTGTTATACAATCTTGCAATTAAGAGTAAAAATCATATAAAGTCAACCGTTAAACTTGGAAACTGTTTCCTTGATTGTATTTCACCAAAAGTGTATCATTAAGAAATTTCCTGATCTTTCTGATTATTCTTGGTGTTTGATATACAAGGAACCCTATATCATGTGAGGACAGCAAAATTATGTTAAACTGAAATTAAATTAAATTCTTATAGTTGCTTTAATTTTCATTCAATAATTGTTTTCATGTCATCAGAGAGCAAAGAAAAAGTTATCTTATTTTTTTTATTTTATAACAGAAAACTTTAATTATTACTTAAGTTTTGTTCTATTAGTAACTTAAAAAGCTTTTCGGATAATTAATTTTCACTTGTTGTTTTTTTTTTTTTTCCCCTGTTTTGGCTGATCTATTCTATGGCCTTCAATTGTCCAAACATTTCTTTAGTATAAACTGCTAAAGAAATCTTTGGACAATGAAGAAGGCTATAGAATTGTGATATCATACATAGAATTGAAATGCATCAAACCTTTTCATTAGAGCAACACACTGAATTCTGTTATGTGTGTTGAGAGGAGGAGTGAAACAATTCCAGTTGTATTGCATTGCTGGATTGTTATATTCATTTTCAGACTTATACCCTTAGGAAAGGGATGAATAGGTCTCTTCTTCCTTCTCCTTCCACAAAGCTGTAGGTTAAATAGCTCTTTAGATTTTAGTGACAACCAGTGTAAGAGATTAAAAACTGAATTTGAAACTGGAGAAACCAATGGGCAACCATGCCTGTGTATTTCCTATTAAAGTCATGTTAACTGGAAGATAATAAAGAAAAGGAATCTGTAGAGATTCACAGTCACCTACATTCTAAAAGAACCTGACATTTACAAAAAATAAAATATGTAAGTAAAGTTTTAGAGTGTGTGTGCTGCTCACTTGTTCTGCCATTATGCCACCATTTGCTTTAATTATTTTGTGAAATATTTCTGGCCAGGAGAAAGAGGCAGTTTTTATTATTAAGCATTGAACTTTGTAGTTTCAGACCTCAACTTTGAGCAAATTTTGGTATTCAGTCTGTTGTGCATTGAAAATAAAGAGAAAAAGGATTGTCGATGGTCAGGAATCAAAGATTGCAAAAAGAGTCATTTGTATAATACAGATGATATGGAAATTTTGAAAAATGATAGTTTTAACTCTTGCAATTATCATTTAATTAGGATATTTTTTATGTTAAATTCTTTTACAATCTCTATAGTTTCCTGGTTAGCCATGATTTAATTTGAAAGTAAAAATTCAATCAGGGTGTTAGAAAAGTCTAAAGAGATTCACTAAAATGGTTACAACTTTTAAATCCCAGATATTCTGATTTGTAACTTGTAACTATTATGACTCTTCTTCATCCTCCTCCTGAGAAGGAGAAATAGTTAATAAGAGCTTAGGACATTTCTGATAATCATTTTATGATTCGGTATCTTTACACTAGTTTATTTACCACACATTAGACTCTAGTATACCAGCTTATTTGACTTTTATACTGGCCATAAAACAAGCTTGTGGTACAGAGTCTCACCTTTCAATACTGTATCTTATTTAAATTATAGCAACTGCT
Source organism: Ascarosepion bandense (assembly GCA_037127315.1). NCBI lineage: Eukaryota > Metazoa > Mollusca > Cephalopoda > Sepiida > Sepiidae > Ascarosepion > Ascarosepion bandense. Next base: position 918,540 of record JBBBDQ010000621.1, on the reverse strand, counting down.
TTATTCAAGCAGTAATTCTTACTTTCAAATATTGTTGTTTGCTTCAGTTTTATTTCAAATTTATATCTGTAAAGTTTAACCATTTGTTTTCCAAATTTTTTGTTTATTTCTTTTGAAAGTATCCATGAAAAGAACATCATGAAACCTGTGCAGAAATTACTGAACAAAACTTTGATGAATTTTTGTAACAATTGAATTCAATCTTAACTAAATCATGTAATCAGTTATGACAGAAGGGAGGTAACCCAAATCAATTCTAGATTAGTAGTTTGCGAAGTAGTGCATAAAAATAGAAAATGTACATTTTAAAGGTTAAATCATTTAAAACTGATTTTTTCCCCTGATGATGTGGAGAGGCGACAGGCTGCATGTAATAGGATTGTTTTATATGAGTTTCAATTAAAGTGAACGAACCGTTTAAGACAACATCTGCAATGTTATTCTTTTTTGTTTAAGCCAACCTACAAAACTTTACCATTGTAAATATGGCAACCACTACCGGTGATAATTTTACCTGTTACATTTGTGATCATTTTTAAGATATGGAAATGTAATGTATAATTTAATTCATTGGATGACACTGTATTTTGGCATAATACATTGTTTGAAGTGAAATGCATTTTCCCCAATCTTGATAAAATTTCTAAAAAATATATATATATATATACAAATACAGAATGTTCTCAACTGATGTCCTTTTTTGTTTTTTTAAATAATTTTACACATATATGTAGAAGAAATATATAATTATATTCAGTTTTTTCTTTTTTTTTTTTAAGATGACTTCATAAAACTTATTCCTGTATATCTATGTATGCATATATATATATACACACACACACAGACACACACACACATACATTATTGACAGCTCTACCCTCGTTATTCATAATCATAGTTTGGGACCATAAATGCACTTAGTAATTATTTTTTTTCAAATTCCATCACATTTTTTCTAATAATTGGTTACAGATAAGCTTAGTCAATAACTTGAAAGTATACAAATAGTTTATAAGAATCATTTTCATTACAATATTAAAAATAAAATTTTTGTCATTCATTGTCCTCATTGTAAATCAAACAATATTATTAAGTCATAAATGTGTACAATATTAAAGTTATTACTTTTTCTTCTCTTTGACTTTTTAAATATCTTTTTTTTTACTTAAGCATCTTGACTGCTCAAAATACATGGAATTTAAAAAGAAAAGATTCAAATGCAACAATGATGCAATGATTTTAAAAAGAAGTTTAATTAATCCACTAATTAACTGACACTTGATGGAACACAGCCTCTTGAAAAAATTGATGGATTTAACATTTAAAACTTTCCGGAAATTTTAATTCACTTATTTAATTGAGAACTTTCTGTATAGGCATGAAAAGAAATGCAAAGAAACTTTGTGGAATGAAATGAAAAAAACAAACATCATTTTTTTTATTTTTTTTATTCAAATTGCACATCTTCTTCCTCTTTTTATTGTACATATACATGCACACATCTTGCTAATGAACATTAACAAAAACTATGAATGCAGAAATATAAACCTCTCTTCACATCTATATTCTAAATATTGTAAGTGTAACTACCTTTATAGTTGTCACAAACCACTTAATTTTTCATTGGCAAAATAGTTTGTCTATTTGTAAGGTCTGTAGTTAGTCCTGGATTTGATTTTTGCATTATCTAAGATTATTAAAAACTTAACAACTCCAATATTTTTTTGATTCTTAAATAAACCCCCAAGCATAAAAAGTGAATTATTGCATATTAGTCTTTCCCTCAGAGTTTAAATGAAAAACTATTTCCATATCTTGAAAGGAGTCATATGACTCTAGTCTTATCTAATGCGATTGCAGTGCTCTTTAATCTAGACCCATTGTAATAAAAATGAACTCATCCATATGTGAGGTGTTCAGAAATGCCAGCCCAATTCAAATAGATGAGTCAGTAAATGAAAATACAACATGGAAATCTTAGAACATTTTTGAATATCTGCAGTTATTACTGAATGCTAAAATTGGAATTATTTTGTGGATGTATTCTTTCTAGAATTTCTCAGACATTTAAAAAATACCTACGTTAAAAAAAGAAAAAGATACATTTATCTTACAAAAAAATCTATATTTGGCTTTTTGAAAACTGCTGTACATGGTACATATGTCAACACACATATAGGCACTGATATATATATATATATATAAATTAATAGATATTTTGATACATGCAAAAATGTGTGTATATGTATATACACACACACATTAGTACAGTTATTTAAATAGAAGAAAGACAAAAATATATCAGCAGGTTCTCCAGATTAAATCAATCAAATTCTGATTCATATAAAAGCAGCTTGAAATTTTAGTCTTATTTGAAAACTACCACTAAAATGAATGTGTGTTGTGTTGCAATAGATATTGACTTGGAATGAGAACTTAGAGGGCTGAGTTTGAATTCCAGTCAAATTTGTTTCATTCACTTGTGCACAAATACCCTTAAGAAAGATATTAACCCATCTCTTTTCCCTCCAGCTATGGGTTGTATAGCAGGAGAATTTGGGTTCTATAGTCTTAGTGGACAACTAATCTAATCTACCGCAGAAAGTAATAGCAACCTGCTGCAGGGAAAAATCTTGAAAGAGACATGATTACCCAAGCATGTATTGCAACTGACTGGCCAATAAAGTAGGCATTCATAAAATTTAAGTTTTATTTGAGAACAAATTATAAAGAAAAAACAGAATGTGTATATGTATTTTAAAAAATAAATGTACACATGTTCAACATAGAAAAATATTTTTCAGTAAAATTCTTGAGCTGGCTGGATAAGTCATCATATACCTGGACTTAGTGATATCTATGACTATGGCAACTTTCAATTACTCCTTGGTATTGTTGACCTGCTGGTTGGTCTTTCTCTTGATGACACTCTAGATGTAGTAGAGCAGGGAGGTTTAAATCAGGCAGGCAAATAAGCTACGTTGTTGGTTGTGAGAATTCTCAGACAGCCACAGCTGATCCAGGTGGGCAATATGTATGATCCCCCCTCGCCACCTCTGATCCAGTCCCTCAATGTAGATATCGATATTGGGGTTCTGTAGAACAAAGTGAGATGCCATCACTTTGCTCTACATGCTCTTGACGCTCAGGATCATCACAGATGGCGTGAACTTGACGTGTATCACTGTGGACACCTTCACATCAGAAGTGATGGGAAGAAGGATTTATTCTCCTATTAACAAGCATTGTTCTATCTATGATATAACACCACCAAAGTTTGCAGACAGAACAGAATGGCTGAAAGGAAAATGAAATACGAACGCTTGCTCTCAGAGACTTCTATATACACAAAATTATACATGTATACAAGTGTCCCACCTAGAGAAATACATATATATCTATCGCAAAACAATGTATAAGGAGGAACAAAATGAAAAGTCTTATAGTTTGAAGATACTTCTGATCTGGAAAAGCCATTTTTATGACTACAGATTTAATGGAGCTAAATTCATCTGTCCCAAAGATGCTTGTAAGTTGCTGAGGAGGCAGATTTAACCTCAGTCTGGGCCAAAAGGCCCAGGATAGAAGAAAACAACCTTCACGTTTGGTTGCTATCCATGAAATTAAAAAAAAATAACTAGTGCTTGGGTCACTATATAGATTGACTTCACAAAGTGGCTGTCATTTGACCCACGTGACTTCCATCCATCAAAGGGAGATAAGTACTTTACTATTTTCAAGAAGCTTGTAATCTCCAAGTTGCTATGATTAACAGCTAGAGTGCCGCAAGCAGAACGTGTTTTCATTTCCTGTCTCAGATTGGAACCTGTCATGTACTCTTGATATGGCTGAGTAAGAAATGCCAATCCTAAAATTGTTAGATTGTTTCCCCATTTATAACCTTATAAAGACATGTTTTATATCTGGCGCATTCCGTATTTCTAACCACGCCCATTATTTTACAGCTAAAAACACAAATACAAATAGACAAACATTGCCTGCTCCCTTGTGAATAAATTTTATTGACACTGTAGAGAGAGACGTTACATTGAAAACAATCTTTTCTACGCAATCGGCAACACTGTTGAACACAATAAAATACATGGCTAATGAAAGCTGCCTCTTTAATCCAGAAATGAAGGTTGACGTTGACTTTTTTATTTTCCTTTTTTTTCTTTTTTAGCGGAATTGTCATTTTGTTCCTTTAGTTTGTAACTCGACAAAAATACCTGCAAAAAATAGTGGCGCCATGCATTCAAGCAGGCTGACACTTCTTTGCGTTTTCTTTTCTATTTTTTTTTTTTTAAAGAGAAAGACAAAAAATACTGTTTCCCATTTAAATTGTATAACGATGTGGAAATATCATGTTGCCATGTGTTGCTTGACACTGTATTCTTCATATTCCTTATCCGACGTGTTTTAAATTGGATTTTCATGCCCCTCTATAAAAGACAATTTTTGTGTCCCCCTATAAAGCACAAGTAATAACATCTTTCCGTTAATTGCTTATTTTTTAAAATAAAATACTTAAAAAAGATTAAAAAAAAAAAAAACCACCTTCCATCTAAATAGCATAGTTTACATGTCATTTTTTTTCAATTCCCAGTCCTGGTTCAGTTTCATTGGTTGGTTGATTATGACTCGACGATATTTTTCTCTTTGCATTTTCAGCCATATTGGCTTTTCAAAATCACCCAAAATGTTTTTATTTTGACTGCAACGAAAATAACACACATGCACATGTTTTTATGCACATTTATAAAACTGTTTTTTCTTCTTTTTCACAAACACAATTATGCAAAAATTTGTTCTGAGACACAAACGCACGAATGCATGTGTTTATCACATTTATCATGACAGGTGCAATTTTCTCATTTTACAAAAAACCGTAACCATCTATTTTTTACGTGCATGATTATCGGGTGTTGCCCAAAAAGAAAAACATATATGTTCAAAGCTATTTCTAACAAATAGCTTTGAACTTAACTTTTTCTGTTCATTTTATTTTGTCAAATGCACTTTTAGTAATAATTAAAAATAGATCAGGAACTGCAGAAATATGAAAAGCAGCTCCATACGTTGTACCCCTTGTTTCTTAAATGCTTATTTTGCATACCTTTGTCTAATTCTATTTTCCGTCTTGTCAAATTCCACTTTTAAAATACATAAATAGGACCTCTTTAAATGTAGGTGTATTTTTTTTATTTTTACAAATGATCTGTTAGTAACTGAATGTTTCGCGACAAAGTAACGTGTTATAATCGCATATATTTTTTAACATCAACTCGAATCTAAACTATTATATGCAACAATTTCGATAATTTCATCAATTTAGAATGAAAAGTAATTCGTATATTTTAAGCATTCAGGAAAAAGGATATAGTTTTAAATAATGAATTGTTGAAAAAAAAGACCCTCCCCGTCCCAATCTAGAAAATATTAATTTCCATGATTTTTTTTTACCGTTCTTCTTTGTTCTGTCTTGTGATTGTAGAGTTGATCTACTTAGAGAGAATGTGGGTTTTATTGACTAAATTCTGAATTTACAATTTTTATAAAAAGTACGTTTGTAAACTCGTATTGATATTTGCTAAGCTTAAGGGAATCTGTCACAAAACCTTAATGGTAGACACTCAGTGAACATTTCACTCGATGACTGTTAAATAAGTTTTAATTTTAGTCCATTTTCAATTTGATGTGTGTATTTACGATTGTGTGCATAACATTAATTCCGAAGTAGTACACTAAATTCTAATACAAAATGCATGTATCTTACTTTTGCATGTTAATTTTTTACGCAATATACTGAAGCCAGCTACAGATATGGTAATGGTAAAATTATCCGTTTTTCTACAAGGAAACATTTCACATACATTCACCGAGCAGCCATTACTGGTTTCTGTTGAAATTTAGAAAATCTTTCTTTTACGATAATTTTCCCAGGAAAATAGCTTTCTCAAGTTCAGTAAATGATATATCTTTTTCTACTACTGATGGAGATTTTTTCCTAACGTTTTGTTCGAAGTAGTGTGGAATGCCAGCATTTTGATTGTCATTATATGGCGTACTTTAGAATATGTGACTAATAATTTGGAGGAAATTAGGTCTTGTTAAATCGTCTGAAAATTATTTTCGCAATTTTTAACATCAGAATTCAACAATTAGGATTTTTTTGTCTTGGCCTGTTCAAAGATTATGATGCTGGAGACAAACTAGACGTCATCTTTATTTATGAAATCAAGGTCAATAATTGAATGCATCTTTTATTTTACTTGCTGTTAAGGATCATTTAACTAGTAGACATAACATTAGTTACTTATTGAAAAAGATAACGAAAAAACAGTAGCCACGTTATTTAATAATGGCTAATATATTAGTAAGGTCGGGGATACTAAAATCAAACATGCGGGAATTTAAATACCTGGGAAGTGGTCTAACAAAGGATGGAAAATGCAACACTGAGATCCGAAGACGCATTCCAAAAGCTAAGCAGAGTATTGAGAGACAAGAAAATTTCGTTGAAAACAAAGAAAAGAGTACTGGACTGTTATGTGATATGTCCTCCTATATGGCAGCGATTGTTGGACGATCGCCTCAAAGATAGAGAAACTCGAAGCAACAGAAATGGAGTACTACAGAAGGATGCTGAGGATAACATGGTACAAACGTGTTAACAACGACGAGGTTTTGCAGAGGATGCAAACGAAAACGAAACTTATACTTAGCATCAGGAAGAGACAGCTGAGGTTTCTGGGACACGTAATGGGGAAGAAGGGCTTGGAGAATCTAATACCCACAGGACGAATGGAGAGAAAGAGATGCAAGAGGAAGTAGCGCGAGACATACTTGATTGGCTTAAGCAAGTGGATGATGAAGCGGGGTTTGGAAAAGATACCAAATGGAAAAGCGTTGAGTGCGACAATTGATAGGATCAAGTGGAAGACCATGAACACCTACATCCTGAGGAGGCACGGCACATAAAGAGGAAGAAGGATGGCTGTTGTAATAAGAAAAATTACGAAAGAAATTCCATTTTTTGGATTAGGTTAAAAACTTGTCTAGATTTAGCATTTGATAAAATTGGAGGAATTCTGCCATAGTTAAACGAATCGTATAAAAGTTATCACAAAAAGATTTGTTGATTAAAAAGAAGACAAAATATAATTATATCAAAGCTATTCGAAGTAAAGGACTAGCAGTTAATCCCTTTGATTATAGGCGAGTATATTAGGACTTAATTACTACTAATCTTATTGAGAATAATCTTTATCAAGTATCCAGTAATTAGATAATCAATAACTGTATCTAATACTTGGAATCATTATTCTTATTGGTTAGAAAGTAGTGAAAAATATACTTCTGTTTAGAAAATTATTTCAACTTTTATTTAAAAAAACAAAAAACAAAAACAAACTCAAATCATATAAAAATTATATTTCTACCAAATCCAAGCTCCTGTGCCAGACAAAAAATCTTAATAGAAATAACCAGACATATTTATAGGCGCAAAATTATAAAAGTTAAGAAAGCCACAGCATAAAATTTTAAAAAGAAAAAAATTCAGTTTACAATTACGAAAAAAATATACAAACAAAATTTCCTTTGTGTGTCTGTTAAGGCAGGATAACAATTTATGACAAAGGATCACCAGCGAAAAATGGGGAAAAATTATAACTGGGGAAAAGACGACAAAAATTTAAAAAAAATGACGAAAAGAGATAACAATAAGGCAGTAAAAAAACAAAGGTGTAACTTTTGGGGGAAAAAAAAAACAAACAAACAAACAAACAAAAAAAAATAACCGAAAAGAGCTACTTATAAATTGCTCCGCAGGCGTCTCTGGGACACAGTAAATGTTTTAAAAGTCCCCCCCTTTTTTTTTACAGAGTTCTTTCTTGAGAATATGTATCAGAAATCCTTTCGTTTTATGCTGTCCAACCTCAGGAAATTTTCACTGAAACTTTCAATTTCTCTCGTTTCTCTCTTCACTGCATTTATCTCTGGGAAACTTATTGACATCATGTTTAATCACATAATTCAATATAAATGGACGGGTAACAAATCCAAAAATTAAGGTAGTATGACAGTAAGAAACCAAACTCCATAAAATCTATTTTTATCTTCTTCCGTTTCAAGTTTGATTATTAGAAAAGTTTTTCTAATGTCCGCAAGAAGCACATATCTGTTAGTACGGAACAACGACAATAATTCTAACAGTCAGTCAGTTAAGTGCCATACGTGATACACGCTTGGGCGATCATGTCTCGAAAGAGACATGACTGACTGGGCAGAAGATTATCCCGCACTAGGTTGCCGACCAAGGCTATAGAACCCAACCAGTTCTATTATTTAACCCATAAGTGGAGGGAAGAGATGGATTAACCCTTCCCAAGGGTATTTTTGCGTAAGTGAATGCAAGGAATTTAACTGGAATTTGAACTCGGCTCCCCGATTTGTCGTTCCGAGTCGATATCCACTGCACCACAACGCACATCCCATTTTTTAAATTAAAGAGAAGGTGAGAGTACGACACTGAGAGTCGGTCGGTCGGACGACATCCGGGAGACGGCCTGTGTCCCTCTGAAGGTCAAATTCAAAATCACGCGTATTTCAGCATTTTTACGATCAAGAATTGGATCAACTTTAAATATATTTCTTGTCTTCTGGTTGGTCAATATATATTTCTTTTGAATTTCATTTTATCAAATTAAATCGAAAATTATGCGTGGAGCGTAATGTGCAAAGCTCAAAATATGTCATTATGTTTTAAGCTGTGAAGGAGGTAACTTCCTGTTTTTGCCCTTAGTATCACTACAAGTTCAATAGAAAGTAAGTGGGAAAATATATATTAGAATTTATATTAGATCAAATGCAAACTTGTCAATATTTGCAAGGGATTTTGTGAGTTCTTTTAAACAGTTAAGCATATGGATAGTTTTCCGTCCAACGTTTTGACAGTGTGACCTTCGACTTTCCTTGAGTGTCGTGTTCTTGAATGCTGTCGAAACATATTCGGATACACATCCCTCCAAATGCATGTCACTTCCGGTGTTTGTAGGATTGTTTCCTCACCTCTGACATTACTTTAGACATACTCCCGGACCAAAACTGCAAACTTATTTCTTCATTAATGTTTTCCACAAACTAGTAATGTCTATTTTCGACATAACGATCGAGTTATATGAACATAGTATTGGGTAATATTTCTTCAACTTTCTAATTTGCTAACCTGGTCTCTCATTTGTAGTATTATAATCAGTAATAATTCTTTTATCTGACATACAGTCTGTGATAACTGTTGGTAGAGGCTATTCTTATGCAGATGGGATTCGATTTAGGTTTGGCGGTCTCGGGTGAATACTTTGACAACTACGGGCGGCGTATCGGAGAAATCATTTAATTTTCTTTTACAAAGTATACGATAGATAAACTATTGTGTGTCAAAACCAGTATTAACGAATTGGCTAACGAACTGGTTCCATATATAATAGTAATGAAACAGTCTCTGGTTGCTCATTAGAATGTTGCCTGACTCTACTATAATGTGCAGTCAAAAAAATCAAAAACAAACAATTCGTATGCGCGAAATTAAAAATATAAAATGGCGACAATTTATCCGTCACAACCTGTATGTATATTTGACTCTCTCTTTCTCTCTCTCACCTCTCCACACACTGGAGTCTAATGAATAATACGTCAGAGCCGAAGATTATAGGTTCAATTCGCATCAGGATTGTATGTTATCTATATTAAACCTGCCTGGTAGTTGAGCCATAGTGTTACGTATGTTTTATCCAACATTAGTGAAAAAATACGAACAATGGATTTGAACAGAAAGAACTTATTTACAATAAATTTATGTTAATAGAATATTCTAAAGATTTACTCAAAATATTTTTGAGCGCCTAATAAAAAGCTAAGCAAAGAAAAAGCTCATGTTAAAATGGAATTTACATGAGTTGATCAATGTGATAAAAAGGGTTACATGTAGTTAATGCTTTGACTTGTCAGGGGTCGATATATCAATCGTAGTAACGAAGCGTTTGATATTGAATTAGAAGAACTGAATGAAAAATTGTTAACAGTGATGTATTTTCTAGAAGGATTGCGTCTGCCCGAAGGTAGTTTCAGAAGAACAAATTCTCAGTTTTTAATTTTGGCATATTGTCCGGAGGTTGAAAGGCATTTTTAGAGTCTAAAGTCTTCTCAATCTCAGCTGAAAAAAAAAATCAATGTTCTTAACCCCATCTGACCTGACAATTTATTCTTGACGAGGCGTAAATGAATTGCGATTTCGACCACCTGGTGACATTCATATTTATGTTGCAGTCTCACGAAATATCTTTTCAAATTATCGAAGATTTCAAATTCTGTTCTACTTATTGGCCGAAAAATTAACCCAAATGGTAAGTTTTCTTCTCAATCCTTTTCTCCGGAACATTTGATTTTTATTTACCTCATTCAGACACGGCGTCGACATAAATAGGTTCAGAATCAATTGTTACCAAGAAAGGTCCTGTCCAAACACTTTATTGCTTAATTTGAAATTGTTTAACAATGTCTTTGCTCTTAGGGAATGATAGAGTTCTATTTTTTCTCATAGATTTTTATCATTTACTTTGCACAATTCTTTACGTCTGCACATGTTTGTCGTCACATGTAGCTTTGCTGGAACATTAATAACAACCATTTGCAGCTAGGCTTCTCACACAATAACAATCCAGCTTATTGTGAGTGATGCTCACAGTCAATCTAATTTTAAAGCAAATTTTTAAAATGTTCTTTAACCTCTATAGTTTTCTTTTTTCACAGTATAGTCCACTTTTTATCAGAAGTTAGAGCCGGTATATTCTTGTAAAGTATGAATATTCCTTATTTCATATATATACGTACTTTTAATAACTGTTGATAATCAAAAACATATTGAGATTTTATGAATTCACAATATGTTTTTATTGGTTACAAATTAACCTTAAAAATGGGTTACCATCTAAATAACAAGTTTGCATTGAAATCGCAGTGAAAATGAGAAAAGGCCACAGAAATTAGGCATATCTTTTATGCATGAACGGATGTATTTTTGAAGGTTTTTACTTATACTCAAATACATGTATGTATATTATACTTTTTTTCTCTCTCTTTCTCTCTCTCTCTCTATATATATATTTATATTTATATTTATATATATATAATAGGTATATATGTTATATATACGAACACATGAAAAATGATATAAAAAACTTAATGATAATACCTTGTCTATCATTTTTAATGAAACCTACACACACACACACACACACACTTTAATATTATTGTTATAAATATTCAATTTTAACTAAATTCTATTTTGTTTTTATTTTTTATGTTTATTTTTTACATATCGCATATTGTTTCAGTCTTAAAGTAATGTAAAATAGTCCAGTCATATAACAATCTAATGGAAATCATAGATCATATCACTTTAAATCATGTCTTTATTTAACTAAACTATATTTAAAACGGTTTTCTCCAGGTTAAAATTGTGATCCCGAAGTTTTCTGTGACACACAGTTGCAGTGGGTGTGTTGTTTAATTTTAAGACAATTTTATGTTTGCATATTACCAAAACCACAACCCCATCATTTCAACAAGAAATTTCATGTCTAGACAGACCTTTCTACAAGTTAGGGAATGATCTAGTAAAAGTTTTAATATCTATTTTAGGAACAATCATCACGTCACAGATTAAACACTCAGGTGATTTCATCAACAAATTAAAAAATACAGAAATCAAAGAATAAATATTGAATCCTTAAATATGAACAAAAATGTTGAAAGATGTCTAAATGTTCTTAAGAACTCTCATAAAATGAAAAATAATTTTCTCCCTATAAATCAACAAAGTCGACTTTCACTTTTAATAATTTAAATAGTAAGAACTCAGCATAACTATGGTTTCTTCTATCAGTGGTGTTTTAGCCTTTCTCTTTTTAGAATGCTTACAATATGGCTCCTTTCAAAATAACTTGATGACAAAAAATAATCTGAATATGCTTGCTATATAGATGGCGCCTTAATACACAATAGGGAATTACTATATCTCATAAATAAACTAAATAAAATCGAAACTACAATGGAATTCACATATAAAAAAGAAACCAATACCTTTCTTGATATTCTATAAATTCCAACTGATACCGGCTTTAAACAAACGTCCGCTGTAAGTAAAAAAAAAAAAATCGATCTTATAAATATTTTCTCATAGCTCAGCAATAAGATTTGAAATACCCACAAGTTTTAAGAGCCGTTAGGATTAACAACTCAATATCTATCTCATGAAAAAAAATACACAGAAAATATTTTTAAAATTCTCCAATATCCTGGTTATTTTTAATGACTACAGAAAAAAGCGTACATGATCTAAAAAAGCAAAACGAAGCTATAAACGACAACACAATATCTAGGCATATTATTTTACCTGTACACTTCATAACTAGTAAATTTGAGAGAAATTTAGTTAATCTCAATTTTTAAATTATCAAAAACACTTAAAAACAGTTAGATATTTAATCAATGTAAGTAAAACAGTTAAATTTACATCAGAATTTATACAATGACTTCCAAAATACATTGGGGAAACAGAAAAGAACATAAAAGGGACTTACAATTGAACAAGAGACTTATATGTCATCAGAAAATTCGTGATTATGATTGTTACATGGAAAATGACGTTTTAATAATAATAATATAAAAAGAATATAATTTACTCAAATAAAAATGAAAATGTCATGATCTACAATTAATATACGACCGATGGGTCCATTTCATGCTTTTTTCTTTTTCTTACTAAATTAGGACTGAAAATAGGATACGGAAAACTTAAAAACATATGTAAAAATAAAACTTGAGTTGAAATTAGTTAAAGTCTACTTTTCATAACGCTTAACATTAATCATTGATCATCTACATGAGAGGAGAGTTAAAAGAAAGAGGTACAAGTTACTGGGGGTGTCGGAAATTGGATAAGAGAAGGATGGGAATACTGGTGTGAGGAGAGTCTATCTATCTATCAACTTGATCTTCAACAATATACACCCAAATTGTTGATTGGAAGAACTATTTATTGCATTCTGGCAGTTTACTTTTGTCTGCTTAGTTCTAAAACTGATTCCAGTATTAAAATGATGAGCAGTAAATCAATTTTGATTTCTGTTGACAAAGCCTAGATAATCTATAATGTCTGTCGAGACTCAAGTAATGGCTGAAGGCATTCATAATATATGAGATAAAAACTGAACTATGGATTTCGCAAAGCGTTGAAAAGTTAACGCTCGTGCTTATAGAAGCTATGAATTAATATTACATTTTGCTTGAATGTAGTTTCCAAGTTACAGTGGTATAAGGTCTTTAATAAATTCATATTCGAATGATTTATCGATATTAAAGGAACTAAATATTTAGATGTGTCATTTTATCATAATAATGTTTATCACATTAAAATAAAGTTTAACAAGTAACTTTAATGTGATAACAATTCCATCTTAAGCCTCAACTGCATCCAATTTGTAAAAATCGTTCTCTGTACCGATGACAAGAACAGTGAAATTGCAGTAATAAAAGCAATGGAATTTTTGTTTCCGATGTCACAATAGAATTGATTTTTTTTATTTTGCTAACAAACTCTTCCTCGCCTTTTTTTCATTTTTTTCGTTCTTTCTTGAACATATAAAATTTTTTTCGTTTCTTTCTTGAACACATAAAACCTCACCGTCATATACCTCTCGCTCACACTAATCTTCACCCAGGCTTGTGACCAATTTTTTCAAAGGAAGCCACATGTTTTAAAAAGAAGGGGTAACAGTATGTAGATTTTCAAATGGTCTCTCATTTAATCATTGGCAAGATACTGCGTTGCTTAACCTCGGTAATCATGAGAAAACTGGTGTTAGCAACGCGTTGCAGCCGCACATGAAAACCAGGCAGAACTTTTACGAATAGACACCCATTTGAATTCTGACTGACCAAGTTCTATATTGCTTAACTTTGGTAATTGTAAGAAAAATGGCGCAAAAAATATGTGTCGTGTATACTCAAAGAAGAGGCGAGGTCTACACTTACCCATTTAAGTACTGACCAACGATAACGTTGCTTAACTTCGGTGATCATCTGAGAACCGGTGTTAGCAACACATTATGGCCTTAAGCCTTGGGTTAAGATTTGTACAAGAGAGTAGGTGTGATTCCTTTTCTTTATTCCTTTTCTCTCCCACCCCCCTCTCTCTCTCTCATACACAGGTACACAGACATATACTCACGTATACACAAGCATATGCTATCTATATATTGACACATGCATATGTTTATGTGCATTACAAAATATTATGTTTATAAGGAGGTGACTGACAAAATATTACGTTAATAAGGGGGTGAATGATAATAGAATTTGAACAACAAACGAACGTCTTCGATGGCGTCAATTAGCAAGGGCTGTGTCAATTTCGTACTTCAGCTGTACAAATTATAGTAAGAAATTATTGACGAAAAGAAAGAAGAAAACTGCTTTTGATATACTTTCAAATGGGGTTTAACCATTCATGTGTTTATAAATGTTTGAAAATCATTTATAAAACTCAATTGTCCTAATTTAAATCAAGGGAAATATTTAAAATAATATCATACTTTTTACATTATTTACACTGCTCGGGCTATTGTCCTTATCTTTATTGTCTGTTTACGACGTTTCGGCCGCTGTACTCTCCGGCCTTCTTTAAATGCTAGGAATTTTGAACCGAGCCCTTTATTTCGATCCCTGGGATAGTAATTCTCATTCCATGTGCGATTCTACTTCCGGATGCCAAATAGTTATCTCCCTTTAACTTACCTCTCTAAGTTATTTGTTCAATAAACTCAGTGATAGATTACCACTGCTGTAGGCAGGTATTAGAACTCACAACTCTTTTGGTCAAATCACTGGAACTAACCAACGCCTCTATCCACTGGGCTATGTGTTCTTGAGGACAACTGCCATACTTCTTCCTTTCCATTTTACTTCATTCAGTTCTGTAATTTCTAAACCTTTTTTGGCGGCAGAAAATCAATATTGAATTATATGTGGGTCATATCGGTTGTGGCAAATGTGTACCAGTGGTTTTCAAAGTTCAGCGTTCTGTTTCATTCAATGTCACTAGTCGAACATTTCTTAATAAACTCAATCATAGTCAGGTTACTTGAGGCACTTCAGTCAAGTTTGTTTATAAGAGAAGAGGAACGTATGTCATGTTCATCACTAAATAGGAGCCATTAAACATAGTAAAGACTGTCGAATTTGATGGCATTTCTTAATAGGTTTTATGTATAATGAAAGGAGGTAAGGATGATGCATAGAGATATATCTATCCTCGTAAGCATACTTAATTTGGGTTACGCTGAGCACTTATTAGTATTCTCTGTATAATCCCAATGCAAGTTGTGATTTCCGTTTCACGAATTAAGAGGCATTCACATTTTGAAAATTCATGTATAAAATTATATTATATTCGATGAAATGCTTCTTAAAGTGGTTCTTGAGGTAGAAAAAGTAACTGATAAACTTGGAATGAAACTATTGATCCTGTGATTTTTATAATTTTCCGGACAGTCATCAAACATTCTTACCGGCATTTTGTAAAAATATGCCCGGAAAATTTAAATCTTTATTTTGAAATGTTCAGCTGAATTAGTAAGTGGGTTTTAAAACTGTTGTTATTGTTATTGGTGATGCTTTTTTTCTTTTTCCATTTCGTAAGCTTCCGAATAATTAAAAGTCGATTTTAGTATTTAAATATTTATTCAACATTCACATCTGATCGTCTGTGCGCGTGTATGGAACATAATTTTTTACTCATTTTTCAGAGAACGCTTTCCTGAAAGAATTAATATATTACAATTTTTATATTCTTTGCAGATATTTAATACTTTTTTTGCAAATATTTCCTTGTACTGTATTTCAATAGTAATTCTTTCATCACGATTCAAAGATCACTCTTTGCTGTTGGTACCATATAACACAGCATAATGGGTCGCATGTTAATTAGCCAATAAAAGGGTATCGTTAAGTGATTCCATTTCCCCCGAGAAATGGAGGGTAATTATTTAACATAGCCATCCAACAATCTCAGAGGTTAGAGGTTGAAGTAGAACTGAAAGTGGAACATTCATTTAACGTATTTTAAGTAAAATGTCGACTGTATTCATCCACATGTCCTGGAAAAGTCCGTAGATACACCAAATTAATGTGGAAGGTATGGTCGCGTAAGTGGTATATTTCCTCTTGAAGCCGAATGACTCTCATTCAGGCGGCCAGGGTTCGATTCTCGGCATGGAAATGTTTTTCCTCTGTAACTATCTTTTTAGAGCACCTCGGCGTGGTGTAATGGTTAGCAAGCTTGTCTTGCTACATTAATTACGACTGAATAGTGATTTCGATCCTCACCGGGTAGTCCATGCTTTCAGCCTTGTACCACATCTAAGCTAGACTTAGAAAATCACCTCTTGAAGCCGAATGACTTGGAATACCTGATTAAATTTAAATGCAACAAAAGGACAGGAGCGTTTCAGCGTTGTGTCATGGTTAACGCGCCAGTCTCGTACATTATTAATACGAAATGGTGAATTCGATTCTCACTAGGTGCTCCGTATCTGTGACCGTGGGCCCAAGCTATGATACGCTGGGTATTTTAATAGAACATTCCGGCATGCAGAATGGTTGATTGTTGCTACGGAGAAGGGAATTTGATTCGCACTAAGTGCCTCATAGTTTTGGCGTCGTTCAGAAAAAAGTGAGGAGAGCTGTTGATATGTAATGTTTTATTAATTGTTAAAACATTGTTTTATTGAATTTTCTTATTTCTCGTTGTAGTTTTAAGGAAATTAAGCGCAAATCTTCGTGGCTCGTTTGTTCATGGAAAAACTATTTCAGCTTTTAAATTTATTTCGCCATCATTCATATTTTACAAAAGTGGAAAGATTCTCGTATTTTTTATTTATTTTTCTCTCAGACATCGTTGAAGTAGAAGCCAATGTCTGGAGGAATTAAAATTTATCCTTCCCTTAATCTGGTTGTTCTACAAATGCTAGAGAGTACAGTGTACCCTACTAATTTACCTATAGCTGAAGGAAGAAAATATGTATTCGCACCTTTACTATTGGAATTAGAATAAACGCAATAGTTTCGACCAGAATTTGAACGTGGACTGCCGATTCGAATTTTTTTAATGATAATCATTACGCTATGTGGTAAGATATAATTAGTTAGACTTATTCACGACTATTTCTCTAGTAGTTTAGTCTTCAAGGTCAGGACTGGTCTAACTTTCAGTTGTATCAATTCCTATTTATATGATGGAAATTTACATATGAATACAACATTCTCCTCTACTTTATTTTGAAAATGTAAATTTGGAATACAATACATTGATTCAGCAAAAGAAAAATAATGCAGTTTCAAAAACAACTTAATTAACAAATTAGTTATTATTTTTTCAGTGTTTGGGGCTAGGGAAGTTACAGGTTCCAGGTTCAGCCTCTTTAGTTGAATCACTGGTCACTGGTTGTGGCAGAGCTTCTTCTAATTTTAGAATGTTATTTCCCTCTGAATCCGGTATAGTAACCATTTGAGAACGCTTGTAAACTCTTCCGGTTCGGAGATTATCGTTCCCTTCTCAGTGAGGTGACGTAGAGAAACATTACTTTTATTTTCATTCGGTAACCTAACAAGTTAATAATTGGCATTCGTCTGAATTAGCTCAATTTCTCGTTCACTAGGTTCGTACTTGTTCTGAACGTAGCTTCTCATGAGCACTTTCCCAGGAATCATCAACTACGAAGGAACAGATCTTCCGGAAGTAGATTTTCTCGGATAAAGAAAAACATCCGTTCATGAAGATTACAATTTATGAATGGACACAGTAAGGAACGAATCGAATGGAGAGCATCGGATAAAAAGGTTTTTCTTTGATGCACAGATAAAGCCTAAGTTGATCGTCCTCCACATAGTTCCGTTTAGTCTCTCCACTTGACGGTTTCCGCGTAGGTTGTACGCAGTAGATCTACTCTACCTATTCCTTTCTCATGAAAAAATAAGAAAATCTCTGAATATAAATTACGGTCCTCTATCTGAGTGTATATAATAATTTGCTTAAACAAGTCAATACAGTTGTAATGAGCATGTCCCTAGAGTACACACACACAAGCGAATGGGAAATAGCTATATTCATTGATGATAGTCAATAAATATTTGTTTCTTCCTCGATTTGAATGAAGTGGTCTCTTGAACTCTGTATTCAGTCTTTCAAAGGGTTACTTGCCTCCTCCTCCTCTCACAAATCTTGGCTTCTTCACGCACACTACATTTATTAGTTATTCTCTTTACTTCTGTTGAGATAGACAAATTTCTCGACCTGATAAAGTGCATCATTCATGATACTCCAAGATGACATTTATTATTATGTAATTCTTTATGGTCGATATTTACGACAAAAGCGCAATGCACTCTCGTTAACGCATCTGGGCGTCGGTTTTTGATGCCTGGTCGATACCATATTTGTAAGTGGAAAGTTCAATTCGTTAGCGATGAATTTTGTTGTTTGTAATCTTCGAAAGTTTATGCTTACCGAACATTTTGAGTTTTTTGGTTTGTGACAAGAATAAAATATTTACGTTTTAGGTAAAGACTCCATTTCTTGATCGCTTCGATGATCGCATTTGCTTTCTCTACTTGGGAGTTGTTTCGTTATGAAGGGGTTTAGAATGCTGGACCAAAATGCAACACGCCTGCCTCCTTTGACATTGTAGCTAAACTCACGAAGTAAGCATCAATTTTAGTTTCAAGGGTTTTTCCCTTGTCTAGAATGTGTACTACAGCTCTTTCAAATATTCAAAAGAATCTTTTAATTTAGCAGGTAAGGGAAATATAGGGTTATTTAGCGCGTGAATCTTTAGCGAATAGTTTTGGATCCAACGAATGTAGTCAGCGAACATTCAGAGCTTTCATATTGCCTAAAGGAGTGAATTCTTTCAGAGTCTCATATAACGGTATTTTTATTTATTTTATAGCACAGAAGTTTTATTTTCGTTTAGTCTGTAAGCACATTCTCGTCTAAGGTGAAATCGTACTTTTAAATCAGTTCTTCGAATCTTGCTAAGTTAGTGTCACGTGCTTTTTCAGTAATACAACAAATGGTCATGTCATGCGAACGATCCCTTTAGGACTTCCTTTTTGATTTTTTTCATCCAAAATTCTTTGAAACCCAGTCACTTCATTTGTGATCTCAAACGGCATCCTTTTGAAATTATACAATTTACCACTGACTTCAAGAGCCGTCAAGGTCGGTCTGTTTTATGTTGAAGAGCTTGATGTTACGCTCTTTTTAGGCCTACTTTACAGTACAGACTGTACTTCGCTATTTCAGAAACCATCGTTGCAATCTTAGGTACAGGATACTCATCTTTTAAGGTAAAATAATTTATCATTTGTGAATAATCTGTGACTAACCTTTTTTTTAGCGTTTCTCGTCCTTAGTTACAAATACTTGTGCTCTCTACGGAGATCTACTCGGCTCATTGATATCTGAATCCAAAAGGCTTTTATATTTCTTTCTTTATAAATGCCACCTCTTCTCTAGAGTATTTTTGGAATGTCATCTATAGCGGGTATATCTTATTTATTCTTTTTTAGTTGTAGTAGGATTCCGTTCTAGTGAAGGGTAGTATTATATTGTTGCATAATTAAAATGATTATAAAATCAAGAAAGGCAATTTTAGTAGAAAATAACACACACACACACATATATATATATATATATATATATATATATATATATATATCAATTAATGTTTTTACAAATAAAGTAATACTTGAATATAAAGATTCAACGGAGGTTAGAATGTTCATGGCAAATAATGAGCTGAAAGAGATAAAAGGCTTAGGAATGTGGAGGCGTCTTGTAGGTAAGGAATGTTCATTTTGAAGTTGCCACTTCTAGGGTCCGTAAGTCAGTTGGTTTGTTTGAAGTGGTCGCTCCTGAGATCAGTAAGTACTTTTGAGACGGGGAAGAAGTGATGATAGGTGAAGGGAGTAACCGCTCGACTTAAGTCAAGTGGATATTAATTATATTCTTCTCCTTGGTCTCTGCGTCATTCTGTCTAATGATGCTTTGTATCTCCGCGTTTTATATCTGCTTTTTGGATCCAAAGCAGCTCGTTTGAGATTTCATACTTGTATTTGACTCTGGGCTTCCCATTGGCTGGTAAATAAAATTCGCGTAGGCTCGCGAAATGGAAATTTGATATTTGATTAATTTTTATTTTTCAACCGGAACATCTGCCCGAATACACCTGCGCAGAGATGATTTTTGTTCAATTGCTTTCTGGTTGTTATAGAGCAAACATCCGGTTCCTCGCTTTTGCTCGGTATCACCACACATCTGCCGGGCGACAAATTTTCAAACAGAGGAGGTAAAATCCAGATGCTAAGTAGTTCACATAGTTTTAGAGGTGGCTCATCGCCCTCATAAAATTTGCATTTTTTTGTGCAGGCCTTTAAAGTCTTGTCCGAGGATCACATCAGCGCATAAATTATCCATTAAGCATAAGTTAATTTTTTTGCAAGTTTCTGTACACACCGTGAAATTTGCTTTCCATTTTCATACCGTTTTTAATAACAAATCAGACAAAGCTATGCTGAGTTAGTAGGTCCAACCCATAGATTGAGCTATCTTGGTGTCGAGAAAACTATGACTACTTCCTGAATCTACTAGCGAGGTAAGATCTTTTTGTTCACGTGGCATTTTATAGTGGCATTTGAAGTAGTTAACATTGATAAAATGGGTAAGACATCAGAAAACTTATTAGCTTTCATACGACAGACTTTAGCAAAATGACCTTCCTTCTTGTAGCAACTCGTTCCACGAACAGGACACTTACTTCTGGGGTGCCTCTGTAGAAAAATCTCCTTTCTTTTAATAGGGATTTGCTAGCAGTGGATGTTCGAGAGTCTTTCTATTTTTGATTTTCCTCTTGCTGAGAAGTTAAGGCGTTAATCATGGGTTCCGATACCGACGTCGTAGAATAGGCTACAGAATTTAGGATAGTCCTTTCCACTCTTCGCACTTGGTTTCCAAATTCAGTGGGGGTGAGCGTTTTGTTTTCAAGAAGTCTCAATAGAATAGAAGGTGCAGATAACTCAGAAATAAAGGCACCACTAATAACTTTCTCTTTGTAAACTTGACCGGTAACATCTTCGAATTTACAGACCTTTGTTAGAACGTGCAATGCTTGAAGACCAATGTTGAGTTCTGGTTGTAAGTCACTCTCTTTAGAATGTTAATAGCTTCTTCAAAGTTTGTACATTCATTAAATAGTTTTTATTCATCAAATTGCCCGTAGTTCATACGAATATCCAACTCCTCACCCTCAATATTCTTGAGGAAGTTTTAAAAAGTTCAGTACCAATATTTCCATATTTTCTCTTTCCTGGTGTCTTACTATCTAGATCGAGAATTTTAGGTTTTAATACCCTGTTCATGTTGGTATCCGAAGCAAACAAAATTAGTAGTGAATAGAATGTAGTTAAGCTATAATTAGCTAGAAGTATTCACCACTATTTCTTTAGTAGTTTAGTCTTCAATATCTTTCAGTTGTATCAACTGTTATT
This sequence comes from Ascarosepion bandense, assembly GCA_037127315.1. Classification (NCBI taxonomy): domain Eukaryota; kingdom Metazoa; phylum Mollusca; class Cephalopoda; order Sepiida; family Sepiidae; genus Ascarosepion; species Ascarosepion bandense. The sequence goes on along the minus strand of JBBBDQ010000621.1, from coordinate 896,871 downwards.
TATATGGTGGAATTTGCATGTGAATACAACACTATTTTAAGCAATTTACTTCTTCTTTTGGCAGATGCGTTCTCTAATCGCACTGTTGTGTACACAACAGATAGTAACAGTCGATAAGAATCATCAAACAATCACATCCACAGTTTTCCGATTTTGCTATGATTTCAATTCGAACAATCGCCAAACATGAGTAACAAAGATTTCTTCTGCATTTGAAATTAATTTAGACATTTTGTTTTTAAGAATTTTTTTTTATATTAAGAGCAACAAGATCTGGGATGACGAAGAAATTGAACAAGAATATCCGATTTAATTCTGAGGCCAGTTGTTAAGAAAGATATTATTATAGGACCTCTAGCAGGTTACAGGATACAAAATATTATGAATCTAATCAGATGAACAAACTTCTTGCGAGATATTAAATAAATAGCAAATTCACAAATAAAATAAAAGTCAAAGTAAACATATTGGAATAAATTTTAAAAGTTTTCAACAAAACCTTCTTTCCATAATATATATATTTGTCCTAGTTAACGTTTATTTCACAAAAATTAAATCTTTTTCAGTATGTATGTATGTATGTATGTATGTATGTGTGTGTGTGTTGGAGTTCCTGCTGTACTTCTATAAAATATGAGTTGTGTACCGCAAACACTTAGACGAGTTGGAGAGATTCTACCAACGCTAGTTAAGGTTTGATTCTTGGTATTCACTCGACATCCCACATGCCCAAGTTTGTGGCCATGAAAAAGGCCAATGTAATCAGCATCGCAGCACAGGACAAGCTATGCCATTTGCCTTGATGACAGTAGAATACCTAAGCAAATGCTCTCCGGTTAGTTGCTTTGCAGCACTTGACCCCGACACAAAACGAAGAAGGACGGTTTAAAAGAGTCCCTGTTGCCTGACAAAACGTTGGGGAGACAAACCTATTGTTCAATAAAACTTTTTCGAAATATATGTATATATGTCAGTTTGCGTGCGTGCGTGCAGGAAGATACAATAAATTAAAGAACTATTGGATAGACTGAACTATAATTTGACATGTATATGTTTTGTGACTTTAAGAATAAGCGATTGGTAAATGGGGAGCGAATTAAATTGTCACTAACAAAAAAAAATCGTATTATTTCAGACTGCATTTAAAGAATAAACAATTATTATTAATTCTATTACAAGACTGAAGGTCCTTTTTTTTTTAAATTTACGATAACCAATGTGTGTTTTAAGACAACTAAATGCATGGTCATCAACAAAAATGAAGAGCCCAAAATGGCAACTAAAATCAAACAGGCGCAGAAATCTAACTACCTGGAAAGTGTTTTGACAGAGGAAGGAAAGTGCAACACTGAGATCTGAAGCTGCATTGGCATCGGTCAATGACGCATTTCAAAAGCTAATCAGAGCATTGAGAAACAGGAAGATTTCACTGGAAACAAAGGAAAGAATACTGGACTGTTATGCGATGTCTGTCCTCCTATATGGCAGCGAATGCTGGACGATCAACCTCAAAGATGAAGGAATGACTTAAAGCAACAGAAATGTGGTTCTACATAAGGATACCGAGCATGCCATGGACTGAACATGAGAACAAAGACGAGTTTTGAAGATGATGCAAGTGAAAAGGAAACTTACACATAACATCAAGAAGAGGTAACTGAAGTTTATGGAACGCGTAATGACGAAGGAGGACTTGGAAAATCTAATACTCACGGGACGGACAGAGGGACAGGGGAAAAAGCACGAAGCATACATCCTGAACTTGAGCAACTAGATGGTGGAGCAGGATTTTGGAGAGATACTAAGGGGAATACTGTTAAGAACGACAATAGATATGGGCAAGTGAACGCCTATGATCACTTACGTCCTGAAAGGACACGGCACATAAAGGAGAAGAATTGTGGTAGTACAAATTTTAGAACCTATCGATTTCAATTGTGGTAATGGATACAGAATCACGATAAATTATTTCGGCCATCAAAAATGTGTATTTAATTATATAAGGACGTTCTTTTGTGAAATCTTTTCATAAAATAAATTAAATTTTGAAAAACATTTTCTTGTTGATAAACATATTATCTAAAGCGTAAATACCAGATAAACAAAAATCATAGCCATTTCTGATTTATTAGAAAAATTAAAGCTATTCAGCAAATTTGACTGCTACTCTTCAAAGTAATCCTCATTGGTTATTTAGAATCTTTTGCTAATCTGTCCCTAGCTGTACAATGACCTGACTGTAAAAATCAGGTGTCTTAGACGCAAAGTAGTCTGTGATTGCCTGCCACAAATCTCAAGGGTGTCCACAGAATGGAGGAGGTGGCAGTCTGTAGTCACAAGATCCGTCGAGTAAGGTAGATGGCACAATGTCTCCCAGTCAAAGTATCTCTGGCCACCCATGTCACATGAGGTCTGACATTGTCACGGAAGAACAATGCACCCTTGCGATTAACCAATACTGTCTCTTTTTGCTTCATGCCTGTTACACACACTCCAACTGCTGCAAGTACAAATCCTCAGAGACGCTTTGGCCTGTTCGTAGAGTGCTCATAGTGCATCATTTATCGACTCGTCCACCAGATATAGAGCATGATTTTGCTTTGGTGTAGAAGTGGTCTTGTGATGTGAGGCACAGAGTTCTGTGGGGACAAGCAGTTTCTGGCACGAGTGAAAGTGTCATACAAGATTCACTTCTCGTCATTCGTGAGCACTCGATCAAATATGAGCACGTTGCGGTGACGAGAAAGCGACAAGAAACAGACTGTCAATCGTTGTTGCTTGTTGCCTTACGACAGTGTATAGAGGACCCATTTGCTCAACTTGTACACCTTCCCTATCCAAATGCAGATGGAGTCTGAGTGTTTCATCGGAAACCGGTAAGTGTTCGGCAAACTCACCACAGGTTTGGCTATTGTCCTCCTCTATGGTTATCCTCAGAGCCTGATCACCCAGGATCTTTAGCCAAATACTGTGGGGTTTATTACAAAGGGATAAGTCTCCTGACATTAGCTTTTAGAACCAATGCCTAACAATGCGTTCACTCACGGCATTATCCCCGAAATAGGCTTGACGTATTCGGCGACTCGATGCAGCTGCAAACAAATCCACCTTGAAATCATAAAGCAGTCAATAGCGGACGAGCTGCTTCAACACCGCCATGATTTCTCGCCACTGCTCGAGCTACTACTGATATGAGTGCACAATGCACCTGCACGAGTCAAAAAAACAATACCTTTTCCCGACCGCTTTCCCGGCACGTGACGCACTCATTTGCGTATCAATGATCACTTTTCCCACACGACGTAAAAAAGACAAGGGCTTTTTTGGTTATCTTATAAATGATCAGACAATTTTTATGTTTTTTATACAAATGGTTTTCAAAAATGGTTGCCCATTCAGTAAAATTAAATTTTATACCGAATTTTATCTGTTACCATATCACGAGCACATTATTGATTTCGTCGTATTAGAAAAAGAAACGAAAATTTGGGAGGTACTTTTAAAAATAATCTGAACAGAAACATTTGTCAATTATTGTCTTTTTTAAATTTGCATATTTTTTTCGTGTTATTTGCGGATGGAATAAATAATTATTCAGAATTTCTTTAATTTTTGACTTTTTAAAGTGATTTTGCTGAATGGCTGCCAACTTTCAATATATTATTGAAATTGTGCAATGTACGAGTTTTAACAACTTATGTGTAAAAGAAACGAAACCTAAATATATTTGTAAATATTTGTTTACAACCTTTCAAGCTGGTTGTAGAACCTCACGTGGTGTAATGGTTAGTAAACAATATCAGCTGACCAATTAGTAAGCCTGATCCTCACTGGGTTATTCATACATTTTTTACAATGATTCTATAGCAATTAATTTCAGTAGAAAAATAATAATCTTGAAAGACATGAAAATATGCGTGTTAAAACTTAAACGCAAAAATGGCTGCATTCAATTAAAGTCATGCTAATAGCTTAGTGATTGATTAGAATGATGTATTATTATTATAAAATGGTAAAAAATTAAACGGTCTCAATAAGATGGTACACTTAGTTTCTTTTCATAGAATTTATTCCTCTCAATGAGATGACAAATGTAGTAGTAAAAACATTTTTAACCATCATGAAATATCTATCTCTCTCTCTCTCTCTCTATATATATATATATATAAACACAATTACAAAAAATATTCAGGTTTACTCGATGATTAACTCCTCTAAAAAACGCGGAATGTTATGACCAAATTGATGAAATGGGAATAGAATCTTATTTGGTCTAGGTTCTTTCTAATATATTCATAGAGCACAATGTATAAATGCGATAGGCCATTAATACATATATAGATTTTATGTTTTCGATATCTTAAGAAAAAGAAAGAGTATGTTTGACTCGTTTTGAATTATTTACGTTTTCAGCATTAAAAATAAAGTTCACTGTTGAGTATTAGAAACAATTCTTTAGCATTTTTAGACACCCTAATCACTAAAAATTACATTTTTTAAAACAATCATTTCTTCGGAAAATAATTTAAAAAAATATATTTACTAATTTCAAAAGTTTTATCTGCGCACTTTATTTCCGCAATCTTCTCGACTGTTCAAATCTTGATATAATTTTTTCTTCCTAATAATTCTGTAAAATGCTTAGATATTTTTATACTTTATTTATTAAGATCTTATTTTAGAATTTGTAAAAGAAAAGAAAAAAAAAGGAAAAAGAAACTGAAACTGAAATTGTTCTTTGTATTTGTTTTCGAATGAATTATGAACTTTTTGTGATCACTAATTACTCCATGAGATATGTAAAAAGATCGACAAAACATTGACTAAAAATATCCTTTGTAAATTATAAGAAGAATTTCATACATTTATGCATTTTGTATACGTACGGGTTGTATTTTGTATATGTACGGGGGTGTATTTTGTATACGTACGGAGGTGTATTCTGTATGCATGTAATTGTATATGTAATTTATGTCATTTTAGATGAACTGAAAAGAAAAAAAATAGTGTTGTCATTGTTTTTTTTTAAATCACTGGGCCCAATTCAAATATTAAGATCAAGGAAAATGTATTTGGTAGCCGAGAGAAAAAATGTATTCCTTTAAGATTCGAACTCATCCTCATCAACGAAATCTGCTTGTTTCTTAATGCAGCATCTATAACTCCTTTCTCTCGCCTCCTCACATACATACAATTACGGAAAATAAAATTACAAAGCTCTTGCAGGACAATTTTGACATGGGTACATGATGTACATATGAAACTATAGTAAATATTTTCATAAAAACTTTAGGTTTGGGCCATCTTGTGACGTAGAACTGATATGCCAATACACCGTTTGTCTCAGAACTTTAAACTGTAATGCATTCTGTGATAATTTGAGTATGGAAAAAGAGCCTGATGTAGGAAGGTTTCGTCTTCTCAGAGATGTACATATGCTCATTTTCTTCATTTAAACCCGTTTGAGAAGGGGTAAGATTATAGGTCTTCAAGAAACAGGAGAATCATTTCGGAGAATTGCTGCGTAGGTGGTTTTTCGAAATTGCCAAGAGTGGTAAATGAGCATTCCTACTCTCTTAGATCAGGTTCTGGACGGTCATGTAGTAGAGACTCTTCGTCAATATCGCCGCATTGTAAAGGACAAAAGAAGTAGACTGCATGGCATTTATAGCAATGATTAAAGTAAATGCATCCGCCAGGAGTAACAAAATCATGCAACAGGAACATGAGAACACATCGTTAACTATACTTTCAATTACGCAACAGAAAAATGGTTGCAGAACCTCGTGTGGTGTAATGGTTAGTAAATAATATTAGCTGACCAATATTAATAAGCTCGATTCTTACTGGGTGATTCATACTATTTTTTACAATGATTCTATAGCAATTAACACCAGGAGAAAAATAATCATCTTGAAAGACATGAAAATATACGCGTTAAAACTGAAGTGCAAAAATTGCTGCATTCAATTAACTTCATGCTAAATAATTTAGTGATTGATTAGAACGATGTATTATTATTGAATAAAGTGTTCCAGAGTCTTTTATAATGGTAAAAATTAAACGATCTTAATAAGATGGCACACTTAGTTTCTTTCCATAGAATGTATTTCTCTGAATGAGATAATAATGACGGTATTGACATCTTACAAAATGTATTCACTAATAAGAAACAGACCCAAACACTAGTATTACAGTGTGGGCTGTCATCATTTACAGCTCTCACTGACTTTTAGTGTTTGTTGAAGGGACATTGTTGAAGCGTCATGTAAAACTAAAACATTGTTCAACCCGTAATATGTCCATCCACAAAATACCTGTTCTACTTAACAAACTCTACAAGATGTTCGTCAATTTATTTGGCTGGCATGAGTGAGGCATAATGCAACGACGCTTGCTTCGTTCAGTTAGTCCGCCTATAAATCTCCTGTATTGCATCAGCAGGTGCAAGTCGTGTGAAAAAATAATGTAACATAGGTATGATAGCTGTCATCTGCAAGATTGTATACACACAAGATACATTTTCATAGCATCAAATGAAGATGTACAATGTATTAATTCGAGGTCTCAGTACTGTTGATACGGACCTTATTTTGCATCATGTCTATATATTGATCCGTACATATGTCTACATATTGATCCGTATGTATGTCTACATATTGATCCGTATGTATGTGATCATTATTGTAATCCAGCTATATTAGCTGTATATTACATTTAACTACGAGTAAATGTAAAGCCGTATTCAGTGTGTTCCAATTTTATTTCCCGTCATCCAGTCATTTGTAATATATTCTATCTCTATTCTTTCCAGCACTATCAAGATTTCATTTACTCCTTGTTTTATCTTTTCACTGTTACTCTCACATAATCCTTTTTCTATTACTTAGTTTTCTCTAATCTCTTTCCCCAGTATTGTTTACTGATCTCTTCCTTTTGACAATCTGTTTTAGTTGATTATTCTTTTTACGTTTTTTTTTTATCCAGTGCCGACTTCTTTTTCAAAGCCAACGCTCCCATTAAATTTTTATCCTCTCTTGACAGTATTCTTCAATTTGTATTCTTTATTTTTCATTTGAAACTTTAACAGTGACTGACAAATAATAAGGGGAGAATAAATAAGTCAGGTAAAAAGCTGTGTAGTCGCATTTAACCTTTGTACTAGTGACAATGGTTTGAATATTTCAGCCTTTTGAGTTCGAATCTCATTGGAAATTGTTTCTTCAATTTTTATGTTTATTTTGATTTCGATTTGAAAATAAACTGCAATCTATATTTTGATTTATGTTCATTGTATGAATTTGTCTTTTGTTCCTCATTTTTTATGGCATGTGAAAATGAAATTCGGGTGTTCAAATTGAATTTATCTCCGCCGATAAGTAAAAATGACAAATAAAGTATGTGTTTCATAAAAATGATCTTGTTTTTCTGTTTTCTGTTTCGTCTTTGAATATTATCTTGTGTGACTTTATTTCTTCGGATGAGTATCGTTACCGTTGCTTCTGTATAACTTTTCTTCTTCTCTATGATTTAAAAATCTCTTGGTCAACTTCTGTTCCTTGTCCTTTATTGATAATTTTAAACCTTTTTAGACAGTTTGGTATACTCTGTAACAGTTGCGATATAAACATGGGCATCAATTGCAACTGTTTCCATGGGGAGGAAAAAGGATAGATTCGGAATATATTTTACTGAAAACTACGTCCCACGAAGTTTTAACTTAAAAAAAATCACGTTGAAATTACATAATTGTAAAGTTGTTAACGACTCAGAAAGAGAAATCGGTGAGACGAGCTCAAATTCCTTTTCCCACAAATACTATTAGAAAATCTGTGAATCCATTTTTTTTTCTCCTAGCTTTATATTAGCTACCTTATCCCAATTAACCCTGACATATATATACACATATATATACAGGGAGTGGACAAAAAAAAAAAAAAAATGGAAACATTTAGTACCATAAGAGCATAATTTGGAAACTTTGATTAAACTCTGAAAAGTTTATTTTTGTTTGTTGATTTAATTTTAGTAGTACTTCATATTTTTGCTAAATTATTGTCTTTTTAAAGATATTATTAAAATAAGTTTATTAAAGTCAACAACCAGGAAGCCATCTTAAGAATCTTAAGTGATCAACTTCACCATATGGTCGAGGAACTGTTTCCGCAGGGAAAATATCTTGCAGGATGATAATGCACCTATTCATACAACTAAAAATGTAGCCGAATGACACAGGGAACATTCTAGTAAAGGAGACCATTTCATCTGGCCATCTCAGTCCTCAGCGCTCAACATTATTGAACATTTATGGTTCATTTTAGAAAAAAAAAACAAAACAAAAAAAAACAACAACTGAGGAGACAATATCCTCCACTATCATGATTGAACGAATTGGAGACTGTTTGAGCTGAAGAATGGATAGAAATTCCTCTAGAAGCAATTCAAACTTTGTGCGAGTCGACCCCACAGAGAATTTAAGCTCTAGTTACTACCAAAGGCGGCCCTACCCTATATGGAAATAAATTTGCTTGAAATTTCAAGGTGTTTTCGTTATTTTGTCCATATATATATATATATATATATATATATATATATATACATAATTTACATAAAATAAACAGACAAAACTTGTTTATATTATTTAATGAAACATATATATAGGCAACAAAAGGGTTTACAGAGCGGCCGTTGTATAGCACAAAATTGTGGACTTCATATAGCTCATATATTCATCAGCTTGGTGTCTTCCACAAAAGTTGTCTACGCGCGATCCGTAGCTATACTTTTGATGATAGGGCGTGTAATGCCGATTTTTTCACAAAATGCTTCTAGCCGAGATCGAAACTCGATCAATTTGATGTCAGTCTTAGTCTCTAACCCCCTAAGCCATAGGCGCATGGAATCAGAGAAAGGAAATTTTAGCGTATTGTATATAAGCGGGATATACACACACTGGTCACCGAAAGAACTCAGTTCATTACTGAAGAGTAATGCATAATTTGCGGAGGTGGTAATTTTTTAAAATTTTCCTCTCCAGAGAGCTCAATCGTAATGAGAGCATAATATATATGTCATCCACATACAAGCCTGTTTAACTGTATCACAGCTTATCAGTGTGGCTAGACATTCACTTATTTCTGGCCGGGATCGAAACTAGACCGATTTGACGTCAGTCGGAGTCGCTACTCCCTAAGCCATAGAATCAGAAAAGGGAGATTTACACTGCTCATATACAAGATTAACATCTTGTATATGAGCAGTGTATACACACACGCCAATCATCGAAAGAACTCTATTCATTTCTGAAGAGTAATGCATATATATAAATAAATATATATGCATAATACGTAGAAATGTTAAAACAGTGGATAGTAATAATCAGATGAAACTCATCATATATTATAAAAAATTCAAAACAATTGACCTCATAGTCTCTAATAACCCTACAAGCACTCAACTAAATCCTTTACAAAAAAACAATGTAGTGTATCAATTTACATGTCCGTTCAGAGATTGTATCTCTGGTACTAATAATAAACCCACTACATATGTTGGTTTTACTACAACCACGATCTCCCGTAGACTTACCTGTCTATATATATATATATCTATCTAAACTTATTTATAAATGGAACTTTATCTGTGTGTGTATGTGTCTGTCTCTGTGTGTGTGTGTGTATCCGTTACCTATAGACTCCGAAATGGCTGAACCGATTTTCTTGAAAATTTACACAGTTGTACTATAAGTGTCTGTGAGTGTTCTTAGCTAGGTTTTGTGTCGAGGTACCCCCGATAAATATTGAAAATCGATAATGGAAAAAAAATGGGTTATAGAAGGAGTGGTCCGATTTTAATCAAATTTGATACACTCATAGTCAAAGACATAAGAAACGATATTCAGAAGTTTCAAGGTTGCAGTTTTACAATAGTGCAGAAAATTGATAATATATATATATATATATATATATATATATATATATATATATATATATATAAGGCAAGATGTCTGTGTGTGTGTCTGTTTATCTGTCTGTATGTCCTTTATACAAATCCACAATTTTTATCCGATTCTCACTAGATTTCACAAATATTCTTTAGGCTGAGTTTGAGCTCCAGGACCATGGATTAGTTTTAAAGCTTTCATTACACCCCAGCAACGCCGGGCTATACTGCTAGTACATAATACGTAGAAATGTTAAAACAGTGGATAGTAATAATCAAATTAAACTCATCATATATTGTAAAAAATTCAAAACAGTTGACCTCATAGTCTCTAATAACACGACAAGCACTCAACTAAATCCTCTACAAAAAAACAATGTAGTGTAACAATTTACATGTCCGTTCAGAGATTGTATCTCTGGTACTAATAATAAATCCACTACATATATTGGTTTTACTACAACCACGCTCTCCCGTAGACTTACCTGTCACCTTTCTGATCAGAGTACAATTAAACAGCATTTCTCAGAAAAACATAACCATGTAGGTAATAGCAGACAAATTTTAGTCAACAATACAAACATCCTCACTCATACGCACAGTAAAAAGAACCCTCAGATATTGGAGGCCATCTACATTAAATTCCAACAACCCACACTTAATAAAATCACGTTTAAATCTGGTCATAACACATGCATTTAAATATATGGTTCTGTTATCATTTTGAGCTCTCACGCGGTGTGACGTCATAAAATCGCATTACAAATTTGCGAACTGCGTTTGCTATTTTTGGTAACTATTGGCGTTGCTTCGCGGAGTTTTCTGTCAACACGAGATAAAATCGTCGCTGATGGTGGATGTTTTTGTGTTGACGTCCTTGTAACCTCTCTGAAGATGGCTCATGCGAGCCGAAAGCTTAGAACCAAATTAATAAATAATTATTCAAATGTTGGAGAATGTTTGTCTTTATTTTTAACTGAAATTAAAGCCAAAATACGACGTTTAGAACGGCGCATGATTAAACATAATAGACATTCATTGTCTCTTATGTTTAACATATACTATGTTTAGAAAATTATTTGCTGCCTCGATACACTATATATATATATATATATATATATATATATATATATATATATATATATATATATGGCTCTCTTTTCTTTAGGTGACAAATAGACGAGGATAAAGAAAACTCTGAATTCAAAACCAACCTGAAGAGGTGGCATGGATTCCATCAAGCTACCCCTTATCTTAACCTTGTATGTAATTTCTACTGTGTTTTGCATTTCTGTAATTTCTATCGGTGTTTTGCAAAAACACCGGTACGACTCAAATGGGTGACGGGACTCATGAGGTGATGCGACGAAAATAGTTGTACGGCACAGTGTCTTGAAAGTGTCCTGCGTTTGCAATAAAACAAATGAAAATGATTTTTACTGTTAGTGCACCCAATATAGTGCCCGACAATTACTGGAGGCGGAGAAGAAATTTAGAAAAGCGCATTGTAAAGAATTGTAGGAAATATATCAGATGGCTTCGGACTTTACTTTTTAACTAATGCACTCCAAGCAAATCGATAGAGTTACTAAGACACAGGGACTGCTGGTTGTGAAAGCGAATGAAAAATCTTTAGAAGAAACCGGAAACCCAATCCTAAACAGTAAAAAAAGCCTCTATTCCTGTTTAAAAGACCCTAGAGGAGTGTAAACTGGACGAGAGGCAAATAAATATACTTCTATTGAGGTAAAAAAACAAATAGTAAATAGAGATTCGGTATTCGTTCGATGTAAAGAGTTGAAGTAGAATTGAATAGAAACCAGAAGTCCAATCTTAAATGGGAAGCAAAGAATAAACCGCCATTCAAAAGAACGAAAGGTATGTGAAATAGACGTTAGGCGAATCTATCTATTCATATTGAGAGAAAACATAAATAATAATAATAAATAAAATTTCAGAAATTAGAAGTATAGAGTTCAAGTAGAAGAAACCGAAAACCTTATTCTAAACAAGAAAAAAGATAAACTTTTACCCCTGTTCAAGAGACCAAGGAGAAATATAGACCGAACGATAGGCGAACCTATCTACTCCCATTCATTAATAAATGGCAAATAAAATTTTAGAGCTTAGACGGAGACGTCACAGGTTTATTATTTCTTCTCTTAATGAATTTTAACTACTTATTTAGATTTTATGATAATTTAACACGCGTTGTTTTCTAAAAATGAAAAAACTGCTAGAGTAGAATGATCTATCAGCTCACATCCCGTTACCCTTCAAAACCTATGCCCATGTGTAATTGGTGTGCAGGTGAAAGTGGGGGATTCATTCAATAAAACAAAGGTATATATATATATATATATATATATATATATATATATATATATATATATATAAGTAAATAACTTTTCTCTAACTCGCATATATGAAATCTAGTATAAGCGGGGAATTCTTTTTCTTAAGAGACTCCACTTAAGAAGAGACCAAGATTATAGCTGTCAGCGAAGCATTCCTAAAGAAACATTTTGGGGTAGAAGCTGTGTAAGTGAAAAACGAAGAGAATGGGAATTTGTCCCTATGGAGGTTTGAGATGGTAGAATTAGGAAATGTAATTCGTGCAATAGCGATAAGGAAGTAAGAGGCTAAGTGTGAAAAATAATTAATCATCTATAAGATACGTGTTATTCGCCAGTATCCCAATGCAAAGACACACTCTACAAAACAAATTAAAAAAATATCTTTAGGCTCGTAAGTAGGGGTCATCCCCGTTTGGCTGCAGTCGTTGAAAATGAAGGTTATTACATTTTTGGTAAGTGATATTGAAGCCAAGTGGGGTTATCATATTTCGGGTTTCTTTACTCTATATTGATTATTATGTCATTTTTCATCATATTTCGATTTCTGCTTTGGTCTCACTACCAACCAAGTCTGAGGGGAGACCTAAGGCAGGTCGTGGCGTGTTGTTATGACTCCATTTCATGTTTTTCTATCTTCCCTATCATCCCTAGCATTACATAGATAAAGTTTTTCCTTAGTGTGTGTAAGACAATTTTTTGTATATCTCTTAAGCTGGGGTTTCCAGGGATTCTTTCAATGTGTTGTTTTGTTCCATTTTTTATCATTCCAAGTGCACCTACTATCACTGGCACAACTCTTGTTTTCAATTTCCACATTTTTTCTATTTCAATTTCCAGGTCTTTATATTTTGACAGTTTTTCAAATTCCTTGATTGCTATGTTACAATCCGCTGGACAAGCCATATCAATTAATAGACAAGTTTTCTCCTTCTGGTTTTTAATAATAATGTCTGGCCTGTTTGCTTCAATTTTTCTGTCTGTGTAGATGGTGTAATCCCATAGAATGGTTACATCTTCTATTTCTGTAACCGGTGCTGGGTGATGTTCACACCAGTGTTTGTTTACAGATTTTCCATAATGTTTGCACATTGCCCAATGTAAATATTGCCCAACTCTATCGTGGCGATTTTTATATTCATTTGGAGCAAGCACAGAACAGCCTGAGATTAGGTGGTCTATTGTTTCTTGGTGTTTATCACAAAACCTGCATTTTGGATCCATATTATTATGCATAATATTTGCCTGAAAGTTTCTAGTGAAAAGACTTTGGTCTTGTGCTGCAAGAATAAAGCCTTCAGTTTCAGACTTTAATCCAGATGCACGTAACCATCGATGAGTATTAACTTTGTCAACATTGGATTTATTGGCACGTTCTGGATATTGGCCATGCAGAGGTTTGTCTTGCCAGCGCTGTTTCATCTGTTCAAGAGCTTTATCTTTGGCTTTCATTTTCATTTTTTGCCGCAATAGTTGGTTCTTGGCTTCTGTTTTGCTTTTCTACAGAATCTACTAACTGTAAATCTTGTTTGTATTTACTGCCTTCTTTTATTATTGAATATTTTTTCTTTCTTTCTTCATGTTGCCTTACTAATTGTATCATCCAATCCTTTGTTGTTTCTATGTATGTTAGTAAGCCAATAGTTGTTGTCTTGTATGACAATTCTAGCTGAATAAGACTATTATTATCAATTATTATCAATAATCAATAATTATCAATAATCAATTATCAATAATTATCAATAATCAATAATCAATTATTATCAATAATAATTTATTATTATTATGTCATTTTTCATCATATTTCGATTTCTGCTTTGGTCTCACTACCAACCAAGTCTGCGGGGAGACCTAAGGCAGGTAGTGGCGTGTTGTTATGGCTTCATTTCATGTTTTTCTATCTTCCCTATCATCCCCAGCATTACATAGATAAAGTTTTCCTTAGTGTGTGGGCTGTACTTAATAAGACAATTTTTTGTATATCTCTTAAGCTGGGGTTTCCAGGGATTCTTTCAATGTGTTGTTTTGTTCCATTTTTTATCATTCCAAGTGCACCTACTATCACTGGCACAACTCTTGTTTTCAATTTCCACATTTTTTCTGTTTCAATTTCCAGGTCTTTATATTTTGACAGTTTTTCAAATTCCTTGATTGCTATGTTACAATCCGCTGGACAAGCCATATCAATTAATAGACAAGTTTTCTCCTTCTGGTTTTTAACAATAATGTCTGGCCTGTTTGCTTCAATTTTTCTGTCTGTGTAGATGGTGTAATCCCATAGAATGGTTACATCTTCTATTTCTGTAACCGGTGCTGGATGATGTTCATACCAGTGTTTGTTTACAGCTTTTCCATAATGTTTGCACATTGCCCAATGTAAATATTGCCCAACTCTATCGTGGCGATTTTTATATTCGTTTGGGGCAAGCACAGAACAGCCTGAGATTAGGTGGTCTATTGTTTCTTGGTGTTTATCACAAAACCTGCATTTTGGATCCATATTATTATGCATAATATTTGCCTTATTATTATTATTATTATTATTATTATTATTATTATTATTATTATTATTAAATTCAAGCAACAATGTTTGTTTAAACAAGGTTTTTTCAGCTTTCAAATAAGACCTTTAATCCAGACACAGGATGTTACTATATTATTTCAAAATTTCAGCTCTATATAAAATACTAGGATGTATTTGATTTCGTCAAACATTTTTCTATGTCTTTTTCTCCCACTTGCTCTAAGATGTAACACAACGTAGAAAAAGGGACGTCCTTGCAGGGCCACGTTAGTTTGCCCGGTGGCCCCCCTGGTGATTGACTCTCTGTTTCTATTTTCTAACGAGTGACTTTTGCACGTGACTTCCAAAACCCCTGCCTATGAAGTTAATGAAGCTTTCTCTTTGGTTAACTCAGGGTAAGGCTTATTACAGCGTGACCTTTGGACTATTTCATTTCAAAATTTCAGCTCTATATAAAATACTAGTATATAACAAATGGAGTCTTCCGTATCATACTGACAACACATTGTTCCTGATAATGAATGAGACGTTTGTAGGTACGTGAACCAAAATAACAGAACAAACAGAACAGTTTATTCACAATTTCTACCTTGATAGATGAAATTTTGAAATAGCTCAATGTGACAGCATAGGTAATGGTTAAAAGGAATGAGATCGGACCAAAAGAATGCATCATATATTAGACGTTATTATTATTATTATTATTATTATTATTATTATTATTATTATTATTATAACCTTATTTCCAGATGGCTGGTATTCATTTTTATTGATTTAAAAGATAAGAACTTTCTCTAAAATTGAATAGAATGAAAAGAATATATTTACTTTTGTCGGGAAAAGTAAACGAATTGATTGAATCTGCGTAGGTGGACCGTAGACATAATATCGTCGTCCTGTTTTGACGATTGCAAATTGGAATATGAGAATTTCCTGTTTTTGACTACCTGCAGTTTTGAGTATGGATAGGCAAGCAATAGAGAGGGGACGTCTCTCCTTCCTTTTAGCGGTGAAGGGCCGAAGGCCCGGTCGAAATGGATTTTCATTTCGAGCTGGTAAGACTTACACAAAGAGAGAAAAATGATTTCCCCGTAGGTAAGTTTACTACCCCAGTTTCGTGCCTTTTCAGTAAAATCGAGGTGGAAGACGAAATTAGTGGACCTGGGCCCCTGATTCTGCAGCAGACGCTCTCGAGAAAATTACAGCTACGAGTGGTAGTGTGATACTAAACTACAATATAAATCTGCACCCGTGTCGTTGTGTTGTTCGCTGGCTACTGGGAACCGGGGATCGTGTTATATCTGGTGGTAGTGACCAGATCGCTGTTATATTTGGTGCCCTGAAGAGGCCAAGTGTTATATCTGGTGGCTCTGACTAAAGGACTAACACCCTGTGGGAATCAGGGATTGTGTTTTAACTATATAACATCCTCTCGCAAGTCTGGACAGACTTAGACAGGCAGTCCTATTTCAGCCGACCCGAGATCAATCAAACACAATGTGGGCAGACTGGTCGAGGTTCACGAAAGGTTGGCTCGGGTGTGCCCGGGGATAGTGTTAGATTATTGCTATTGTATTTGCTTTGTATCAGAGGAGTTGCCCCCAAACCTCAACGAAAGACTGTAAAAGACGATTTTTTTTATAGATACTATGCAATGTTTTCTTTTCTAGGACCTTTTGCTTGTGGAACACCCTTCCGACTCCATGCTTTCCGGCCAAATTTAATCTGTAAAAATTTAAATGAAATGTTAATCGCTATCTAACTATCCTCTCGATTGCTCTATTCTCTTCCCTTAATATTTTAATTCTTAATTCTTCCATACCCTGTAGCCACTTGTGTCTTAGTGACTTTCCTGCTTTGCATGGAATGATGCAAACCGGTACAATCAGTTTAAGTGTCATGCAATCAGTGAAGAAAATATTGTAATTTTGGTCAGTCAGAAATCTACGCAAGGTGCGAAAAGTACTGATGACTATGATATTTTGCAATTCACATATTTTAGGATTATTATTTTATTATTATTATGTTGGTGTCGCACATTGGCGTAGTCAATGGAAATTCTGTACTTTGAAGCACAGTGTTAACAAGACAACTCACAATTCAATAACTTTTCAGAGATTCCTTGCAGAATAAATAATGTCAGTTTTCTGGAGGTCCACAATCTTGGTCACAAATCCAGTTTTCTTTAAACACTGTTTCAAGTTTTTCGATGATGTTCAAAGTGCATTACTACAGGAACAAGTTCTACATTTACGTGTCATGGCCTCTTCAGCTCCCTAGCAAGATCCTGGTATTTTTCTATCTTTTCGTTTTCTTTTGAGTCCACTCTTATATCATATCTGAACAGCAAAATCAATAATTTGACACTTACTAATTCTTATTATAAGGTAACAATAAGGTCTTTGTGTTTCAATGACAGAATCTGTCTTGACTGAGAAATCTCTTATGATTGTCATTTCTTACCTCAACCTCTGCTTTATATTCATACCACTTTTCTTTTACACTGAAGTCAAACTTACGTCGTATTTCCCTATTGATTTTCTAATCAACTCAATCATGACATCACTTATACTCCTTCTCTACCAACTTGGATTTTATTACGTATATTAAATACTTTATAAATATTTCAAGATATAGTCTTCTATGGTGAATATTTTATAATTTAAGTTGTTTATTTTGTATCTAGGTTCTGTGATTTGAATCTTTCCTTGCCTTGCGAGCTACATAGTATATTATATTGGTTTAGCATATTGGTATTATCTACTAATATTTATCATATGTAATGATAATCGTATTTTGGTATTTTATCTATAATTTGAATCTCGATATGCAAAAGCTTTCTCGAAAATTAGTAAAATGCAAAAAAAAAAAAATGTAAAAGAAAATTAATTCTTGATAATGGCTAAAAACATAGCCGAAAGCGCTCGAAAGTACAAAAGCTTTGAACAATTCTTATATAATTTGAGTTCCGAAAAGAAAAAAAATATCCGGACACATGAAAAATTATATAAAAACTTAATGATAATACCTTGTCTGTCATTTTTAATGAAACACACACACACGCGCGCGCGCGCGCGCGCGCGCGCGCGCGCGTGTGACAAAAACAAAATCCGTTCTTATTGGAATTTGTCTGAAACATTTCTGAAGAAACCAAAACATCACAGCAGTAGTTCCCCAGAGGTCATTAGATATTCTTCAGAAATTTTAGCAGCTTTCATCTGAAATTGAAAAGAGACTTCCATGCACTTGGGAAAAACCGACTTTACCTGCGATCTTTCTAATCGCCTCTTATCTTATTTCTTGATATACAGAGAAAGGGATTGACAACTCACTTTATCAAAATGACTTTATCAATCGGAAGCTAGTGTAGCGATTTTACAATTTTATTTGTTTGCCAAATTAGATACAGTACGAGCTCACTATCCACGAATCGCTAACCGCGGTTGCTCCGAATCAGTAAAATTTAACTCTTCAAAAGAATTATTAAATTTTTGCTATTTTGCAAATTATATTCTCTAAGAGCAAACTATACTTAAGAAAAGGACACAGTCGTAATAAGAGTCTTCGATAATAATAGTTTTTTGAAAAGTAAAATAAAATATAATAGTTAAAAACTGATTCATCGAATCCTAAAGAAAAAATCTCAAATCCATGAAAATACATGTTTTGCTTATTGTCCACTGAAATGTTTTTCAATGGGTTATATTATTGTTACTTAGTGAAATTATTAGTCATATATATTTTTAAATGGGGGAAGTTACCTCATTTTTGGCACTTAATGGTATATGTATGTGCCTATATTGCACCACCTGCAGAGAAAGATGTCTACTGCGTATGATGAGGTGTTATTGGAATGGACGTATTACATTAGGAATTACACATAATAAAACAGTTCTCGATGTAATATAACATAGCTATTAAGAAGTATATATTAATAAATATACATATTATCATACGTCTATAGCCCGACTAGGCGTTTCGTACATTATACAATATATAAATATCATTAAATATGACGGACAAGTAAAAATGTATTCATTTTTTATTTAATTTTTTTCTAGCGATCTTACATACCATCCATTGTTCCAATTTTCGGCCGCTTCTTAGCCATTTTTAAGCAGGGGGGGTTGTTCTGGTGTTAGTTTCTTTTTTTGTGTGGTTTGGAATACTAGCATGGGTAGCGTGTTGAATGCGGCTGGAATTCGAGTGTGTGTGTGTGTGTGTGTGTGTGTGTGTGTGTGTGTGTGTGACATATATTCAATCCTAAAATTCACGTAATTAAGGTATTTTAAGTTTTTCTCTGCCGTGTATTCTAGATAGTATGTTATATTATCTACGAATATATATATATATATATATATATATATAATATATATATATATATATAATAATAATAATATATATATATATATATATATATATATATATATATATATATATATATAATCTTCTGACGTTAAGTACTCTGTTTCCAATTCGACATAATTTTCTACTTTCGCCGTGACTCTGCTCGTAACGATGCACCTCTTCTTATTCAAAACGTTACAAACACTGACACTTCATCAGTCTGACTATTATATTCCCATGAACAGAATTCCCTACCTTACACCTATATATATATATATATATATATATATATATATATATATATATATATATATATTGTAATAGTTGTTACAATGGTTTATAAATTCATAGTATCACTACACAAATATTTTCGCGTTTCGAAGCTGTTTTGCGTGCTTCTCATTAGTTTTTGGGAGTTTTAGTTTAGGGGAGGATATGTGTTATTTAGTTTTTGCACAAACAACCTAGAAAAATTCAAAACAAACCATAACAAATATATCCTAAATCAACACGCAGATCAGAATAAAATCAACTACCAAAATACAATAAAAGACAACAATAAAAACATGTGTAATTGTAGAAACCCTTGCAACTGCCCACTACAAAATAAATGTAAAATAAACTCAATAATCTATCAATGCAACATGACATCAATTGAAAATCCCACTATAAATAAAGTGTATATCGGATCAACTAAGAACGCTTTTAAGCAGCGCTGGTACATGCACTTAACTTCATTCAAAAACAACTTATACCGAAACCAAACATCCCTTTCTACATACTTTTGGAAGCTAAACGATTCAAAACAGAAACCCAAAGTAAAATGGAAAATCCTAAAAAAACTAGATCTTGCAACTCACTTGATGACATCTGCCCTTTATGTTTAAGTGAAAAGCTACGTATTCTAAAGTACCCCAACAGTAACGAACTATTAAACCGTAGAGACGAATTAGCAGTATTATGCAAACATCGCAAATATTTCTCGTTAAAATTTAAATAAACAAAAAAGCACCCCACCCACACGAACCCCCAAAAATGCAATAAATACACATAATTAACCCTATTAATAAATAGAACAAAAAAGTAGAAATAAAAGACAATAAACCCCACACCACACCAACAATAAATATATATATATATATATATATATATATATATATATATATATATATATATATATATATATATAGGTACCTCTACGAACCATGTAAGGACTAGTCATTTTTTCCGTTCTTAGAAGATATGATTATATGATTGTTTTGGCACAGATCAGAGAAGTTAAATGAGACTTGCAGACGTAAATACAAAAAAACAATTAGTCATTTTATTTCTTTTCCAATAAATAATGACAGAGAAATGCAATCGATCATTTCATGCAATTGTTCATTTCCTTCAATCAATTTATAACTGTTGATAGTGATCTTTGAATTCATTAATCTGATTTGCGTTTGTTTATTTTCGACAGTAAATAATTAGACGGTAATAGAAACTGGAATAAATAAACACAAGCGTTACACATGTAATGGTCTCCTGGATAAGCTTTTAAAGGATACGAAAACGTTTTATGTATTTATTTGGACGTTGAAAATTTGAGGAGTTGTTTAAAAACTTTTTTACAATCAAAGGTAAGTCAATATTGACTGGGCCATGTTTGATGAACTAAAAGTGAAACAACGGATGGGAGATGGTTACTAGGTTTGAATACCTGTCACCTTTAAACCTTTTGCTGATTTTTCAGTTACAGAACAGTTGTGATAAAAAGCATTTCCTTGGTTATGGAACACGTGTGGATTGTAAGTGATTTTATTTAGGCCTAGAGCGACCAAGAATAAAATTGAGATGTCAATTTCAAAGCAACCACACAGACACAGAAGTAAGGAAATAAAATAAAAGAAAACGTTCGGGATCATGTGACACTCGAGTGGAAGGTAGGGAATTCTATTCATGGGAATATAATAACCAGGCCGCATTCAAAGAGAAAGAAAGAAATGCTTTGAATAAGAAGAGATGCATAGTTACGAGCGACTCTGCTCGTGACTATGCATCTCTTGTGAAAATAAAAAGTGATGTAGAATGGGAGGCGAAGTACTCAGTGTCGGAAGAGATGAGACTTGGTTAGTTAGTTTGTCGTGATAAAAGATTATCAGTTTTGACCCACATCGATGAAAACCGCAATCAAACTACGGGAAGCTAACCAGTCGATGAAAAACGGCCCGGGCGAATACTTAGCACAGGTAAGTTAAAGCAATTCTTGATTTGAAAGTTACTCATTAAAGTAATGAATATCTTGGCGCCTAAATGGACCCACTGTCCTTGCAATCACGTGGGCAGTCTTACTCAACGAAACGAAACGATTCGGGAATTCCGGTTAAACTCAAATTGTAGGAGTTAGCGTCGATAATCAATATTGGACAGGATGAAGCTGGGATTAACATTTAGTTGTGATTAGATAAAACAAATGAATTCCTGTTTAGCCTTTATAATTACACTTCGGATCGTAACTATTGATGCCAGTATGATGATGTCTTTTAATACGAAATTGATTTTCAACACGGGCAATAAAATATTTTGCGAAGAAATTCAGAATGAATTTATATTTGAAAATGAGATGAAGAGATTGATGTTAATCGAGATTCTCAGACAATTTTAAAAATATCTATATTATATAAACGAAAATATTGGAATTGTATAAAAATTAATATAAAGTTTATTTATAATAAAAAATATTAAAATTGTAT
Source organism: Ascarosepion bandense (assembly GCA_037127315.1). Classification (NCBI taxonomy): domain Eukaryota; kingdom Metazoa; phylum Mollusca; class Cephalopoda; order Sepiida; family Sepiidae; genus Ascarosepion; species Ascarosepion bandense. The sequence continues at coordinate 874,966 of JBBBDQ010000621.1, read as the reverse complement.
GAAAAACTAATGGAGAAGATAAAAAAATTCTTGTAAGTTATTTTTAATGAAAAAGAAACCGCTAAATGAATGCTTTTTTATTATTATTATTTTTTTTAAATGTAAAATATTGCATAGCGTTCTATCTTCTCTTACCTCTGTTTCTTTGCGTCTCTTTGGGACGTTCGAAGTTCTCCAAGAAAGACAGTAAAGGTTTGTCTTTGAGAAATTATGAAAAGTCAAAGAAAATTTCCAGATTTTTCCGTCTCCTGGAAACGAAATGCTTTCCCTTAGTTTTGCAGACGTTATCTTTTGCTAGTTAGGACTAACTTGAAAAAAAAATTCGTTTTACTCATGTTCAATTTTTTTAATGTGTTGATTTCAGATTATTATTATTATTATTTTTCTATTTCTGTAGATTAATATTTAATTCAAAATGTAAATGAATGTTTTATTGATTATTTCATTTTATTTTATTTTTTTAATGTAAAATATTGTTTAGCGTTCTATCTTCCCCCCTCTCTTACTCCTTGGATATCTTATGCTAAGGGACGTTCAAAGTTCTCCCAGAAAGACAGTAAAAGTTTGTCTTTGAGAAATTGCGAAAAGTCAAAGAAAATTTCCAGCTTTTTCTGTTCCTGGAAACAAAATGCTAAACTTGGGAATTGACATATCTTCCTCTATATTACTAGATATTTAAACTAATGCAAAGTAAATACTTAATATTTATATTCTTCTTTCTCCCACCCACCCCTAAACCAGATAGACTACATAACCATAAACAGGAGATTCAGAAACGCAGTGGTTCAATGCAAAGACTATTCAGGCGCCGACTGTGGAAGCGACCATGTCCCAGTCATCTGCAAACTAAAGGTGAAACTCCGGAGATTAAAGAAGCCTAGTGCAGCACCAAAATACAACACGCCCGTGAGTGACCTTGTTGGGTCTCATACATTGACACCCACACACACACATACATACGCATGGTCACGCGGCGTCTACGTGACAGTCGTAGTTCCCGCCAAAAACGAAGCCTTTAAAAACCGAAAACAGCACGTGAGACGGCAGTTAGGATTTCGTCCCGGGGCGAGGGCAGACAAGAACAGACATGCCTCCCTAACTCATACAAACACACGCGCACTAATTGCGGGTAGCAGTTAGTGGCGCAAATATTTTTTATTCTCTTAATTTTCTTCTCTGACATTAACTTTCATTGAAACCGGACTCTACAACTTCTTATGCATGCTTTCTCAACCCTATGTAACCTTTTTCAATATATTGTTTTTCCGTTTACTTTCGCCTTCTTGTTCATTCATAAATCTTGCTTCAAACCTTAACGAATGTTACGTCGAGTCGACCGTTAAAATATAAATTAGTAAGTGGACGCCTTCATTCCACTACAATGGTGACCCCGACGTGATCTCGATTCGGCGTAATTCAGTCCAGCATCGTTGGAAATGGAACTCAGCATTCTCCTGTGTCTATCAACAAGAACTACTATTCAACGTCGTTATCTCCCAACTCTTTCTACAGGACTCCAAGATGGCGACCCCACACAGAATTTTTACAACCGCACACTAGACAGCACAACTGTCATCTCTCTCTCTCCCAGGTTTTCCAGAAAAAGAGTAACACAACGTCGACTTAAAGACGTTTCTTTCAGCATTCAACGCAATGTCACTCAACCAAACACAACGTCGACTTAAAGACGCCTTTTTTTCTCAACCAGAACACTGAGGAAATCGACAAGCCGAATTATTAATACTGGAGAATTGAGACCTCCAGAAAATTCGACATTAAACCTCGATATCTTTTTAGTTCTCTCAAACGCGTACACTCGGTATCAACAAGCTTCAATCAACCACTTTGCAAATCAAAGTTTATAACCAACTGTTAATTCTTCTAACACCAACATAAAAATCCACCGTTCAGCAAAACACGGAACTTTTACAAACGCAAGCAACTCAACGTGGAGCATTGGAATAAATTAGAAGATCTTTAACAGACACATCAACTACCGAGAATTTTCCAGAGCATGCCGCATCCTGGCACTCTGATAGGGGACACTGCAGCAAAATCCCTACTCACGCGCATCGCATTTCAGACTCTTCTTCTTTTCAGCCTACGAGAGACAACCCAAAAAAAAAAAAAAATTCACCTTTCACAAATTTTTCTCATTTTTCCATTTCACCATGTGCTTTTTGAGAATCCAATATGGCTGACCAGCAGTCAGACGTTTCAGCAACCTCCCCCCACACCTATGAGCAACGTCTGTGCCCCCACCTTTTTTTTTCAGCAACCAGCCCTCTCTGTCATTTTTGGCATGATTACTACTACTACTACAGGCATCATCATCAACGTAACCAAACCACCATATACACGGACATATTGAAAAAAAATATTTTTAATATTTGTTTCAATCTAAGGGGGCTATTTGTTGGGTCTCATACATTGACACCCACACACACACATACATACGCATGGTCACGCGGCGTCTACGTGACAGTCGTAGTTCCCGCCAAAAACGAAGCCTTTAAAAACCGAAAACAGCACGTGAGACGGCAGTTAGGATTTCGTCCCGGGGCGAGGGCAGACAAGAACAGACATGCCTCCCTAACTCATACAAACACACGCGCACTAATTGCGGGTAGCAGTTAGTGGCGCAAATATTTTTTATTCTCTTAATTTTCTTCTCTGACATTAACTTTCATTGAAACCGGACTCTACAACTTCTTATGCATGCTTTCTCAACCCTATGTAACCTTTTTCAATATATTGTTTTTCCGTTTACTTTCGCCTTCTTGTTCATTCATAAATCTTGCTTCAAACCTTAACGAATGTTACGTCGAGTCGACCGTTAAAATATAAATTAGTAAGTGGACGCCTTCATTCCACTACAACCTCAACCTACAGAAAGAATACACTAATAGCGTGAAAATCAAATCCGAAGAACAAATTGGAAAAGGACACTCGAAATGGGACTCACTAAAGGAAGCGATAGTGACATTAGCAAACAACATTAACCCAAAGGAAATCAGGTGCAGAAGAAAAAAACGAGTGGATGACAGAAGAGATTCTCGACATGATGCAAAGGAGGCAGAAAATGATATCAAGAGACGAAATGGAGTACAAAAAACTAGACAAGGAAATATGAGAAAATGCAGGCAGGCTAAAGAGAAATGGCTCAATGACAAATGTGCAGAAGTAGAGAGACTGAGCGGGCTTAATAAAGCAGACATGCATAAAACATAAGAGAAGTGACAGGACAAAAGACATGCTCCTCAACAGGAGGTATAAAATCCAAGGATGGAACAATCATATTGGAGAAAGAGGAAATACTCCAACGATGGGAAGAATATATAAAAGATCTTTTCCACGACAAGAGAGATCAACCGATAATACAAAAAGATGAGGACGGACTGGAAATATTAAAGGCTGAAGTGGAATCTGCAATAGCCAAACTGAATAGAAACAAAGCAGCTGGACCAGACGGCATACTAATAGGTAGCCCTGGAAGAATTTGGCATAGAGAAAATTACAGAAATAATAAATTAAATTTATTATAATGGTGTAATACCAGATGACCTCAGTAAGTCGATCTTCATAGCACTGCCTAAAAACCCAGGTGCAAACGAGTGCGAACTCCACAGAACCATCAGTTTCATGAGCCATATAACAAAACTGATAGTCCGAAGCCTGATGAAGAAGCAGAATCAGGCCAGAAATAGGCCGAGAACAGTGTGGGTTCGTCAAAGACACTGGAACAAGGAACGCCATATTTATGATTAGGATGCTCTCCGAATGGGCAATATAAATGAAGAAGGTATATTTTATTGATTCTGCAAAGGCGCTTGACAAAATACGCCACAAAGAATTGATGGAGATGCTCGGCAGCCTCGACATATTTGGGAAAGACCTAAGCATAATCAAGAATCTCTACTGGCAGCAAACCACCTGCATACGGACAGGTAACGAATTCAGTAGATATACAAAGATAGAAAGGGGCATAAGACAAGGATGTGTCTTTTCACCGGATCTATTCAACTTGTATAGCGAGACTATTTTGAAGACTCAAAAAGTTATGACAGTATTCGTTATCGGAGGCCACAATTTAAACAACATAAGGTATGCAGATGATACAGTGCTGATAGCAGACACAGAAAGGAAACTACAACACCTCCTACAGAAATTAACTGAAGAGATTGACAAGAAAGGACTACGAATAAACAGCAAGAAAACCGAATGCATGGTCATGAGCAAAAAGGGCAGCCCAAAATGTCAAATACAGGTAGGGATACTAAAATCAATCAGGTACAGAAGTTTAAATATCTGGGAAGTGTTCTAACAGAAGACGGAAAGTGCGAAGGCAAATTGGTATGGCGAAGGAAACATTCCAGAAGTTGAGTAAAGTATTAAGAAACAGGACAATTTCGCTAGAAATAAAGAAGAGAGTACTGGATTGCTATGTGATGTCAGTTATTAAATATGGCAGTGAATGCTAGACAATATAATCGAAGATGAAGGAAAAACTTGAAGCAACTGAAATGTGGTTCTACAGAAGGATGGTGCGAATATTATGGATCAAGTATGTGATCAATGATGAGGTTTTGAAAATGAAGGAAACGAAAAGGAAATTTCAGCAAGAGACAGCTGAAGTTCATGGGACATGCAATGAAGAAGGAGGGCTTGGAGAACCTGATACCAACGGGCCAGATAGAGGGGGAAAAGAGACAGGGGAAAGCAGCGGATAACATATTTGAAGGACCTGATCAGGTTGATGACGGAACGAGGGTTGCGTGGAGTAACAGGAGAAAGTGTGCTAAGAGCCATCAGGGATAGGAAGACGTGGAAAACAATGATCGCCTACGTCCTGAAAGGACAGGGCACCTAGAAGAAGAAGAAGAAATTGAAGCCAGTTAATTTATGTAAAAAAAGATTTGCTAAAATTTGGGGTAAAAAACATAAATAAAAATTAGGAAAAAGTTTCAGAAAAGAGGCTCATGTTTGGTCAGAAATCTAATAAATATGGGTGGCTAACAGGCAGGGTTTGATTTGATTGTTAATTTTGAGTTTCAATGGGTATAAAAAGTATACTACTTGAAACTACTTATTAGCTATATAAAGAAAAGATTTTGTATGACAGGCAGAAAAGATTGGACTGTTCTGATGCGATAAAATTGCTGTTGTAATAATAGCAGTTTTTCTTATCCCAGATAGAAGCCGCTTTATCGCTACTATTGTTGCTGTTATTACTGCTATTGTTGCTGCTGCTTCTGCTACTGCTGCTGCTGCTGCAGAAGAAGAAGAAGAAGAAGAAGAAGAAGAAGAATCCTTTAAAAGTTATTAGATTTTGCATAATTATGAATGTCTTTACCAAAAAAGAAATATTTATCTCATATATTTGATTATTTTTTCTAAACCTGTGATATGTTATCTCATCTTGGCGAACGTCTTTTTCTAAAAGCTGATTATTTTGTCTAAAGGGCACGGAAAACCAGCACCGCCTGAGATAAGTCTTCCTTTCTCACCTTTCGAATTTTCTCACTTTTCGAAATCTCGAATTTCTGCAACTGCAAATTAAGCAAAATTCCCTTTTTTTGCTGTTAAGGAAAGAAAAAAATTCACGAACTGATTGTTTTCTAAGAGGAATCTGAAATTTGTACTCACAAGAACTATAGTTCTGTCAAGACAATTTGAAACGGACAAAGGAAATTTTGTGCAGGATCATTTCGTATGTTGTAAAAATAATTTTTGTCATTTTAATAATTTTTTTTTCTTTGTCAAAGTCCCATTGAATAAGTGTTTTGTTTTTTTCCTCGTCATCGCCTTAAATAAGTCTTTGTAAATTTGTAAAAGCAAGATTATTTTTTAAAAGAACATGTAACAATGAAAATATTTTTTACTGCCACAAATTGAAGTAAAGACATAAGCGCTCATCAAACCCCAAACTACCACAAGACACAATGAACGGACGAGGCTCTGTGCCTTGAGAGAATATTGAACCTCAAACTCACACCAGATCTTAAGTGGAATTCTTGTATAGGATCCATCGATAAAAATGCAAGTAAAATGATTGGCCCTCTGTACCACTCCAGTAAGTACGTAAATTCTTAAGCTATTCTCTACTTTTATAAGTGCCAGATCAGGCCGAAAATGGCGTACTGTTGCCATATTTGGGCAGGGGCTACCTAGTCCTCACTTTCCAAAAGCGTCTCCGAGTCTTTATTAGAGTATAATTATTTCCCACACTTCAAATTCTCATTCACAGGCGAGATGTGGCGAGTCTCTCAATGATTTTATCGCTGTTACCATGAAGATTCCTCGGACAAACTTGGTTTCGCTAGGTATAACCTTAATAAATGTTTAGGACCCGCCATGCCACTTACATTGTAGCAAACCATCCATAGTCCCTTTGTATATTATCGGCTAGAAGTAAATTCCACTCAAATAGCTTCTTCATGTGAGCCACTACTCTAGGGAACAAACTCCCATGAAGTTTCCCCGATCACTACAATATAAGCTTGTTTAATAAAACCAGAGTGCAAGACAAAATTATTTAGTTCGGGCTCCATGTTTGGAATGAGAAGGTAGAAAAAGATTAATTCGGGGCCCTGCTGCTAGAAGAAGAAGAAGAAGAGAGAGAGAGAGAGAGAGAGAGAGAGAGAGAGAGAGAGAGAGAGAGAGAGAGAGAGAGAGAGAGATTGCAAGAGATGGTCAGTTCAAATTCAATCCACTGGAAGTTGTGAAGTTCTGTGGAAATAATACAACACGAATATTATCATGCTACTGAAATACCAGCGAACTGAAATTTCTTTTCCGTCACTTACTTTGATTTGCTCATATATATATATATATATATATATATATATATATATATATACCGTGATGTTGCATTCTTAAATCTGGTTTTCATTATATACCAACCTGAGCCAGCCTCGTCAAGTGACAACAAGCAATCTTGCTTTGGCTAATCTAAGATCAACAGCACAACGTGGGCGGAATCGACCAAAGGCCAGAAAGATTGGCTGGACTCAGTTATATAAGTACCTCCACAAAATCGCTAAGAAATCAGCATACCGTGATAAAAACATCTTCCAGACGTAATGTAAACAGTTTTATCAATAAAATCTTTATGTTATTATCAAGAGGAAGAATCAAAGTATTTTTGAATATATAATAACTTTTTTATTCCTCTTTATAGAACATTCGAAATTTTGATTAAAAATCTTGTTTTTCTTGCATCAGCGGATATACTTTTAGCATACCAAATATTCTTTTTTGTGGCGACAGACACATTAAATTAATTGAGAAATTCTTACAAAAAATCAAATAATTATCGGATCTTAATGAAATTTTTAGAATTTATTATCACAAATGAATTAAATTATATTTGAATTCTTTTGTTAGAAAAGTTTGGTAAAAATATTTTTATGAAAACTTGAGAAATCCAACGTGATAATTTATAGTGACTATATTAGTTAAAAACAGAATTCTTATAAGAGTTTAAATCACCAACTTATTTTTGCAAATCGGACCTTATCTTTTAAGTTGAAAAATAAAAATAATGCAATAAAACTAATATATTATTTGATTAGAAAAACTTTTAATTGCTTTCATGAATAACATAAAATGAAGCAAATATTGTTTGAAGGAAAAAAATCGGTGAAAAATGAATTTTTGCAAGATTTGTTTTATTTTTTTTACAATTTTAAAAGTGAATAATTTATAAACTTAGTAAATATTTTAAAATTCTGTTTCAATCGGTAACTCTTAGGCAATTAAGTAAAATGTATATTTACTAATCATTTATTGCTTATTTTATGAACTGAATATTTCTAAAGAATTTAGATTTGGTTTTGTATGTGTATATATGTGCACAATTTCTGTTTCAATCGGTAACTCTTAGGCAATTAAGTAAAATGTATATTTACTAATCATTTATTGCTTATTTTATGAACTGAATATTTCTAAAGAATTTAGATTTGGTTTTGTATGTGTATATATGTGCACAATTTCTAAGTATGGGTGTTCAAACCTAACATCATCATTAACAAGTCGCATGTTTCAAGGATTGTCCCTCCAACCATACGGAAAAAACCTTTATATAAACTTTATCGCCTGCTCCACCATACTTAAGTATGAACACGTTCGGCGGTCATTCGGCTGTCAATAAATCGATTAACAAGCCAGTAAAACAAGATGAAATTTAAGAACTTTAGCAATAAGTAATATTTTTTTAAAATCAGATTAATCTAACTTTGAATTTAGTGATTTTTCTCAAATAACGTTTCGAAAATATATATTTTATTTTGGCAATATTTTTAAAATCGAAAATTAACTTTTGTGTCAAAATGACCGATTTTATCGGTTTTACAGCAAGGAATATTTTGCTTACTGAAATGAAAGCTTCAAGAAAGCTTTTTCATTTAAAAAATTAATTTTAAACCGAGTAAACCGAATTAGTGCAAGTATCTATCTATCTATCTATCTATCTATCTATCTATCTATCTATCTATCTATCTATCTATCTATCTATCTATCCTTGCTAAAAATTCTGAGTGCTGGCATAATCCTTGCCTTTAGTTCATCTATGGCATTACAAATAGGTTTGTTGGTTTGTCGCTCAACTGCGTCCCACACATAATAATCAAGAGGTTGCAGTCTGGGGAGTTTGGTGGCCAGATATAAAGGGTGGCGTTAGTAGCAGGAATTGTTTGAGAGCCATGACTTGGTTCTCCTGCTTGTGTGACATGAAAAAGAGTCCTGTTTCCAGAAATAGGGTCTTTCAGCAGCCACCACTTGACCCAGACAACACTATTTTCTCAAGACACATTATGTAGATCCCCGTGTTGAGTTTGATTCCCTCACCAACAAATTTGGGATTCTTTTCTTATCAGATAAGTAAAATGATAAAAATGAGTTTCCCGAGCTACCGTGCCTTCCTAATCACCGTTAGACTTCCAACTCTTTCCGAATCCTCTGCACTGTCCTCAGATTGACATCCAAACACTCTGAAATGTTCGTACTGGACCTTCCTGGCACAAAAGCCGAGAAGTACAGCATGCCGCATCAGAATTTCTGGTGCAGTGAAATGCATCATGGCGCTCAACTGATCCTCCAGTCGATAAAACCAAAAACAAACAACGCGCATGCACGAAATTAAGAATATAAAATGGTGACAGTTTATCCATCGCACTCTGTATATATGCACACAGAGAGAGAGAGAGAGAGAGAGAGAGAGAGAGAGAGAGAGTGAGTGAGTGAGTTTGATGTTGACTTTTGTTTAACGGCATATCAACCTCTGTGGGTTGATGCAAAAAAGATACAGTTTTAAGGTATTTTTAATGTTCCTTTATAGTGAGAAGGTTGATTTAGTCAGATTTTAATGAAAAATGTATTGCCGAGAACAATTTTTTTCCTTCAAAAATTCATTATGACAATGATTTTTCCTCTTTTTACTTCAAAAATGTCTTTTTTGGTAATATTTTTCTTTCAAAAATATCTTGTTGATAACATTTTCCTTCAAAAATGTCTTGTTGGTAATATTTTTCCTTCAAAAATGTCTTGTTGGTAATATTTTTCCTTCAAAAATGTCTTGGTCATATTTTCCTTCAAAAATGTATATTTTTTCAATAAAAGTCTATTTTTATTTACATATTCCTGTAAAAGTCAATTTTGTGTAAATGGATCTGACTTCGAGTTTTGTTTAACGGCATATCAACCTCTGTGAGTTATTTAATGTCAAAAAGGTGGGGTTTTAAGGTATTTTTTTTTAATGTTCGGTTGTAGTGATAAGGTTGATTTAGTCAGATTTTAATGAAAATTTTTTTTATTCTTCATTTATTTTAGAAAATTGAAAATGTCATCTAGTTTTGTATTCAAAAATGTTTTGCTGAGAATAATTTTTCCCTTCAAAAATGTGTTTTTTTGTTAATGTTTTTAAAAATGTATTGTTGATAATATTTTTTCTTCATAAATGTATATTTTTCTACAAAAATCTATTTTTATGTATATATTTCCATAAAAGTGTATTTTTATACTTTCATAGTGTTTTAACCCCAGTTTGGGGATTAACTATTTGCCCATAGCCGGTACCCTACACTCCACCTAGAGAAAGAGGAAAATCGACTAAGAGGAACAAAGTATAAAACAAATAAATTGAAACGGAAAGTAAAGGGAATTGCGAACTCCCAAGCAAAATGATTAAATTGTAAGGGGTGACGCCCAAGAATTGGAAAATTTTTCGTAATGCTTAGTGAAAAACCGATGCATGATGAGCTAAACATTTGATTAATTTCTTTATAATTATTCACCTTAGTTCGGTGTCAAATGATGGAAAGTGGAAAGGGAGGAATATGACACTATGTAACACTGGTAGAACTAAAGAGGTTGATGTAAAATGGAAGGGAAGTAGGGAGATAGATGTTTCCTTTTTCTTTCTTTTTCCTATGAAGAGTCTGGTATACAGGAAAACAGATTTGGAAAATGATTATCTGTTTTGGGAAAAACATATTAACAGAAGGTCATCTGAAAGAGCCTTTATTGTTCGGTAGGATTGTTTTTGAAGTTATCGCTCAGTGTGAATGGTGAAAAGGAAGGAGGTGAGAGGTGAGAAGTGAGCGAGAAAGATAGAGATAATCATAGCGATCGCTTGACGTTTGTCAAGGGACGTGTTAATTACGCTCGTCTCCTTTCTCTCTGGCGACGGTCGAGCGTGCTCCGTCTTTTATTTCGTTTTGGAGACTCCGAACAAGTCATTTGGGAATTCCCGGACGTGATTCTATCATTTCTATTTTGTTTTTAGATATTTCCTAGTTTTCTATTGACTGAAAAACATTTCGCATCGAGGTGTGAAGTTTCGCGAGATTTGTGTGTGCTTAGCAAAGGTTTTGCAAATTCGAGTAAAATCGTTTATTTCTAACAAAATCAATGAGTCAGTGCTTAGCATTTGAATTTTTAAATCTAGAACTTGTTTTGCTCACTACAGAGATAAATATTTATGCCTCTAAGAGACGACAGCTTTGTTTTTCTAATTATTGTTTATGTCAAAATATAATTATTTTGTACCTTCAAAGCATTTTGAAATGGTAACAAACCCAATTAAGTCAATTTGAATAACACTAAAAATATGAAAATGTCCAAGTACTTATGCAAGGCACTGTTTATAGCTATAGATTGCGTTTTATTCATTTCGGTACGTTGATCAGAAAAACATGAATGTAACTCTAATAATTTAATCGTAAGTTGAAAAAGAAATTGTACTGTTAATATTTTATTTCTTATAAACTAAATTAACCTTTTATTACAAAAAAAGGCAATCATTTTTCATTTCAACTCCAAAAATAAATTTGAAAAATTTATAAAAGTAATAATTGATTTTGGAGTGTTTATATGAAAGAATGTATTTCAGTTTGGCAACTCAGTATTATTTCAGTTGGTTTTTATATCTCCAGCTCCATTAATTGTGGTCTTGTACCATACTAAGCTCAGCGGAGTAAATACTGTAACTTATTTCTGGTCCAAATCATTTTTCCTCTTTCAGATACATAAGCATCAATCTGTTGAGTAAAACCGACAATATTTGTTTTTTTTAACACTATCAATAATCCTCGCAACCGATAATCCTCGCTTAGTTTGCACAAAAAATCTATCGCTTCTATTTTGTCTATTTTGTTCATTTATCTTGCGTATTCAACTGTAGTAATGGCGTCGATACACGTGCCAGTTTTAAAGCGTGACACATCGAACTATATCGATTTTGAAGAATAGTCGATGTTATGTAGGCGACCTTTTGTTGTAGAGGAAGTTGTAATGTTCTCAGTATGGATTAGATACAATTTTTCTTTGAAAGTATTTACACGAGATTGGTACTGTAACAAATGGACAGGTAATTTAAATGGTAACAAAAGCTAACAAAAGAATCAAACCGAACACCGCAAAAACAAAAGTAAAGACCAGATTCACTGTCTCTTACACCAATATGAGCGGTGTGCGTTTCATTTTTCCAGAAGTGGAAGTATATCTTTTCGATGACAAACCTGACCTCTCGTTTGTGTCTGAAACCGGTATTGATCAATCTGTCGCAGTGCAGAAATCCGCAATTCCGGGTTACTCAATCTTAATAGTGAAACATGCCCTTCGAAATCATCACGTACCTACCTAGGGATAAGTTCCCCTGTGGTAGTGACCCCGAAAACTAGAACACTAATTTCCCGTTCATGTGCTCTGGTGTGGTCCTCCTCACAGTATTTTTCACTCTTTATTGTCCATTGGATGACGGAACTGCAATGTTCGACAAAATAGCTAAAAAGATTGTTAATACTCCTCCGTGTCCCCCCCCCCCACCAGCTAGCATTCATACATGTGGCGGTTTTAATATTCACCATAAAGAGAAGTCATTCCACTCGAATAAACCGATAAAGAAAGTCGATACTACCGAAATTTGTCCATAGCCTACGAATTGACATAGATCATGTGATGTCTTGTTACATCGGAAACCACCCGGGTTTCCGATATAACAAAACATCACACAAACCTCATTTTGGCAACTCAATTCTATTACAGTTGATTACTATATCTACTCATAACCCCGCTAATTTTGTCCTTGCACCATACTACCATGAAAATTACCCTGCTTAAGTTTTACCTACCTTTGATAATTCCGTCCATTGACTGGTTGATACCATATCAAAAACATCTCCTGATGTGCTGTTTCATTAGACGATCTTTCACTGCACGAAAGTTTACTTAGATAGCTACAGATTTTAAATAAAGCTTCTTTGTCAGTATCCTTCAAATATAGAGTCTCCAGAACCATCATCTTAATCTTTGAACGTATCTTTCCAGCATAGAAAGTTTTTATACCATAAGAAAAATATCAGCAAAAATCGATTAGGCAGTCCGGATTCACTCAGAATATGATGTAATCACTACTACAACATTCATAACAGGTGTAGTGGATCATTTGCTGAATTCAGAACTGCCAACTATTATTGCAACAAGAGTGTTCTTGAATATATTAAGTGCATAAGCGATCCAACCTAAGTTCGACAGCAAATGACTTGTATCCCGTGAATTCTGGAAAATCTTGCACCAAATTCTCAATAGAAGCAAAGCGCCAGTGTCTACTATCATAAATGGTCCTGAAATTATTGTATCCTCGTCAGATAAGGCGAATTATCTTTGCTCTCACAAGGGACATCCTCATATTGACGTTCGCACTCTCACGGAACATAAACTTAGTACTATTTCGTATATTGAAATGAACTTGTTTTCTCTCAAGGAGTCCCCATTGATTTGAACTCCAATATAGACAACCGTTCACCAGATTTCAGTTGAAATGTGTATATTGATTTGGGAATTTTTCCCATGAACAAAATGTTACATTTTAATTCACCTTTAAACTTCAGTCTTTTCCCTGACACTCCCCTAGCAATTTTGTCTGTGTTAGTCAACCCTGGGTAACCAATTTTTTCTATGTTTGCTCGTTTATCACGAAGATGTCACTTCCAGAATCGAGTAATAATTTTACGATCTGACCATTTATTTTTACATTGAGGTATGCTCTTCTTTTACTCTCCTCAATTTCGTTTTTTGAGCAAACTACATTCATCTTTGTTCTCGACTTTGCTTTTCCTTTTCTCTGTTTTGTCCGACAATGAGAACTTCTAGGGCCTACACGCCCACAATTAAAACATTTTTATCCTTAAAGAAACAATCCTTCTTTATATACTGTCCTCCACACGAACTGCATATAATTTTCCTTTCTTTATTTTGTCACCACTCCCGTTGCTTTTTGTCGCGTAATCTTTGGATCCTGTTCCATGATAGTGAGAATTCGTGATCTAATTTCTTTTTTCTTCGGTGTCGTTAGCCCTTGAACAAAAATTAGACACTTGAATATATCGCTTGACAATTCCTTTAGTTTAAATGCATTAACAATATACGTACATACATTAAAAAATCATCACTCTCTTGCTTTACGATATTCAGACACTTGCATGGTGTGTGAAATAAAATTTTCGACAAAATTTCTACCGTTTCGCTGAACGTAATTTCTTCTGGCTTCTTTGGGAGGATTAAATCCGTATATTTCGTATTTTCTTCAGTTCCCAACTTCTGCAATAATAACGTGATTTTTCCTCGTCCTACCATTATTCGCATTGTTTTGTAAATATTGTTTCAAATGTACGAAAACCTTGAACCGGAAACCTTGAACCATTGTCAGGATCGTACTTAAATTCAGAGTAAATTTGCAATTCCTTCCGCAAAAAAAATCTAGAACCCGGTTTTTTTCTTGTTCTTAATAATACGTCTTCCAAAAGTACTTTATTGTCTTTTGCCTGTTGTTTGAATAACTTTTCAAACGTTTCCTGTCGTTGCATAAATTGTTGTTGTTCTTGTTGCTGAATAAGTTGTTGTTGTTCTTGTAGATGTAAAGTTCCTTGTAGCGCCTTAATTAATTCAACAATTTGTTCCATTTTGCCAACGTATTCACAAACATTTGATCCAATTTATGTAAACAATAAATCTTCTAAGCCCAACAAGAGTCGGGGCACTTTCTTACTTTCTGTAAGCGTTGTCAAAGTTTTTCCTCTTCTAACGTTCCTCGTAAGTAAGTGTTCAATCAAAAAAATGAGGAAAAACTTTCTGTAAGTTAACGAGTATTTCTAATATTCTTTGTTAGTATTTTTTTCTTGTGAACTCCTTTCGAATTCTTCGTCGCCAACTAATATACCCGTCAAAGGGATATATATATATATATATATATATATATATATATATATATATATATATATATTGTCATCCGCAGACAGGTCTGTTTCGCCGTATCACAGCTCATCAGTACTGTTAGACTCCGATTGCTTTTTTATCCAGGATTGAAAACCGACCGAAATGGCGTCAGTCGGCGACTCTACCTCTGGCTTATGGGCGTTCGGCGGAAGTAGGCAGACTTTTTAGCGCATATCATTATACGCGCCCAATAGCTAGAGCGATCTAATTCATTTCACTGAATGAGCGATGTGTACATGCCAGAGTAGCTACTGTTTATCAAAGTCTACTATTTTTCCAGAGTGCTCAATCAGGGTGTAAAGAGCGTAAATATCATTCGAGGTAGTTAAATGGTTTAGGCAAATGTAACCGGGTAGAACAATCTAGTACGTAGACGTAATAGACGGTACTCGTCGTATGCAGTATCCTGAGATGTAGGCGTAGTCAATAGTCGTAGTGGTAGATCCTGGAGGTCCTTGCCTCAGTCTATATTTATGACTGATGCCAGCCAATCACATTCCATTGAGGGGGAACCTAGGTGTATACATATTCATTACCTATTCATTACATCAATTTTAAACTTATCGACGACCCGCTTTGATAAGATGGCCGCATATGAGCAATTTTTCCACCGCAAGGGCAGAAAATATACAGTAAAATATATTGATATCTGGTGTGTTTGTTGCGAAGAAGGTCTGCTTCGCTGAAACATAGCCATTTGAAATCTTAGTATGTAGAAAATAAGAGGAAAAATTGTGAAGAAGATAGTGAGAGAGAAAAGGGCAGAGTTAAAAGGGGGAAGTAGAAAGAGAGGAAAACAAGGAAAGAGAAAGACAGAAAAAAGAAATAAGAGGAAATAGTAAAGAAAGGCAGGTTTCAAGAGGAAAAGTGAGAATTCGGGATCGAGAGAAAGATATGTTATCGATAAGAAAAATGATTCCTTGGGAAAAACGAAGATGGTAGACAGATATACAAGCAGACATTAATCGAACTAACGATCAATACCTGATCGAAAAAGATTTATAACTTTACTAGAATTTGTTTTTCTCATTATTTCATTCCCTCACCTTGAAAGTCACCCAATTGATCATTCCGAATAGATGTTAACTTCTCTCGGTATTAGCATATATGCCAACAGCAGTAGCAGTATTCTTATTTTAGTGACGTCCGTTTCTTTTTGCTATCTCATATTAATAGTGTGAGTTACAGTAGAGTAATGGATTGTGGCTCAGATTGGGGAACCATAGGTGAGTTCGAATTCAAGTGGAGTTCATTACATTCACTTACGCACAAATAACCTTTTCTCCCTTTCATCTTTTCTCTCCAAGCTCTTAGTATTTATGAGTATCCCGCAATGGGTTCTAGAGCCTTGGGTTGCTACCGGTCTAGGAAACTAACCCCCCCCACCCCAAAAACACCCAAACCAAACAAACAAACAAAAAAAAAAAAAAAAAACAACAAAAAAACAACAAAACTCTGAATTCTGAATTAAAAGCCTCAATGGGTAAACAGCCTGGGCCTTGACGCCATGATTAGAAACCAGCAACTCCAGATTAGGATTAAGAGTTGTACTTCTCCTAAATCCGGAGGTGAAGACGCTAAGGAAGTCCGATGCCAAGCTATATTTTGGTTTTTGCCTTTTCCTTGGTCTCACAGTATCTGATTGCATGATTTCTCGTGGATTGCATACTACTAACCATGTAGTATGCAATCCACGAGAAACACATATTTTTTTTTATCCCAGCACACTGCTACCGTTAATTTTTTCACTGACTATAAAAACATAATTTCAGTGCGCTTGGTGATACCGTTTGTTTTCAGATTAGGGTGTCAATGGCTGTCTCCAGGGTAACGTGATGCACCTAGATTTCATCACCCGTGATCATGTGCTCTGGAACGTCCCTATCGGCTCTTGCTGAAAAACATGCTAATACGATGGTGTTTGTGTTCCATAATCAATTGTTTTGAGACACAGAATTGGATACTTGCTCTTATTACACCCAGCACCTATATTGATTTATCTTATTGTTTTATGAAAGCAGCCATTTTGCTGTGACGCTGCATAAGCATATCAAAGCGATTCTCACTGTTACAATGTACTGGATCTTGCAGATTTCACAATTCTGTTTTTTATTTTGGTCAATTCATGTTTGCATCTTAATTTTGGGACATTTTTTATAAAAGCCAGAATATACAGCTGAAGTGTTTACTTTCTTTGGAACTCATAGTTTTAAAGAAAACTCATTCTTGTAATTTTACTGTTCCATAATTAGTTTTCAATAAGACATACTGAATACTAATTTTGGTACAAAAATAAGAATTTCTAACATCGAAGACATGCATTTGTATAAGGGACAGACAAAATTCGGAAGTTAAATCTAACTGCAGGTGCGTGTGAATAGTCCTTTTATTGGGTTACTGTGGCCATGGTTACTGATCACGTGAGAATCAAACTCGGTGCACGAGTAAAATAAGTAACGTACTTGCTCTGATATTTCTAATTGAACGAAGTTAGTCATTCATAAGTACGTGAGGGTTTCTGTAGGTCAATCGAGTGAGCGTTTTTTCATCCATGTTGCTGGAGCTACTAACAAGGAAGAAATGTAAGTAATGATAGAAAATGAAAATAGTAAAAAACGGAAATATGAATTGGAAAATAGAAAAACAAAGAACAAGAAGCGAAATTTACAGTTTTTCATCTTTGAACGCTGCAGTAGCAAAGTCTAAATGCTAGTTAAAATCTCAGATATTCTGGGTATAAAATTAAACTGCAACCAGTGGGAAGGCTTTGGCCCGAAAGTTCCAGAGTTTTGAGGAGAGTGGAGCAACCCCTTAATTAACACTGCCCCCAATTTCACCTGTCCTGGAGTGATAGTACCTGTTGAGGGAGTCAGCTATGGGTTAAATAGCTATTTTATACCAGAAGGAGATGAAGCTCGACAGCCTTGGCAGGCAATGACAGTCTGACGTAAAACCAACGACCCGAGGACCTGTCATCTGTCACCGTTCTAGCTTGCTCGGCCGTGACAGATGAACCACGGGTGTAAAGGGTGGGGCCAGTATTGCACACACTGCACTCCACCTAAAAACTTCATTGTGCAGGCCCAGAAGTCACATCCACGTCTGTGACGCCACCAACTTTCAAGGCCTGTAGCGATGGGAAATGGGCGAAACGGCAGGTGAAAGATGTCACTCGAAGTCGCAGTTACAATCCTGTATGCAGGCGGTTCAAAATATTGGTCGTCGGATGGTAACTTAAGACGACATTATCATCCGGCAGCACCCTGAACGACCAAGCAGCCCTCTTTAGGGAATGTACTGCTTGATCTATAAGGAGAGGAACACAGAGTCAACGGCCATCTTTCAGGCTAGAAAATCTGCCAACCGGTCCATCGGACCGCATGATGTCCATGCACCTACCTCTGAAAATCAACTAATACGCTTCGCTTCTTAGTGTGCATGCCCAAACTCTTCAAAATGAACCTGCAGAAAAAGGCAAGTTTTTCTCGGAGCTCTTCAACTGACTTCCAAGCACCCCTACAGACGATAAGGTGATAATTCTTGGTGATTTCAATGCCAGTGTTGGCCAAAATGCAGATGCCTGAAAAGGGGTACTTGACAGACACGGTGTTAGTAACTACAATGACAACGGGCACCGTCTTCAAGCAAAAGGACAGTCTTAAAACAACCTGGATGCACCCTCTGTCCAAACATTAGTATCGCATAGATTACGTTCTTGTGCACCAGCGAAACCCCAAAGACGTCCTTCACACCAAAATGATGCCCAGTACATAATGTCACACCAACCGTTGCCTAGTTCGCTGCAACCTTAGGCTGCACTTCAAACCCAAACCAAGGAAGAGAGGAACTTCCTCCAAAAGTTTCAATCTGAACAAGCTTCAGTCAGCTGCAGTAAAAGCTGACTTTCAGGCAGGCATACAGTCCCAGCTTAAAAACGGCAACTACACAGAAGACACCTCTCCTGAAGTACTCTTGGATCAACTGAAGACTGCTATCATGCAGGCATCTGTAGAGGTTCTGGGTTTTACCACCAAGAAGAACAAAGACTGGTTCGACGAGAACAACCAAGACATACAGTAACTGCTGGCAAAGAAGAGATTAGCCCACCAGGCCCACCAGGCCAAACCAGGCCCACCAGGCCCACCAGCCCTACCTGTGAAGAAAGCTCCCTTCCGTTTCATTTTCAGCAATCTCCAGCGCAAGCTTCGAGGGATACAAAATGAATGGTCGACCAAGCTCGCAGACCTATGTGACTACATAGGCTTTTACGAAGCCTTCAAGGTAGTGTATGGCTCAACACACCGGGATCAGAGTCCCTTGCACAGTGTAGATGGACAGGTGCTCTTCACTGATAAGGCTTCCATTTCGAGCCGTTGGTCTGAACACTTCCAGGCACTCTTCAGCGCTGATCAAGTCGTCCAGAACCCAGCAATTCTCCGCACGCCTCGGCAACCAGTCAAAGCAGAGGTGGATGTACTGCCCACTATGGAAAAATTACCAAAGCGATAGAGCAGTTAAGGAGTGGCAAGGCAGCAGGAATCGACAGGATTCCACCAGAGTTCTGGAAAGATGGCAGACTAGTATTACACAGCAAGCTACACGAACTCCTTGCCTGTTGTTGGAAGCAGGGTAAACTTCCAAGTGATCTCCGCAATGCAAACATAATCACTTTGTACAAAAACAAGAGAGAAAGGTTATATTGCTCCAACTCCTCAGGGATCATTCTGTTATCCATCGGAGGAAAAATCCTCGCTCGAGTACTCCTGAACAGATTGGTACCCACCATCGCAGAAGACCACCTATCAGAAGCTCAGTGTGACTTCAGAGCCACCAACAAGGGCACAACAGACATTTGTTCTCAGGTAGCTCCAAGAAAAATGCCGGGAGCTGAACAAAGTACTATACGTAAAGTTTGTGGACCTAACCAAAGCGTTTGACACAGTAAGCAGAAATGGACTGTGGATGTTCGGGGAACGCCTCTTTGCCGACGATACTGACCTGTTACCCACATCGAATTGGTCCTGCAGCGCCTAACGTCCTGTTTTGCAGAGGCTGACTAGCTTTTCAGATTCTAGGTCAGCTTGAAGAAGACGGAACTTTTTCACCATCGAGAAGAGTACTGTCCTCCCCACATCACCATCGGTGAGACTGAGCTGAAAGTAGTTCATCAGTTCACTTACCTGGCGTGTACCATTACATCGGAGACCAAGATCTACAGGAAAATAGACAATAAACAACTTACTGCTGACCGTCAGGCATGGCGCCACACCGTCCACCAGGCCGTCTCCACCTTTGAGGACTGCCGCAGGGTCAACCTAAAGGAGAAACGCAGCGAGAGGAAGGATCGAGAAGCCTCAACATCTATACCAGAAAAGTGCAGTCGCTACAGCCGGACTTGCCTATCCCCTATCTGCCTAGTCGGCTATCAGCGTGTCTGCAGTCGACGTAGACAGCCCCGTTCATGAATCTTTGTTCGCGAAGCCGAGCCAAGAAGCCAAGAGTTCAAATCTGTTTTGACAATATCTGTTTTGATATATATTTTTATTGTTCGACTTAAAAAACAGACTTCAATGAAATTTTCCTCCTTTTACATATTAATCTGAAACATTAGCTGAAACAACAGGAAAACAAAGTAATCATTCTTTCTTTCGCTTTCTTTTTCGTTTATTTATTGTTTTCTCTCATTCCTTCGTTAATCGATGCGTCTTTCTCTCTTAGTGTTATCTACTTGTCTTTCTTTTCTTTGAACTCTGTGTTTTTTTCTCTTCGCTTTATCAATTTCTATTTGTCTCTTTATTGATACATTTGTCTTTCTCTCTTCTTTTAAACATTAGTCTTTATGTCTTCTTTTATCCAGATATTGTTTTTCTTCTTTTATTCATTTGTCCTTTTCTTTTCAATTTATTCATTTGTCTTTCTCTCTTCATTCATCAAGTTGTCTTTTTAATTTCGTTTTTTCTATTTGTCCTTTTCTCTTATTTTTATCATTCGTTTTTATCTTCATTCTTTACTTTATCTAGTTATCTTTTTAATTCCGCCTTATCTATTTGTATCTCTCTCTCTTTTTATTCAGTTGTCTTTATTTCTTCGGTTTATCTGTATTCTTATCTTCGATGTATCTATTTTTTATTCTTTCTCTTCACTTTTTGCCTTTCTCTCTCTTCTTATACATTTGTCGTTTACTCTTCGCTTTTTCTATTTGCCTTTTTCTCTTTAATTAATTTTTCAATTTGTCACTTGTTTTTTAGGATTTTGCTGACACGTAAATAGTTACCAATTTTGCTATTACCAGAATTTTTGGTAAGCGCTATCGATGAAACACCTTATAACGTTTTGTTGCAAAAGTATGTACGTCTACGACTAACTTAAGTAAAACTGATTTCCATGATCAACGCAGCCAAAAATGTGTGAAAATTTTAAGAATGAATTAATGCAATCTTATATACTTTAAGGATTTTTTAAATAAACGTTTAATACTGCAAAGCTTACATTATTTTCATGCACACTTGATCTGATTAAAATTTTTTACTGAGATGTATGGAGGAAAGGGTCTTCCAACGACGCACTCATCAGATGCTAGGAATACCCCACCACATTTTTTCCAGATGATGCATGTGATTTTTCGAAGTAATGTTTTGAAATGATGTGGAGAAATTAACTTTTAAAAAAGTTAAAAATGGTAAACTAAAAACTCTGCAAAGATAACATTGTATTGAGGTGATAAATTTCTCATTTACAGCTGTCGATAAAATGAATAGACAACAATCAACTTGACAAATTACACCAATATTTCTGGACTGATTCTGTTGTGCGCTCTATTCATCAAGATTCGGATGATGGGCTTGGTTATGTGCCCCATTAAACTGATTGTTCAGTGGAGTTCACATTCCTTTGCGCGTGGCTTTTTAGGCAGTGCTATGAAAATCGATCTGCTCAGGTCTTCCGGAATCTCACCACTGTTATAGATTCACTTATTATTTCTGTAATTTTGCCCACGCCGAAATCGTCCATGGCTGTCAGCATCTCTATTACAATGCCGTCTAGTCCAGCTACTTCATTTCTACTCAATTTTATCAGTACAGCTTCCATTTCGGATTTTAATATTTCCGGTCCGTCGGTGTCTCTCTGTATCGTCGGTTGCTCTCTCTTGTCGTAGCAGACCTCTCTTATATATTCTCCCATCCCCGTAGTATTTCCTCTTTTTCTAATATGAGCGTTCCATCCTTGGATTTTATGCATTCTGTTGAGGAGCATATCCTTTGTCCGGTTAGTTCCCTTATTTTTATGCATGTCTACTTGCTCAGTCTCTCTATTTCTGCACATTCCTTGTTGAGCCACTTCTCTGTAGCCTGTCTGTATTTGTTTCTTATTTCCTTGTGTATTCCGCTCCATGTCTTGGCATTGTTTTCTGTTTCCTTTGCATCATGTCAGGAATATCAATAGTTATCCACTCGTTCTTTCTTCTACGTCAGTTTGTCTTTGGGACGATGTTGCTTGTTGATGTCACTAAACGCTTCCTTTACTGTGTCCCATTTCGAGTTACCGTTTGCAATTTGTTCCTCGTATTTGTTTTTCACGCTATCTGTGTATTTTTCCTAAAGGTTGTATTGCAGTCTGGGTGCTGCACTAGGGTTCTGCAGTGTCCGAAATTTCATCCTTAGTTTACAAATGACTGGGAGGGGATCGCTTCCACAGTCGGTACTTGAATAATTTTTGCAATAAACAACCGCATTTTGAATCTTCTGTTTATCGTTATATAATAGATTTGGTTTTCTGTGTCGCATCCTGGGCTTCTCTATCTTCGTAACCGTCTTGGGTGTTCTTGAAATCAAGTGTTGGATATTGCCTGGCCATCTGAACTCATTTTTTTTTTTACCTCGGTCATTTCGGTTTTATAGTTCAACTGTTACCCCTTCCTTCTCTTTACCTACCTTGGCATTCAAGTCTCCCATGATAATTCTAATTTCTTGGGTTTTACACTGGGCCTTGGTCCAGTATGGAGTAGAAAGATTCGATTTCCTTCTCAGTGCTTTGCGTTGTCGGCGCATACACTACTATAGCAGCCACGTTGAAGGGCTTTCCTTTCAGTTTGATCAAGATAACCCTTTCGGATAGCTGGCAGTATCCTAGAATTAATTTCTTCGTCTAGTATAAGACCGGCTGCCTTTTCATAATTTTTACCATCTGCGTATATGATCCTGTGGTTGTCACGGATGAAACCGCCGTTGTTTGGCCACCTAATTTCGCATATTCCTACAATAGTGATATTCAATCTGCTCATCTGCTTGACATTCTCCAGTTGTCAACAGTTGTTCAGCGTTCAGACATTCCATGTTGGTAGAGTATTTTTTTGTTTGGTGCTAACAGTCGCAGGGTAACGGTCCGGTGACATCTGTTGTTCTTTTTCTTTACGCTACTGGCGCTTACAGTCACTGGATGACGGTCAGGTGACACCTGTTGCCAATGTCGGTCCTTACCGGGCGAGAAGTTACCTCCTTTGGACACCCCGCTTCACGCTGTTGGGTTATTATATCTCAGTTTTTCAAGGCCGTAATTGTTCGTGGGAATGATAGTGGAGTGGTTTCTCGTTGCTTTCTTCACGGTGATTTTGCGAGACATCACCTCTTGCTGGCTGACCATTGACTCCTTGAGAGTTCTTCCGCCTCCTTGGACCTAAGCTGTTCTTAATTTTCATCAACAACATTCCTAATGTCATCAGTACTCAACAAGTTTAATCCGATCGATAATGTAAAATTGGCAACTAATTGCATACAGTCTGTTGTTAATTGGAGCAAAAATAGATTGTTAATTTTGATGCTGCTAAAACAAAATTGTTCGTAATTAATCGTCTGAAAGAACGTTTTTGTCTCTTCCATCAGCATAACTGATGCTAATGTTTAGGAGAGTGACTCACCTCTCGGGCTAACGTCATCCATTGACATGATGTGGAAAGATTATATTGAATCAATTCTGAGATCTGTTGCTAGGAAAGTTCGTTCACTCTGTCATGCTAGACAGTTTTACATATTTAAAAGTATATCATTTGTCCATGCATTAAATATTGCTGCCACACATGTTCTGGTGTACTACTATGTATTTAGAAACACATGATATACGATAATATCCAAAGAACAACATGCAATAATATCGGTCCTGATCACGCATTTCGGCTTCAGTCCCTTTCCCATGGCTGTATCGTACCTTCTTTGTATCCTTCCTATAAATATTTGCATGGTAATTGATGAGCTTTAGAAGCTCGGATTAATCATTTTACAGTAGAAAATGCTAGAACTTACCATAAGGTCTATGTCAAGTTTCTTCTCTAGCACTTCTCACTTTTTAGAATTCTTCCCGTTTCTTGTTTCCATTCGATTTTAGTTTTCAAAAAAATTTAACTGCAATATCAGTCGTTATTTTTTGTCTTAATTCCTCATATTTTATTATTCTTTCTCATTACACTTTTCTTTTTTCTCATATTCTTTCACATTCAGTAACTCCTTATGGTTTTGTCTGAGGAGAAATAATTATGAAGAGTTAGTAAATTCAAACCTGTTTTTTACACTGACAAGTAGATCTGTTTAAAACTTCGAATAGGAAGAAAAGTTATTGAAATATTTATTTATCTACTCAATATATTTATATCTAATTATTTTATTTTTACTTGCTTCTTGTTTTCAGAATTTTATCAGAATCTCGCTAACTTGTTTTTTTTTAAAATAACTTTTTACAGAGACACGAGGAGGGAAAGAATAAATGTTGGAAGAATTAACTAAAGAAACAAAAAAAGAAAAAGAAAAAAGAAATATAATCCTTGATGCCGGTCGCAAGAGATATTGCCACCAATTCTGTTGTTACTTGTGGAAGTTTTTCATGCGATGGAACTTTATTTAACTGTTACTTTTATTAGATTTGAGCTTGCATTTTCACTTTTTTATTGCTCATAACTAGATATTTGACTCTGTTCGTATGCTTCTATCTATGACTGTTCACATCTATCTAATTATATTTAAATCTGTTCACATCTGACAACGTAAATATATATCTCCTGACTGTTTCGTACTTCACAGCAATATTGATAAAGCCATTTCTTTTCATCAGTTCGCCCATATATTTGTGTTTGGAGACTTTAATGTCCACCACGCTAAATGACTGGAAAACTCTGTCAAAGATCTTGCAGATGTCTATACCATGAACTGTTAAATCACTCGGTCCCTCACGCAAGTGGTGGATTCCCCCACACGTTTCTCCAATAACCCTAATGAACCTGACTCACTGCTAGATCTTTGTTTCTTTGTTTCCCTGACTTTTGCCATGTCAAGCACTTTTGCTCTCTTGTAAATTCTGACCATGCGGTGGTTTATGTTAACATCTCTCTCCACTGCCCCTCCTCCCAGGAACTTCAGACTAGCAGAATATCTTACTGCTACCAAAGAGCAGACTGGGACTCGTTCCTCGATTTCCTGTGTGATGTCCCTTAGGTTTAGGCTGGAATCGATACTTTTATCCAAGTCAGGAAGTTGTGACTTAAACCCCATTCGTCCCCCCCCGGTTCTCCTCTGCTTGTTCGGCCGCTATCGCCCAACGGAATCACTTCTGGCTTTATCAGAGTCACGCGTCTGACCATAACAGGTACCTTTTTGCCTTTGCTCGTAATGAGTGCAAGAAGATACTTAATGACGCTAAGCTGTTGTTTGCTGACAGAATGAAGCAGTGTATAGCATCTCGTAAGTTCGGCTCTAAAGACTACTCTGTAAAAGTGTACTAAATAACAGTGAGCCCTCAATCTCCCCTCTAATCAATGGATTTGAGGTCCTCCCATATTCAACGGACAAGGCCGAGTCCTTTGCTCGCAGATTCTTCACCAACTCGACACTGGATTTGTCTGCGGTATCCGTAGCCGACTTCCCGCTTAGAACTGAGGCTCAACTGAGAGACGTCCACATTACCCCCTCACTGGTTTCTAACATAATTTCAAAGCTTGACTCCCATAGAGCGAGCGGAAGGGACAAAATCCCAATCATTGTTCCGAAAAAATGTGCTCCTGAACTCTCCTCTGTCTTCTCCAAACTCTACAACTACTGCCTCTCTGCTTCTTGCTTTCTTGCCTGCTGGAAGTCATCCTCAGTGGTTCCTGTATTTAAGGATTCTAAGGAACCCTCGGACCGCTCCAATTATCGTCCTCCTACCGATTTTTGGCAAAGTGTTCGAGGTTATTATCAACGCCGAAGTGGTTCAACCTCACAGCCCACAGTCTCTTTTCTGACAAACAGTATGGTTTCCGCTTCACCAGGTCTACTGCTGATATGCTACCGACCATCACTGAGTATATATACCAGGCTCTTGATAAGAACGGTGAAGCTCGGGCTGTTGCCCTGGATATCTCTAAAGCGTTTGACGGAGTCTGGCATGCTGGCCTTCTACGCAAGCTACGGGGCTATTGTATAACTGAACAATTGCTTGATGTAATCCAGTCATTTTTTTCAAATCGTGTAATAAAAGTAAATAAAAATAAAATGAAGCATACTTTCAAATACTATCATACGAACGCAGGCGTCCCTCATTAAGAATGATAGACACGGTGTGATCTTTAAGTTTTTTTATGTAATTTTTCATGTGATCCTATGATTTCTTTCTTTTGATGTAATTATATAAAAATTGCCAGATGTTTTTTTTATCCGGGTGTTTTCGGCTATACTTTTAACAATTATCGAGGATGAATGTTATTTTATGTGTAAGTGATGTAAGTGGTATTATGTTTAATGTGTAGTAGTGGTATGTGTTATGTACCGAACACGGTAAGCATGTGGTTATGAGTGCTCATAGTTGGTGCTATTGAGTGTTGGGTTTTTTGTTTTTATGATTATGGCCTCCATTATTTTTAGTCTATGTTTTGCATGTGGATGATGCTATAAAATTTTGTTGTCAACGAGTATGTTCCAGATAGGGTTTGGTGGGTCTCCGTGTGTGTTTAAATGAGATCGAATTGAGCTCCTTTGGGAGAGATGTAGCGTCAGTCTTCGAGTCAGTTTCGTACTGGTATGGTCAATATAATTATTTAAAGAATTAGGATCAAGAACGTAGTTCTTCAAAGGACATTTGAATCTTAAATAATGTTGATTAGTTGTAGTTTAAATTGTTGCTTTTAAGGATGAGGTTAACCGTTTTAAATTTAGTGTAATAAATAATTAATTTAAATTTTTTGTTTACGTCGACAGAAGTTGCGTATTTTCGAATGATGTTTGGGAGTGAAGATTCGTCGTGTTTATAATCACTATGAATTTGTTGTTTGTAAAAGATATTAATGTTATTACTTTTATCAGTGTGTATACTATTGCTATTTCTCAGATTTTATTTTAAAAAAGTCTAATATGGTAGTCAACCAAATAATTTGGAAATCCGTTGTTGATTAGTAGTAATAATAATAGTAATAATTACATTGAATCGATAGCTAAATCCACTGCTAGGAAGGTTGGGTCACTGTGTCGGGCCAGGAAGTTTTTTTTTCCACCTGAATCTATTTTGTACATATACAAATCAACCATCCGAATGTGCATTGAATACTGTAGTGTTGTCATATTTGGTCAGGCGCCCATGCTGTTCATCTCAGTGTACTCTGAAAAAATTTAATAACAAAAAAAGGGACAATTTAAAATGGGAAATAGAAACAAATATAAGAAACTATCTTGTCAGGGACGTACAAACAATGTTTTTACTTACTTGCTTACGCTGTAAATAAATAGGATTTAAAATACATCTGTTACTCTTTTTATATAGAATTACAAATTCTGTGGATCCAATTCAACACCAAATTTATTCAAACAAATTTACATAATGTCTTGCAATAAATTTCCTCAAAGCAAAAAAGTGTAACAGATATTAATTATTATTATTTGATAAATGAAAATGAAATGATATATTTTTGTTTGAAACCAGCCGACAAATTTGGAGTAAGTTATTTCCTTTACACCGGCTGTATTACTACTTATATTAATTAATTTACGTTAAATTTTCAACGTAACATTTTAAATAGTCCTTTTGTTAATAAAGAGACAATATTTTAAAATCTCAGTATTAAATTTAGAGATATATAGTAATTTATTATACCTATAGAAAAAAAACATTACATATGTTCTTTCTAATTTTATATATTTTGCACAATTAAATACGCAAAATGTAAATAAAATTTAATGTTTTGAACCTTATGGTTTAAATACTTTAAAAGACTTTATTTAGGCTAAAGTCAAAGCCTTTGAATACAAGTTATTAAAACTGTAATTTAATTTGAAAAAATTACATTTTAGAGCAGTTAATATGTAAATTATAAGTGAAGCTTTGAATAAAACGCTTAGTTTTAAATCACTTCAAAAAATAGCAGCAATTATTCACTACTTTAATTTTACCGGAAAAAATCTGAATACATAATTTAGTTTGTTACACACAGTTTTTTCTCACAGTTAACATCAGAGGTTAGAAATATCTACCTCTAAATTATAAATTGCTAAATGTTGCAATTTAGAAAATAAAGATTTCACTTATAGTGAAATATAAAAAGAATTTAATAACTGGAATCGTTAGAATATTCTTAAATTAAACGAGGGTTGGATTATCTTATAGATACCAACATTTTCCTCCAAATATCTAAGCTGCTAAGTTTATAACTTAGAAAATAAATAACGATTTCACTTATAGAAAAAAACGGATAAAATCTGACACGTCCAAACGTTGGAAACGATCAAGAAAATCTGATTAAAATTGTTTTTTTAATTAACCAAGAAAATTCTACCAGACGATAACATTACTGCCTTTTTGAAACCCAGTTGTTTTCTGCTTCGCGTTCTTTGCCATATAAGTAACAAAGAAACGCCCATTTTCCCATATAAGGAAAATTCCAAATATGGTTATTTTTACAATACCAAACACACTCATGTTTTTTTTTTTTAAATAAGGAATTTTTAGGATAAATCTTTATAATTTAATAAATTTCAACCTAAAAGATATTTAACAATAAAATATTTAAAAAATATTATTATTATTTGGTTGAAATATAAAAAATAATTCTTACAACTCGACAGGCTCCAGAGGAGAATCTGTAATGTGATTGGTTCTAACCTGGCAACTCGACTCCAGCCACTTTCTCATTGGCGAGATGTGGCTTCCCTCTGTCTCTTCTATAAATATTTTCATGGCTCTGACGAACTTGGGTCACTGGTGCCCCCTACGCAAGAATTTACTCGGGCAAACAGACTGGCAACAAGGTCTCGCCCTTTTACAGCTAGATCAACCAAATGCAGGCGACTTCTATTTCATTAGTTTCTTTTCTCGCGCTTCCCGCCTGTGGAACTCCCTTCCATATACTTGCTTTCCTGACTGCTATAGCCTCCAGAAATTTAAATGCAAAGTCAATTCCCATCTCTTATCCACTTAATTCTAGCCCTTTCTACATCACCCTGTGTATCTTGTTCTTTCCCTTTCTCTCTACCTTCGCAACTGTCTTCACTTCTGTATTCACAACCTTCTCTTGCCCTTTCTCTTTCACCTCCTGTAGCTGGTTCGTCTTTTTCTTCACTTGTGGTGATACCGACCGAGCAAAAGCGAAGGACCAGATGTTTGCTCTAACCGACCAGAAGGCAAATTATGCCACTACCCGGCCGGTCGCTGTTGGTTTCGATCCAGTCAGCTGGTCGTAGATTGACTCTGTCATGGTTTTCTTCCTTGTCCCACGGTAGTCACGTGAGTTTTTCACTCGCTGTCTCTCTGCCGAACTAAACCAAGTCGGGAAGTGTGCACACAATTGAGTAATAAAAGAAAGAAATGTAACATCAAAGGAAATAAGTGGACCGACGTCTGAAGTGTTGTGAAATAATGTTTTTATATACTGATAATAAACAATAGTCTTTTGAGTAATTCCCAATCCCTGCCTCTATCAAACTGGTAGCGGAACGGACGTTTCTTAAGTAAATCGAATTATTCTCCTAAGTAATAACGGGAAATCTGGCTGGCTACAACTCGCTGCTCCGAACAGAAGTCTAAGTTCGTTATGGGTCTGGTCAACTTGTTGATTGTTTTCCGGAATGTTACGGAAACTGCCGAAGTACTGGGTTGCGGGTAGGTTGGCGTGATTCGTCTTCAGAAAAGGAATCGAGGTGGATTTCCTTGTTCCGGTTTGGATCGCTCTCACCAAGAACTCTGAAAAATTCTCTTCTTCAACTGGGATCTGTCTTTGGTCATTATGTCTCTAGATCTGGAAATCGAACTCTCTGCCACTTGAGCTGCAACAACTCGCAACTGCAACTGCAAACTGCATTCAGTTGTCGATCTCAAAAACTTTGTCTGCAAAGTCACTTCGTACATTGACTCTGGTTGTCTGCAAAATCACTTCGTACATTGACTCTTTTCTGTCGATCTCTGCCACTCCGATTTTGACTTCTCTGTCGCTCTCTGCACTTCAAAACTTTGACTGCAAAATCTCTTGTCTGTCTTTATCTCTGGTTAGCCGGCATCAGGCCTCTTCTGTCGATCTCTGACATTCCGACTTCGACTTCAAACTCCGACTTCAACTGCAACTCAAAAACTTTGTCTGCAAAATCACTTCTTGTCTGTCTTTAACTCTGGTTGGCCGGTATCAGGCCTCTTCTGCCGGATCTCTGCCACTTCGACATTGTCTTCTCTGTCGCTCTCTGCAACTCAATACTTTGACTGCAAAATCTCTTGTCTGTCTTTATCTCTGGTTGGCCGGCAGTCTCTGCGGTTGGCGTCCAACAACATGGCGCCTATCTTCGTCGTTACATTTTTAGGTCGGTAACTGGAACCGAAACTGAACTGCCTCGAACCGCCTCTGGGTCCCAACTCCAGTCCAACTCGTTTCGTCTCCGGACTCTTCTCCGATCCAACTGATTTTGGTCCCTCGTGACCCTGTATTTATGCCCATGCCATGGTGTGGGGCCGACGGTCGCTGGGTGTCTAATCCCCCGTCTTGGCGACCAATAAAATCCTGAGATTAGCTGCTACTCGTTGTTGCCTCTGGTTTACCCAATGGGATTAATCTTCTTTCCATGACGTCAATTGTTAGTCGTCTCCCCCTTTCGGGGCTTGTTCACAGGACCAATGGAATCTCTCTCGATCTTATGACGTCATCTTCCCATACCCCTTTTCTGGGCTGGACTTAACCGAATTTTCTCTCTCAAAATTTTTCTTTCTCACGAAACAATTTCGGGGATTTTTTTTTCTTAAGGTATTAACCTTTTTGAACTGACTTCGTCCAAAACAAGTTGACAAGGGTCCATTGACATTGCTACCCAAATAACAATTTCTACGCACCTGTTTTTAATATCCATTCTCTGAGTCACCTATATATATCAAGCGATATTTTTCTCAGCATCTAGAATGCCGAACTCAAACACCGACAAACTATCACAAAAAGCTCTGCCACCTATACCAGGGAAATATCCTACTTCCCAACAACACTGACAAATACATAAACTTGTCCAGCCATACATTAAAAGACGACCAGAAGAAATTCCGAAACCTAGGTTCTAATTGTCATTTGCAACCAAAATTTAACCTCATCACAAAGAAAACTGAAATCGAAATTTTACACCAGTCAACTGGAAAATGAATAACTAAACGCAAACATAAGAGATCTCTTCAAGACTGAAGATCTAAACACCCACATCCATATTCCTACAAAACTCTTAAATTCTGCTAAAACAACTAAAACACAACCCCAGTATCGTCATCCGACGAGTTGATAAATTCAACATTTACGTAATTTTTGATAAATTAGATTACCATAAAAAATTTCAGCACCTCCTAGGCGATCAATCAAAATTCACACGACTAAATAAGAACCCCACCGAATTTCTAAAAAACATATGTTAACAAACTCATAGCGTCTAATAATGCCGTTATAGGATCCTCGAAAATTAACAACATCATTGGTGATACCTATATGGTAACATCAAAATACCGGAACATTTTCCGGAATGTAGTAGTCTTGCTTTCCGTGTTGGTTGCTGGGCCATGTAAGTTAAAAATTGTATATTTGGGAAAAATCTCTTTTCTGCAGGTTTTAAATGCCAGACAAGGTGTGATGGTTAAGTTTTTTTAATGTCATTTTTTATGGATACCCCGTACAACCCATAATCTTCCAGATCTCTACTCCCATATACCAATTGTCTAAATTCCTAAATGATACTATACACCCATACCTACCTACCAATTAAAGTATCAAGTCAACCCACGAATTCCTTCAAATTCTTAGATCTACAACCCCTAACCAAGGCACCCTCGCATCCCTCGACGTCGAAAACTTGTTCCCTAACGTCCCTGTCGCTGAAACTATCAACATAATCATTAACTCCGTATATAAACATACTTCAATATCACCACTAGCTACCAATTTCCACACTCTAAAAAAAAAACTTTTTCTCGCTTGTACTAGCAAGGCTACATTTTACAACCATGAAGGCCACATTTACACCAAAACTAACAGCGTAAGTACGGGAAATCATCTTGGTCCTTGTTTTGATAACTTTTACATGTTCCACGTAGAAAACACACTTAAAAAAATACCAAACCGCTATACGTCCGTTATGTAGAGGATATTTTTATTCTTGCTCGGAAGAAAAACAAAATCGTCAATCTACATTCGAAAAAATTCCATCCTTAACTTCAGATATGAGCTTAGCCAATAAATAAATAAATAAATAAATGAATACATTCCCGTTCTTAGATGTCCTCGTGGAGTCTTGTTATAATACGTTCAATATTTGATCTTTAATTAGAATCAATATTTGATCCGTACTTAAAAGAATCAATATTTGGTCCTTACTTAAAATCAATATTTCTTAGACTAACTGCAAATAAATAGTCCAAAATTATGTTGTGAATTGATAGGTAAAATATAATCTGAATATTTAATTGACTAAATTGGCTATATAACCTGCTATAGGAAATTAGCACATTCGTACGCATGCACACAAGCATTAGCAAAAAACTCTGTTGTGAAACAAAATCTAAGGAAATCATTGGAGAGAAGGAAGCAGGGAAAATAAAATAAGATGTGAGAATAATGTAAAAAAAAGTTTCTCAGATGAGATATTTACTCAGATGATATTGATTAACAATATGAATAATTAACTTGTCGACAAAAGAACATATATATTTAAAACTGTAGCGGTTGATAGTTTAACGTTTGTTAGCTAAGTATTTCCGACAGTTAATTATATTCCTATCTATATATAAAATATGTGTTATATGTACCTATTTCAATTTGTTCTGACAACCTGTCACTGACCATCATGTATCTTCATAAATATATGCGTACATGTATTGGAAATCACAGACTTATTCATCACTGAGTGTTAAAGGATAAAATTAAAAAAAAAAATTAAGGAGTGAGAACAACAAAATAATAAACTAAAGAGACTTAGATAACAATTGATGTTACATTTAGATTTGTGAAGTTCAAAATTGACGTTGAATGCAAAAGTAGCCGTAAGAGAAGCAAGAAGTGCGATAAAAGAAACTGTTAGCATAGAACTTACAATTATATCGAGAAATTTCAATTGCAAAATTGAGACATTGCTGCCAATTTAGTACTGCGGTTAAATTCATAAATTTTAGATAACAATGGAGG
The DNA here is from genome assembly GCA_037127315.1 of Ascarosepion bandense. Lineage (NCBI taxonomy): Eukaryota > Metazoa > Mollusca > Cephalopoda > Sepiida > Sepiidae > Ascarosepion > Ascarosepion bandense. Next base: position 841,557 of record JBBBDQ010000621.1, on the reverse strand, counting down.
AAAATTCACCAGAACACTTACCATAAAAGTATTTATACAAAAGGCTACATTACGGTGGCGGGAAAGTGACTGAAGCCAAGATTTTGAGTTAGGACTAATAACATTGTAGATTATTCTTTGCATTTTATCAAGAATTTCTAAATACGTAAAAAAAAAAAAAAAAAAAAAAATCAAACAAAAAAAAAACGCATCATACAATACGTGACAGCAATATTCAAAACAAGCAGTTTGGGGTAAGAAAAATTGTCTAGCATGACACAGTGAATGAACTTTCCTAGTAGCAGACCTAGAAATTGATGAAATATGATCATTCCACTTCATGTCAGCAAAAAACCTTAGCCCGAAATGGTGCAATGAATTCCTCTCCTGGAGGTTTGCATTGTAAAGCAGAAATTGAAATACACACATGCACACACTACAAAAACCTAATGTACGAGCAACATATATATATATATATATATATATATATATATATATATATATATATATATATATGAAACGCATCACTTAGGTGTTTTCATTATCTACTTGTTGATGAAACGGAAAAAATAGATTTATTGCAGTCACACTTGTCTTAGCAAAAAAGTAATATTGATGTATAGGCATATATGTCTGAATTATTTTATTTATATCATATTTAATTCTGATACTATATCTATGTTTAAACGATCTAAAAAAGCGCCTCACCTGCTGCATATTATTCAATTTCTTGTAAAGAATAACCGTGTTCTTTGTATAGATTTTATCTATTTAGTATTGTAAAACCACGTTATGTATATTGATTGTTTGAAGATCTTTGCCAAAAACAAGAGAGAATTGGATTCCAATACAAAGTCCTAATCATCAGCTAAGACATCGAAATATAGTTTGGAATTGAGATGAGGTTCTCGAACTGAAAAAAATATCTAAACACTCAATGAAAGCTTCCAAGTAGATGGACATTTTAAAAATAGTGACAATCAAACAGAATAGAAATGAAAGAGACAATGGTTAAAAGAAAAATATTTAGAAAATAATCTTTCTAATAGAAAACTAATAAAAAGAATGCTTGGGTAGTTTCTATTGTGAGATATTCATGGCCTTTATTACATTAGAAAAGAGAAAAAACTTAAAATCTGGCAATAAAGCTTATGGCAAGACATCAACTCTGCCTCGAAGAGACGACATTGACAGAATGAAAATGAAAGTTGGAAGAAGAGGACGTATCAATATCGACCCTTGTGCTGACTCGTCTATCAAAGGATTTGAGAACGACATTAGGAAAGAACAACTGACAAAATAGAAAACAAATAGAGAATCAGGAGACTTGAAAGCAAGAATCCCAAAACACGGAAACAAATACGGTCGTCTAAGACCAGAAAATATTTTTTGATTGTAAGATTTCTTTTGTGGAGATAAAATTTATTTGATGACACAAGTCTTACTAATTACCCCATAGCTAGGGGCAGAGGAGGTGGATTCATATCTTTTCCCAGGGATATTTACACGTAAGTGAATATAACCAACCCAACTTTCATTGGAACTCTGATCTCCAATCAACAAATCAGAGTTACTAGCCATTATACCACCCGTAATTGACTTTTACAGCACCCGGTATTTCCAAGCGGTTACCTATCTAGGTTCGACGATGCTTAACTTCGGTGATTGTGTGGGAAGGAATCGCTGTTTCAACGTGATGTTGCCATAATCCCCAAAGTAATTTCTGAGGAATCGTTTGCATGTTGTGGATGCCTTTGTAGAATATCGTCTTTATTGTATTGTACTGTTTTTGTAATTGTGTTTGCGTTGGCAGTGATGGGCCGTACACTGTCATGCTGACCGGTGGCCTTTTTCAGGAGTGGAATAATTTTCGTCTAGCGGGTCAGTGTAACATACTTGTTACACTCCCAGTCTTTTCCCCTGCACTGAAAATAAAGATATTTACAATAAAACGCGTATTTTGACAACGAACATATACAACGATAATTAAAATAGAAAATAAATTATTTAAAAAAATTACAAATAAAAAATAAACTATATAAATTCCATAACATAAAAATATTTAATCTTGTATAGAGTATTCTATATGAATTAAAAATGTAAAAAATATTAAAAGATCTACAAAAATGAAGTTTAAAAATATCTGAAGTTTGCTTGTAGGATTGAAAATGACTTTATTAAAATAATACATAAATTATATTCATGAAATATGAAATTATATAATCACTTTTGATCACATTCGTTAAAAACGTTTTCATAGAATTTCAAAATACGTTTTTTTTTTAATTATCAAACGTGATATCACATTTCGATATGATAGCGATATTTATTTGATAAAATTTCAAAATAAGGTTGAAATGCTGACGAAGGGTTTAGGGAAGAGGTTAGTCATCCAACTCCTGACAAAAAATTATGATATCAGAACTCTTAGCTCAACCATTTTTTTTTATAACAAAGAAATAAATTCTAGAGAAAGCAAAACATTTTTTTCTTTAACACTTTAACATTCTATCTTGTTGTCCCCCACCCCCAACAAATATAATTACTTTAACGACTGGAATATTTTTATAATGAGCAAATGATGGAAGCAATAACAAATCAAAAAATGTTTTTCCTTTTCGGAGGCACGGATTTCACAAGATTTTTTTATTTTCCTCGAATAGCATTTGACAATGGAAACTTGTCAAGGACATTTTATTTTTTAACAATGTCTTTTAAGAATTCTGCTGAGTTCCAGACTTTGTGCCAGCCATGACAATCCTCTACTCTACATGATCGCTCTTTGGCTTTTTGTCGCATACTGTAACGTTGTCACTTTAGATTATAGTGGCATGAGGCGTAGAAGTTAAAATGAACATTTGGTTTACCCACGCCAAGATTAACGGCGGCAGATAATGGCGGAGAAAGACACGGATAGTTTTAATAAATTAAGATAAAGAATTTATTTACGAATTTACACGTTTGAAGTTGTGTTAGTAGCCTGTTTCAGGAAAATAATAAATATTTTTTTTAAAATACGTAGTTTTAACGAATTTTCACGACGAAAAAATTTTCTGACTATAGATTAAATAATCTGGCACAAAATAATTAAAACAAAGGTAAGAGAGATCATTGCTTACAGAAGGGATATGCAGTTTCATACATTCAAAAGTAGACGAAGAAAGAGATAGTTCGAAATACTTAGCTTTCTTGGATTGCTGAAATAAAGTTCTTTAAAATTTTGCTTTGTTCAAAGTCTGATAATATAATTGGCGAGTAATTTCATACTGGCGAAAACTTCCATGCTAAACACGAAACATGACTTCAGCAATTTCTTGATAATTTAATTTTTTTTCTTATTTTATATAAAAAGCATTTCACATAGACTCGCTACTTTCTTTTCTTTCTTATTCCTGTCAGAACGGCTAATTTCTGTGGAGACAAAGTTTTTATTGGTCCAAAGAAAATTTAACACAGGCGCGCAAATTCTTTTTCGTCTTTCTCTTCATTTCTCTGAATTTGAAGGGACAGGATAAATGGCGTTAATATTATCTCTCACTCATTACATGGTTATCGTTTTTCGTTTTGATTTTCGAATCCTACTTTCGTTCAGTTGATCTCTTACAGTTATATATAATGGATGTTGTTTCCATATATTTATTTGTTTTAATATGAATTTTCTGTTTTCAAGATATTTCTTTGAGTTTGCTATTCTGACTCTTTGACGTTTTTCATCCCGTCAAATGTTGTTTAATATCTATCTTCTATCTACAGTGTGCGAACCGTTTCCTATTACTGACTCTTGCAATCACAGTTCTACTCAACTATCCCAAGTTATCTTCCTACAGACAAATAATCACCAACAAAATAACAAAGTTATCACCCTCATGACAAATAAATTCCAACAAAATAAAAGTTGCTTTCTACAACTATTATTTAAGTCGACTTTTCTTTTCAATCTCGGGTAACAGTTATGGTAATAAAATCGAACAGAAAGAGAAAGTGAGTTAAAAGAAAGGTATCATTTTATTTTGTGAGTTTCTTAAAAAGATTATATTTTTTATTAAGTTTATACCAATGCATAAGGGGTGAAACTAGTAATTATTATACAACGAGAATTCGTGCTTTATTTTTAACTGTAAGAAAGTACGTCATGAAATCTCTACGGAGTTTGAGAGCATAATAATAAATATGTAACAGCATAGTCAGTCAGTTAGTTAAGTGCCATACGTGATACACGCTTGGGCGATCATATCTCGAAAGAGACATGACTGACTGGGCAGAAGATTATCCCGCAGTAGGTTGCCATTGCTTTCTGCGGTAGACTGGTTGCCGACCAAAGCTCTAGAACCCAGTCTGTCCTGCTATTTAACCCATAACTGGAAGGAAGAGATGGATTAATACCTTTCCCAAGAGTATTTGCGCGTAAGTGAATACAATGGATTCAACTGGAATTCGAACTCGGCTCCCCGGTTTCTTGTTCCAAGCCAATATCCAATGCACCACAATGCACAGTATAGGGTAAAGCTAAAAATGGCAATAAGTGATCAGTGATCAAACGAAATGTTTACGACATTAAATTATGAATATTCATTTGAGAAAAAAGGAGCTGAAAAATATCTGAAGATAAAAGAGTAACAACATGTGTGAAAATGTTTGTGTCGAACTCGACAATCTTTTGACCTCCATAATTATTTAAGAAAAAATACTGCATATGGATGTGCGTTGTGGTGCAATAGATTATCGGCTCGAAACAAGAAATCGGGGAGACGAGTTCGAATTCCAGTTGAATTTCTTGCATTCACTTACTCGCGAATAACTTTAGGAAAGGTATTAATCCATCTCTTCCCACCAGTTATGGGTTATATAACAGGGTAGATTGGGTTCTATAGCCTTGGCTAGCAACTAGTCTACCGCAGAAAGTAATGGCAACCTACTGCGGGATAATCATCTGCCCGGTCAGTCATGTCTCTTTCGAGACAGGATTGCCCAAGCGTGTACTACGTATGGCACTTAACTGACTGACTGTATATGGCAAATAGTAAAGCTTATTAGTAAAATACACCAGAGAAATAAGCGGGTCATTGATCGCCGCCATATTTTACGTTCTATTGTTTAGTTTCCATTGTTCAAAACGTCGATCGAAGTTTATTAATTTTGAGGTAACAGCGTAGTGAATAACATGTAGGATTGAAGGTTATAAGATTTACAGTTAAAACATTGATTGCTATTGAGTGCTAGCAGCTGAAACATATTTACAAGAAGGAAAAGAAACTGGTTTTAAAGTAAATAATATTGATAGGTTTTGATATCTATTATTTATAGAATTATTGTTTTTGCTATTAAGCGCATTTCGTCGGCGGAAATTGACTGATATTCATCAGCACGAGAGGATAACACAGATTGTGAACAATAGGATATTGAACGAATTAAACTCTCCATTTTCATACTTACAGGTAAGGAGTCATCAAGTCAAGTATTTGCTAATCCAATCCAGCAGAGGGCAAATGAAGGGGAGGGAGAGCTTAAATTCCGAATCTTAACTTGGGCATATCAATGTGTTCTATGAGAATACTTTTATTGAAAAAATGAATGTTAATTATAGTTGTTTAAAATTGATGGCCATTATAGAGAAGTGATTGCATAATTTAATTATATTCATAATTATTTATTAGCGATAATTTTCACGCGCAAAACGCTAGTTTGTATGAGAAAAGTATTTAAATTTTTATTGTAATATTCTATAATGCAGAAATGTCACAAAGACGCAGTCTAAGAATGGTTGACTCTCGACAAGAAATGAAAAACTGTTCGCTCACGAAAGCTTAATCATTAGAATTATAGAATTGGAAGAGTTTTAGGACGATTCTTCGTCGAACAAAAAATATGTAATTTGAAACTCACAAAGTATGAGAGAAAGATTTAATGAGATGCTTGTGAGTATAGATCTAGATTTAATGTCTTCAATCTTAGTTGAAACGATATTCACTCATTTTCGATACCTAATGTTTAAATTGAATTTTTAAACATAAAAAGGTTTTCTTGAAACTTTTATTTCAGTTTTTTTTTTTAATCATATCACCCCAAGCAAGGCGGTAATGCCACTGATGCGCAGGGGGCTATGTAAGAGTGAAAAGATTGGAAAAGAGAAAGCCAGAAACCACATCCTAAACAGGAAACAAGGGATGAGCCTCTTCATCTGTTCAATAGACATGGGTGGAGTGTGAACCGAGCGATAGTTTAGTCTATCTACTCCACTTAAAAAAAAAAAAAAAAGAAAAGAGTGAAAAGATTGGAAAAGAGAGAGCCAGAAACCACATTGTAAACAGGAAACAAGGGATGAGCCTCTTCACCTGTTTAATAGACGTGGGTGGAGTGTGAACCAGGCGATAGTTAGATCTATCTACTCCAATAAAGAAAAAAAAAACATGGTGGTGGATTGCTAAGTTTTAACTTAGTTAACGTCCAGTCAAAGAGATTTCTGCTAAAATCAAAAACAAATTTAAAGAAAAACAATTAAACATGAAAAGTTTAAAATTAAGCAAAAAAATGACTTACTTTTAAGAATATTTCAGACAAAAGAGATTCCCATCCCAACACGAGGGTACTACCCGGAAGATAAAAATTGTTTTTAACTTTTTGGCCACACCAAGTGAATATTGGGGCAAGGTTGGGTTAATCAATTGAAATAGCCAATGAGTGACCCCAAGAGGGTAGCAAGACTACCAAATTACAGCCTGCCAAGAAGAGAAAAGGAGGGAGACAAACTAACATAGGGCCAGCGAAAAAGAAAGAAAGAAACTAGCAATACACCAGTCAAAGAGATTTCTGCTAAAATAATAAAAAAAAAAATTTAAGAAAACCAGTTAAACATGAAAAGTTTAAAATTAAGCAAAAAAAATGACTTACTTTTAAGAATATTTCAAACAAAAGAGATTCCCATCCCAACACGTGGGTGCTACCAGGAAGCCTAGTTGCTAGTCTAGTAGCTCATGTAAATTCATACATAGGGGGCACCAGTGATCTAACTTCATTGGCGCAGAAGCCATGAAAGTATTTGTAGAAGAGGCACAGGGAAGCCACGTCACGCCGGTGAGAGAGTGACTGCAAACAAATCTGGTCTTGGGTATGACGGTAAACTGCATCCAGCTGCAAGGCCTCTGATTGGGAGTTTGTGAGGAGCATGGAACCACCTCATAATTGCTGTTGTTCTCAGGTCCACCCTGTCCCAGAATGGTAGCACCTGTTAGGGTCCCAGCTATGGGCAAATAGTTAACTACCCAAACTTGGGTCAAAACACTATATAAAAATATACTTTAATAGAAATATATACATAAAAATAGACTTTTATAGAAAAATATACATTTTTGAAGGAAAAATATTACCATAACACATTTTTGAAAAAAAAAATTATTACAATACATTTTTGAATACAAAATTTGACAACATTCAATTTTCTAAAATAAAAAGTAAAAATTTTAAAAGTTTTTCATCAAAATCTGACTAAATCAACCTTCTCACTATATCCGAACATTAAAAAAATTACCTTAAACGCCAACTTTTTTTGCATAAAATAACCCACGGAGGTTGATATGCCGTTAAACAAAACTCAAACTCAAAACAAACAAATGTCCTTGGGAAAGGTATGAATCCATTTATTCTCCCCAGCTATCGGTTAAATAGTAGGACTTTCATTTGAAAAAATCATTATAATATCAAAAGAATTGTTTTAATTGAAAGTCAAATGATTACATTTACTATTTCCAAAAAGCAAAATACTCTGGTGTATTTAAAACAGAAATATTGACTGGAATCTAAAATTTTGAGATTTTAATTTTTTTTTCAGTTTCTCCGCCATTTTTGAGCTATCAACGTATTTGTAAACAAAAGTAAATGACATTTTTAAATCTTACAAAAATAAAATATACATATGTGACACGTTATTTCTGGAAAATTAACAAATTCGAAGTTAAATTAATCAGATTTACACAAGTATTACTTATAGCATGTAATTTAGAATAAAAATATTACTTAAGCACAGAGTGTTGATCTTTTTACCACCTTCTCCGTATGATATGCGATGACAGTCAGCAAAATAAGATAAGTCTATGCCAATCAGATCTGACAAAATTGTGCAATTTTTCCTGTAAGAGGAAGAAACCGTGAAACACATGACCTTTTAATGTACACATAGAAATTTCCATACAAAACACAAACTTCAAATACACAAAAAAATAAAAATCATTTTAAAAATACGAAGGCAGGACGATTTGTTCTAAACTTATTAATTTTCAGTTAGTAAATATAGTCTTCATTTAAATTAATAAACTAAAAGCAACAATTCTTTGAAGTATTTTAAAAATATTTCTGAAACTTTATAAATTATTATAATTAAAAAAATGAAAACATTTTTTTTTAAATTTCATTATTAATCGAAAATTTTTTTTCTTCAGACGATATTGCTCTTTATATATCTTAATTATTAAAGCAATTAAAAACTTAAATTAAATAATTTCATAGTTTATTGCTTTTTTTATTTTACTATTAGGAACATATTTTCGGAAATAAAGGCAAAGCGTTTAAAAAAATAATAGATAATTTACATTCCTGCGTTTAACTAATAAAACTAATTTTCCCAACAAAATTTAATTTCTTAAAATTTCATGTGTTTACGTGGAGGTGTGGGGGGGCAACAGATGTAAAAAATATATTTTACCAAGATTTTTAAAAATAATAATTTAAAAACAATTTAATTCATTTGTTACGAAAGTTACAAAAGTTTCAGGAAAATTGATTTTTACAAAAAATTCCAAATTAATGCATTTTTCACCGGAAAAAAAAGAGTTATGTTTTCTATTGTAAACTCTCGTAGCAATTTGATTACCTGCAAACGAAAATCAAAACATTTTTTTTATCAAAATTTCGAACGTGTTAGAAAGGATTAAAAAAAATTTTAAAAATAATTTGCTCTTAATAATAACAAACATTTTCATGGAAAACGTTTGTTTTTATTAAGGTTGGAGCCTTTTTTTCTTCATTCTACGTTGTTTTTGTTTCAGCGATAGAGGTACCTATTGTAAATACAATATAGCATAAAGCCTGTAATGAAGACGGGAAAGGTTGGTCTGCAAATCGTTTCTTAAATCAAAGTTAGCCACAGTTACTGGCCGATTTAAAGGAATATTGTTCTTCTAACCAAATCACGTTTACTCGTTTTACTCATACTTCAGACAATCTAATAGTGCGGTTTCTCTCCGAAGTCTTAACTAGTCTAATGTGTACTGCTGTATTGTTATCTAATTTACAACTCTCGCTCATTTTTAGTGTTTGTGAAGAGAATATTGAACAGCGACACATATGCTCAAAACATTGTTCAACTGACCACCACTCCGGATACAAGAAAGCAAACTCTTAATTTAATTCAAAGTGCATTCAAGATAGAAACCGCCATTTCATCCGCAACAATCGTGACTTTAGTTAATTATTTCTTATTTATTTCTCATCGTCTCCTTTTATGACTTCTTAATTTAATCTTAATAGTTTTTTATGCTGTTTTTTTCTTTTTCCTTCTTTCGATGTCGTTTGCCGAATATGTTTAGTAACATGTTCGTTAATTTCTCTGGTTGGCAGGATCGCCGAATCTGTCCCACATTAAAAAACAAAACTACCGTGTTCATTTATGCCAACTATATTTATGGCTGCATTGCGTCAACAGGTGCTAGAGTAATTAAGTACTTGCTTTTCTATAAGATCATATACATCAATAGAACGCAAAGAGGATTTACAATACATTAATATGAGTTTGAGTGCGGTTAAAATACACTATTTTCGAACTTGTGCATGTATTGATTTTTTACATTTATTGTAATTCAAAAAATTTCTGTGCATAAAAACATCTTCAGGGCGTTGCAATTTTATTTTTCATCGGCGTAAGAAGATGACGGAAGAAAAACATGGTTTCCAAATACTTGCAATATCATCAGCATATTTCTTTTACATACAAAGCCTCAATTGAAATTCCATTTTAAAAATAATCCTTATTTCCCTTATTTGGAAATTGCGGTGTGTGTGAAGTGACGGTTAATATCGTAAAAGAATGAAATTGGTGAGCAGAGTTCCAATTCTGTCTGAGTCAGTTTGTGTTCATTTTGCACCAATGCCTTTGGGAATGGTCTGATTTTATTATTTATTTATTTTTTTTTTTTAATCATTTCACCCCAAGCAAGGCATTCCACTGCCACTATTGCGCCTTGGGGCTACATAGGGGAAGCTAAATAGGAAAAGTGGTTAGATATAGGAAATGTCAGAAGGGGGGTGATAGATAGTTGGGTGGGTGGGAAGAGTGTTTAAAAGAATGGAAGTTAGTTTGTTAGGAGGTGTCTATTGACCTTACATTTAAACTCCTGGAGATTGTAGCCGTCGGGGAAGCAGTTATGTGGATGGGAATTCCACAGTCGGGAAGTGCGAGAAAAGAAACCGTTGTAGTAGAAGTTGCGGTTGCATTTTATCGGTTTCACTGTAAAAGAGTGGGATCTAGTTGCTAATCCAGTATCTCGTGCAAATTCGAACCTAGGGGGTACCAGTGATCTAAGTTCATCGGAGCAGAAGCCGTGAAAGTATTTATAGAAGAGACACAGGGAAGCCACGTCGCGCCGGTGAGAGAGAGACTGCTGGCGGTCTGCTAAGTCGGTATCGATCACATTACAGACCCTCCGCTGTACCTTGTCTAGAAACCCAAGGAGAATAGCAGGAGCACCCGACCAGATATGGCAACAGTATTCAATGCACGGGCGGATGGTAGATTTATAAATGTGCAGAATAGATTCAGACGGAAAAAACCTCTGGGCCCTGCACAGAGAACTGACTTTCATAGCAGCGGATTTAGCAATGGATTCGATATAGTCATTCCACTTGAGGTCCGCTGAAAGTGTAAGACCAAGGAGGCGTAGTGTTTTACTCTCTGGGAGCCTGGTCCATGCTAATAGGAGGTAGGTGCGATTGTCTATGATGATTAATTGATAGTAGCTTCGTTTTAGAAGCATTAAAATTTACGAGCCATTTCTTGCCCCAGTCCACTACGGATTTGAGGTCCTTTCCAAGCTCAGCTGCAAGGTTAGCTTTGTCGCCCACACCAGATTTTTGATCGAGGCGAGAATAAACTGTGGTGTCATCGGTGTACATACCTACTTGGGATCTTATGGTATCAGGGAGATCATTAATGTAGATCAGAAAGAGTGTAGGACCTAGGATAGAGCCTTGAGGGACACCCGCGTTCGTATGGTAGTTCTGGGAGGCATGTCCGTTTAATACCACTTTCAATGTGCGGTTAGATAGGAATGACTGGATTAGTTCAAACAAATGTCCAGCTATACCATAGCTCCGCAGTTTGCATAGGAGGCCAGCATGCCAAACTCTGTCGAACGCTTTAGAGATATCCAAGGCAACGGTTCGGGCTTCACCATTCCTATCGAGTGCCTGATATATGTACTCAGTGATGGTCGTTAGCATATCAGCAGTAGACCTGGTGAAGCGGAAACCATACTGCTTGTCCGAGAAGAGCCTGTGTGCTGTGAGATGCTGAACCACCTCGGCGTTGATAATGGCTTCGAACACTTTGCCAAAGATCGGTGCCACTAGATATGAGTTAACTAACAAGGCTGGTTTGGTTGGGAAACAGTTTTGCAGAAGAAAATCTGTTGGAGAATGTAACAGAGAACTAATGAACTGCCTCTTCTCCAAGAGCAGTTTAGAGATAATAAAGGTATATAATGCAGTGGAGAACAATGATTTCACCAATGTCCGGAAGAGAGGCAGGAGGGGGAGAAGAAGATGATTATTGTTCGTTTTCTTTTACGGCATATCAGCCTTAAATTTTACAATACTTGTATCAAAAGTATATTGCTGGTAATATTTTCTCATCCCAAAAAAGCATTGTTGGAATTTTTTCGATTTTTTTTATACTTTCATAGTATTTTGAGGCTAGTTTATTCATTTATTTATCTTTTGCTCATAGCTGGGACCCTAACAGGTGTTTTAGGGTGGTACTGCAAACAACAACAATTAAGAGGCCTTGCTGCCGGATACAGTTTATCGTCATAACCAAGACATCTCATTGGAGCGAGGTAACCTCTCTGCGGAGGTACAGTTTGCGTATTCTGAAGCCCCAGCCGACAGAGCACTAGAAGGAGAGAAAAGGCTCAGTCAACAATGCATTCTTAATTAAAGAATACATTTTAAATTTTGTAGGATTTTCGGTTAGTATGGTTTTAAACTGTTACATTGTAATAGATAAGTACGTAGTTATTAATTAAACATAGTCTTTTAAGATATGTTATCTTTAAATACAGATATAAACTATATTTTTTTCGTATCCTGTTTACATTTGAACATACAACTGCGAGAACGTGACATACGTGCGGAAAACTGTATTAAGAAAAGATATAAAATTACACAACTCAGAAAAAATCAATAGAAATTGCTTGTTTTTACTTATATTTTCATATATTTAACGAACAAAAGAATTCATTTAACTAAATTTTGTTGTCAACACATTTTCATTTTCTTTCGTTTTCAACAGACCACATGATAGTTTACGGCGCAAAACAAATGTCATGAAAATTCGTATTCGAATTTCTCGTTTTCTGAATGGGCTCAAACACCAACGACTCGAAATAGAAATAAACTCTTTATCAGATGGCTTGTATCTTCTGATTCTTGAAATATCTAATTGAAAATTTTCATTGGCACGACATTGTGAAGATTTAGAAATTTTTCGGCTTGTTAAATATTGTTAAACTACGTATCAAGGCAAATGATTACGCGCTTATATATATATATATATATATATATATATATATATATATACGAGCAGTATAGCCCGGCGTTGCTCGGGTTTAATGAAAGCTTTAAAACAAATCCATGGCCCTGGAACTCAGACTCAGCCTAAAGAATATTTGTGTGAAGTTTGGTGAGAATCGGATAAAAATTGTGGATTTGTATAAAGGACATACAGAGAGATAAACAGACACACACACAAAAAACATCTTGCCTTATATATATATATATATATATATATATATATATATATATAATCGATTTTCTGCACTATTGTAAGAACTGCAACCATGAAACTTCTGAATATCGTTTCTTATGTCTTTGTCTACGAGTGTATCAAATTTGATTAAAATCGGACCACTCCTTCTATAACCCGATTTTTTCGATTATCGATATTTATCGGGGGTACCTCGACACAAAACCTATCTAAGAACACTCGCAGACGCTTATAGTACAACTGTGTAAATTTTCAAGAAAATCGATTCAGAGTCTATAGGTAACGGACACACACACAGAGACAAAGTTCCATTCATAAATAAGTTTAAATATATATAATGCGTAATCATATACATTGAGACCTTGAATAAGTTCTCGCTGTTTTATTTACAAAAATTAGTAAGAAACATGTCACTGAAAGTATTGTCCATCGCTAAACACTACTTTTCCCCATCTTTCTGGCTCGAGTTTCCGATTTCATTATTTATTTTAACCTTCCTTTCTCTCTCTCTCTCTCTCTCTCTCTCTCTCTCTCTAACGATTGTGCTACTTGATTTCGCCGTTGGGTGGAATACAGCAGCCACTCTTGATTTTGTAGGGTGGACGGGTTTTACTAATATCGGTTTATTTTGTTGGAATATTTTGTTATATTTTAGTTTGTTTTGGGTTATTCATCCCCTCCCCCTCTCGTTTAATATCATTATATTCTAATATACATTTAATAAAATTATTGTACACAAATAAATTTTTATCTCATGGGTTTGTTCCCCTCTTTTTTTAGGTTACCCTGTAAATATGTAGTATCATGGTATATGTAGTATTGTAAAATAATGGTCGAGTTCTTGTGGTAAATGGAGAGATTGTAATGAGCGATGGGCCGTGAATGGGATTAGCTAGGTATAGGATAGTAAACGAAGACCACCCTCTACCAACCCACTCTTTTCAGTCATGTGCCACATTTTTGTATTTTTTACAAAATAAATATACCATTATCTATTTTTTATCCGTTCCCTCTTCATTAGAGGATTTCGCCGTTTAGCAGAATACAACAGCTACTCCGAATTTTTGCAGGGTGGACAGGGCATATTAACATTTGTTTATTTTAGTTTGAATATTTTGTTATATTTTAGTTTGTTTTAGGCTATTCATCCCTTCCCCCTTTCATTTTCATATTATTAAATTTTTAAATATATTTTTTCTACTATTGTATATAGAATCACATTTTTATGTCATGGGCTATGTTCCCCCTTTTTAGGTTCCCCTGTAAATATGTGGTATTATGGCATATGTAGGATTGTAAGATGATGGACGAGTTTTTGTGGTAAATAAAGAAATTGTTATGAGTGATTTGGTCTTGAATGGGATTAGCTAGGTATAGGATAGACAGTGGTTTGTATAGATGAACCCAAAAAACAAAACTAAAATTACACAAAAGCATTGAAAAAAAATTGGCGTTAGTAAAACTCGTTCAACACAAAAATAAGATCGACCGCTGTATTCTGAAGATAGCAGAACCAAGAAATTTAGTCATTTGAGGCGAGTGGGGGGGGGGCAGCATATGGGAAATATAAAAATCTTATCCCGTCAAGACAAAAAAAGGAATAAAAATAGGGAATCTTGACAATAACAAAACAGAACGCCTGGAACGACAATCACTCACATTAAGGGAATTAAAAGAGTCTAGCTTAACCAAGGATAGGGTCCATCAGGAATCCGCTCCGTTATGTCTATAGGGGATTAAAAATGCTAATCAATATACGTCCGATTCACGCACACCAGGTTCTCAGAATTTACCCAACTTTCGATTCATGACCTATTCACTGTAATTTAGCGGTACACGTTCGTCTCGTAAGATTCTCTCCGTCCGCGTCATCGATATTACCATTTTTGTCACGGCTTGCAGCATTTTTACAAACGTTTTCACTCCAGACTACGTAACCAACACATTATTGCACACGTACGCGAATTCGATGGCCACAAGCTGTTCAGGATTGATATGGGTCGTCAACTCGCCGACATGATCCCAGAATGGGCACATCAGCAGATAATGAATGAAAGCATGTCAAGCCAAACCACGACCACACCGGTGACAAACTGGGATTTTTGCCAAGACTACTTTGAGAGCCACGGCATTGAGAGATAGCGCTTTTCGGATCAATCACTCGGTAATCAAAAACTCAGAATTAACTTGTCCAAAATGTATCCAGATTGGCACGGCGTAGAAAAACCAACTTCGAGGCGTATCGATGACTCACCGTACGGCATTCTCAGCGCCCCCATAACACGATAACTGGACATCTCTTTGGGCTATCGACTTGCCTCCTCCAGAAGAGGGAAAAGAGCAAGAGCATCCCCAAACGATCCTTGTAGAGAGGGATTACTGACATTCGGTGAAAGATAAGGGTGTTGATGTACATGGACCATACATCAGTCCATTCATGGACAACTGCCTTCGGAGTAAAGTCCTAATTGTTGCTCCTACATTTGCCTTTACTTCCGACCAAATTTTCTGCAGATGAAGAACAAGACCAAATCATGCTCCAAGAATGCAGGCGGAACTGTCAGTCCAACTGAAGGACACCAGAAGAACAACGCTCTTCCAAGCACCTAACCGTAAGCCGGAAGACTTGTTGCATTTAATCTTGTACCCCATAACATTCTCGTACCGTTCAAGTGCCTTCTGCAATGTCTCTGTCCCACGACACGGGAGTGAATAGCACATTTCACTATTAAATGAGTCTCGACAATATGTATACTTACGCAATTTTGATGACATTTACAATCATACAAGTGTCGTCAATATGTACGCTTATTCATATCTTATCAATAGCCTTTATTATCGACGTACGCGGAAAAGCTGGCTCGAACCCCTCCAGGGAGACCGATTCCGCGTAAGGCTGGACTACGCGTCCTCTCCTTCAGTCAGCGATACAGTATCAAAGCGTAGAGGTGACAGCGGACAACCCGACAAACCGACCGTTACAACGCAAAAGTGGAACGATTAAGCAGGCTAATCCACTTACAGAGGTCGGGTTTGAATCAGGCGGCTTGCAAGGCAGCCGCCAGGTACTGATGGCCGGCCCTGATTCAAATTGATCAGCGCTACTTCATCGTGTGGATCAGATGCAGATTGTTCTGAATTGTTCGGCTCATCACAGCACAAGTCTTCTCCATTTCCAACTTTGCCAACGTTGCGTCAAGATCTTGGCTAAAATCTTTAATAGTGTTTAGCAGAGTTATGGGCCTGTTATAGTCGAATTGCCGTGTATTGTGCGGGTCCTTTTTTAAAATCATGATCACACCCCGGGAAATCCGATCAGGGACGAACTCCTGCCGAAATCATTTGTTGAAAGCGGTAAATGTTGCAGAGATTTGTATAGCCACGCATATTGGCGTAACAAGTATTAAACGTACATATTGCCAAGACATATAAACGTGCATATTGCTTAGACTTTTACATGGGTGCATATTACTTATATAAGAGACCAATATAAACGTGACTGTTACTTAAACTTGTAAAACCGTGCATATAATCCCGAGACTGTATAAGCGTGCATATTGCTCAGGCATTTATAATCGTAACTGATGCCGAAACTTATTTAACCACGGATATTGTCAAGAGTTGCATGACCGTGCATATTGCCAAGACTTGTATAAACGTGCATGTTGCAAAAATCTGTACAGCCGTGAAAGCTGCCAAGACTTGTATAACCGGGAATATTACCGAGATTGTCTAATCGTGAAAGTTGCCGAAATTTGGGCAATGGGGTGTTTTGTTAAGACTTGTATACCCGCGTATATTTGCCTAGACTCCTATAATTGTGAATGTTGCCGAGACTTGTATTAACCTGCATTTGACGAAACTTGTATAATCGTGAATGTTATCGAAATTTGCATGAACGTTTATATTGCTGAGACTCATAAAACAAGCATATTTCCGAGTTACCTATAAACGAGTGTATCGATGAGACTCTAAAAACCAAGGATATTGATGAGATATGAATAAGTGTGCATATTGACGACACTTGTATGATTGTAAATGTTATCAAAATTGCATAATTATATATATTGTCGAGACTCATATAATAGTGAAATGTGCTAAAAACATGTATAACCATACATGCTTGTACATTGCATTGGTTATAGCGCATTTCCAAAGTGTGTATAATCCTGAATGTTGCTCGCACATTTCCGGGTCTCGTTTAATCGTGAAAGTTGCCGGCAGATGCTCAAGTTCAAATAATTCCGGGTCTCGCACAATCGTGAAGGTTGCCGGCACATGTTTAAGCCCACATATTTCCGGGTCTCGTAAAATCGCATAAGATAGCGGCACATGAATGTTGCCGGCACATGTTTAATCTCACATATTTCCGGATCTGGTATAGTCGTATTTGTTACCGGTACACGTTCAAGGGAGCATAATTCTGGGTCTCGCATAATCATGAATGTTGCCGGCGCATGGTTAAAGGAAGCACATTTCTGCTAGTTGCCTTAATGGTATTATTCCCGTGACATATATAAGCGTGGATGTGTTTTTACTTTGTAGAATAGTGATTTTTGCTTTAACTTAAATCAGATATGTTGCTGGCACTTGTGTATACGTTGATGACGGCTTTATAATCGTGTATATTGCCGAGCCATTATACTCGTGCAACTTGCCGAGTCTTGTATAAATTCGATTGTTGCCGAGACTTGTATAACCCAGCGTATTGCAGGGCTTCTCTGACATTGCATCTTCCTTAAATCTGTGTAGCAGTGAATATTGCCGAGATCTGTGTGCACTACATATTGCCGAGACTTGTATAAGCGTGCATATTTCAGAGACCTCTTCAACATTCGAAATCACTGCTAAATCCATGTTTTCATTTTTCTCTACTCAAGTAACCTTTTATTATCTGTAGTAATACTCTTCTCTTTTTTTCAACATTTTCTACATGTGTTCCCATTTGTTTTTTTTATTAATAGCTTTTGCTATCAGAGCATGAACAAACATCTGTAACTCCCTTAATCAAATCTTTGAAGAATTTTTTAATGCCATATACCTTCAGAAAATATGTAATCTTGACCTGCTACTAATTTCTTACGCTCAAATACCCTTAGGAAAGGTATTAATTCGTCTCTTCTTCCTCCAGCTATAGTGATAGAAGGACAGATTGCGTTCTATAGCCTTGGTTGGCAACCAGTCTACCGCAGAAAGTAATGGCAATCTACTGTGGGAAAATCATACCCAATTAGTCATATTACTTTCGGGACATGATCGCGCAACCGCGTATCACGTATGGCAACTGACTGACTAACTATATTTAATTTATAGCTTTCGTGAAGGCAACAGACTAGTTTGAACTCTGTTGACTGTTTTCTTTTTGCGCGTTTATATACCTTTCATAACGTGTACATCCGTCACAGCCATTTACCTTTTCCATTGCCTTTTCAATTCTGTCCTTTTAATTTTATATAAACTCT
Organism: Ascarosepion bandense; assembly: GCA_037127315.1. Lineage (NCBI taxonomy): Eukaryota > Metazoa > Mollusca > Cephalopoda > Sepiida > Sepiidae > Ascarosepion > Ascarosepion bandense. The sequence goes on along the minus strand of JBBBDQ010000621.1, from coordinate 823,086 downwards.
TTTTTGACAGATCCCTTTTCAATATGTATTTTCCTTCTTTTTAAGTATTTCCTCAATATTGCACCACTTCTATTTTTTCAGTTTACACGATCTTTCATTTACTTTCCCTATAGTTCTTTTTTTTTAATTTCTCCCTCATTTATGCTTTTAATGACTTCAGTTTTATTTGTTAGGCCCTATTTATAACCCGTATGTCACGCATTGTTGAACCCCTTACTCAGTCAAATGCTGCTCTGCAATATTGCTTATTCACATTTCCGAACAGAAAAAAAAAAAAAAAAAAAATAATAACTGGCAGTAGAGTCAAACTGCAATGGTTCAATGGTTTGTTCAATAAAGTCCAGGAAAACGGCGGAGTACTTTACGGAAGCAGACAAAACAAAGCAATATTGTTTTACACATCCGGTAACAAGATTTATTGATCGCGCGTATTTATGTCTTTATTATCGCTTGCTTTTGCTTGTAATATACAAAACGAGCAATGTTGTCATGATTTCAACTGTTGCATTTAATCGTAAACTAACAGCAATGTCGACAAAATTGGTATTCACGAACACAGCGGGGATTTTCCAGCAAGAAAAAAATGTACATTTTGAAAATGTTACGTTAACGAATTAAGCAGGTTTATTTTAACCAGTTATATTTTCTGCTCACGATTAAAATTGATTTTCATTTCAATATTTGTTAAAGGGTTATTGGGAAATGCTTAATTTCCCCAACACTATATTTTTTAGGCACACAAATGAATGACGAAACTTGCTTTTAGAACAACAACAAAGAATGGTTTATTACATAGTAAACGTACAAGATTGGTAGTATGTGTCCATGGTGAAGCTAGCAGCAGATAGTATGTAAGTGTCCATGGTGAAGCTAGCAGCAGATAGTATGTAAGTGTCCATGGTGAAGCTAGCAGCAGCGTCTTCCGATAAAGCATTCCATGGGGAATCAGTGGCAGTGATGTGAGAGAGGCGTCCGTTACTGCCGCGGGCTCATGGCTCTCTCTGGCTTTCCTCCGTTCTACGAACAGGACTAGGAAAAAATAGTTCTCGAGAGGAATCAATGCGCTCCGCCCGTTGATTGGTCAGTGAGTGACCGAATCTCCCGTCGGGGGCATTGATTCGCTAAAGGAAATAGATCTGTGGCTGCTACATCACCCCCTGCTTAGGCGGAAAGCCGACAGAGAAAAAGATAGCGGCCATAAAACAAAGAAGGGTACAATTTATATATAAACAGTTTTACAGAGCTTTTTGGGCCAATGTACTCGTCGACCACTGCGTGTGGTGGTGACATAGTTATCTGTTGGCATCGTATTTTTTTCCACGGGTGTAAAGATATGTTCATGTATGTAAGTAGGGGGAATATGTGGCTCTTGTGTGTTTGTGTTAAGAAAGGCTCTTTTCACCCTGTCAATAGATACAGTTTCTTTTTTGCCACTAATGTCAAGGGTGAGAAGTTTGTCAGTGCGTGAAAGCACGCGGTAAGGGCCAGTGTAAGGTGGAGTGAGAGGGGCTTTGACAGCGTCTCGTCTTAGAAAAACGTGAGTCCATGAAGAAATATCTTTTGGGACTGATGATTTGATGGTCTGTTCCCTAGGGTGCATTGGTGGGAGATTACCAAAATAAGATTGCAGTCTGTTTATATACAAGGCAGGATCTGTTCCTGTTAAATCTATAGGGTTCAACATCTGACCTGGTAATGATAGAGGTACTCCATAGACAAGTTCTGCTGGAGAGTATCCTAGGTCCTCTTTGATAGCTGCACGACAGCCAAGAAGGACAACCGGTACATATTCGCTCCATCGCTGTTGGTCAGGATAGGCACGTAATGCGGCCTTTAATTGGCGATGAAAGCGTTCTATCATCCCGTTAGAAGCAGGGTGATAGCTCGTAGTTCGAATTCGATTGATTCCTAAAATTCTGGAAAGTTCCTGGAATAGGTGGGATTCAAATTGTCTGCCGCGGTCAGTGGTAATTGTTGTAGGAACTCCGTAACGCGTTATCCAGCCTGATATAAGGGCTTGCGCTACGGATTCAGCTGAAATGTCCTTTAGGGGAATAGCTTCGGGCCACCGTGTTAAGCGATCTATACAGGTCAGGAGGTAACTAAATCCCTGACTGACCGGCCATGGTCCAACCAGATCAATATGGACATGGCTGAACCGAGCGTCTGGGATGCTGAATGTTCCGAGGGGTGCACGGATATGTTTGTGCACCTTTGATTTTTGGCAGGATACGCAAGAACGTGTCCAGGCAGTGATATCACGCCTCATGTTTGGCCAGAAAAATCTAGCTGTAATCAGCTTCACTGTGGCTTTGGGTCCGGGGTGTGCCAATTGGTGTAGTGTGTCAAAAACAATCCTACGATGTGTCATCGGAACAAAAGGTCGAGGTGCGTCTGTTGAGGTGTCACAGATGATCTGCGTATCTGCAGTAGGCACTGGTAAGTATGCGAACTTGCAAGTTGAAAATTCAGGTGATGATAGATCAAAGGTGTCCAGGTGTGGTTGGTCAAAGGCCATCTGTCGTAAGTCGATATCTGAAGGTGAGAACAGTGAATTAATGGGAAGGCGAGACAAGGCGTCTGCCGCAGCATTCTGTTCACCAGAGATATGTCGGATATCGTTTGTAAATTGCGAAACAAAATCCAAGTGGCGAGTTTCGCGAGGAGAAAATCTGTCCGGCTTTGAGCGCAGAGCGAAAGTAAGCGGACGGTGATCGGTGTAGATCACAAATTGTCGGCCCTCTAGTGAATGCTGAAAGTGTTTCACTGCGAGGTACATTGCCAGGAGTTCACGGCCAAACGTGCTGTAACGTTGTTCTGTCGGTTTCAACTGTCTCGAAAAATAAGCGAGAGGTTGTAGTTGTTGTTGGTGTTGCTGTTGCAAAACTGCACCTACAGCTGTGCCCGATGCATCAACGACCAATGAAAACTGGGAGTCGGGTACAGGATGTGCAAGTAGCGATGTTTTCGCTAATTTCTTCTTCACTTCGTTAAAGGCTTTTAGCTGTATGTCATTCAACGAAATCTGCTCATTTTTCTTTTTCCTGTTACGTAACATGTCAGACAGAGGAGACAGGAGATCCGCACAGTGTGGGATGAAACGTCTGTAATAGTTAAGCAGACCGAGAAAGTGCCTCAGTTGGCGAAGTGAAGTGGGTGGTTGAAGGTCTTGTAGAGCCTTCACTTTTTCAGGTAAGGGAGATATCCCTTCGGGGCTTATAATGTGTCCCAAGAAAGTTAGCGACGAAGCACCGAGAACACATTTACCAGGGTTAATCCTCACCTGGTACTTTTGAAACCGTTCGAACAGTAGGCGTAGGTGAGTAACGTGTTCCTCAGGTGAGGCACTTGCTACGAGGATGTCATCTATATAATTATAGACGAATTCCAAATCACGCACTACTTCGTCCATGAAGCGTTGGAAGGTACTAGCTGCGTTTCGCAAACCAAAAGGCATAGTTAAAAATTCAAACGCTCCAAATGGAGTAGTTACTGCAGTTTTTGGTATGTTGTCTGGGTTCACTGGTATCTGATGGTAAGCCTTAACGAGGTCTAGTTTGGAGAAGGTCTTACAACCATGCAGGGATGAAGCGAAGTCTTGTATATGTGGGATTGGGTAACGATCAGGTACCGTAATGGCATTTAGTCGTCGATAGTCCCCAGTCGGACGCCAATCTTCAGAACGCTTTGGAACCATATGCAAAGGGGAAGCCCATGGACTGGACGAGGGGCGTATAATTTCCAGCTGCAGCATATGGTTAAATTCTGCCTTCGCCGCCTTTAGTTTATCAGCAGGGAGGCGGCGAGGGCGTGAGAACACCGGAGCGCCTGTGGTCTCGATGTGGTGTTTTGTAGAGTGAGTTGATTTGCTCACAACGAAATTTAAGTTAGTTAACTCTGGGTAAGAGCGTAGTAGTGTTTGGTATGGGTCGTCAGTGGCGGCAATGAAAAATACCGGGCTGATAGGTGAGATATTTGCCTTAAAACCCATGACGGAAAGTTCCGTATTGCCGTCAATCAGTCGTCGCTTGCGCATATCCACTAAAAGATTGAAGTGGTGCAGAAAGTCCGAGCCTAGAATGGGGTATGGTAAATCAGCTACAGTAAAAATCCATGTAAAGTCTCTCCGTAATTCCAAGTCCAGAGAACGAGAAATTTGACCGTACGTGGGAATAGGGGAGTGATTTACCGCTTGCAGTGTGATGGGCGACAGTGGCGGCTTCTCAGTGAGGAGTTTCAGTGGCCAGATACTGCAAGCTGCTCCTGTGTCAACCAAACAACGTGCTTGGGACCTGGAGTCAGTGATAAAATAGGCACGGTTGTTACATAGATCTTGTGGAGAGTGTGCCGTGCTCAGCTCTCCAGATTTAAGTTTCCCTGGTTTGAAAAGGAGCAGGGCATTTTGCACCTCCGAGCCTTGGCGCCAAAACAACTGTGATAATAGCATAGTCCTGGCTTTCTTGAATGGCGGCGGTGGTGTGGGGATGGCGAACGACTTTTATGTCGACGTCTAGGCGGTTGTGAATTAAGTACGGTTAATTTGCTTACTTCATTGGTAAGCTGCACTATTGCTTTGAGTATCGCCACTTGTGTGGCACCTTCGCTTGTGTTCCCAGCAGCAGAGAGGGTAGAGACTTCGGCCTTTGGCTGAGGAATGGACGCGGTAATAGGCCCCTTGGTGAATTCCATCACTTTATCTGCAGAGGACGCTATGTCTACAGAGCTTTCCTCTACGATGGGTGCCAGAATTGCCTTTACTTGAGGGGGCAATCTTGAGAAGAAAAGTTGCTTTATAAAGGCACTATCAGCAGGGACATCTTCTGTCAGCTCTCTCATTCTGCGGAGCAATTCGCTTGGCATGCGGTCTCCCAACAGCTCGTCATTGACTAAAGTTTGGAACCGCTTTTCCGCTGATAGCGACTTCCGGAGCAGAACTTCCCGCTTAATACTGTCATAAGTAGCATTAAGGGGGGTGTCAGTTATCAAATCTTTGACAACTGGTGTCAATGACGCGGGAAATGCACTAAATAAAATAGGCAATTGCCGCTCCTCCACGACGTTGTTCGCTATAAAATATGACTCGAGTTGGGCAAACCAAACTCGAACGTCGCCAGCGAAAGCAGGTAAATTAGTCTCCATCTTCTTTTTAATATATAGCGTGACAACAGACCACCAAAAAAAATATCAAAGAAACACGTCTCAATGAGAAAGAAACGAGAGGGAAAACATTTCAAAAGACACAAGAAAATAGTGATATTCGTGTTAAACGAGAGAAAGGTGCTGCTTTAAGGTTCCTTAGTAAGGGAGATAACTGTCAGTTTCAAGGCCTGTCTAAAAACACAAGTTGGAATTAAAGATGGCGTCGCCCAATCACCATTTAGGCGAGAAAGTTAAATGTTAAGGAAGGAGGCGCTCTTTTAGCTTTAACTTTCGAAAAAATAAAATGTAAAAGTGTATTACTCACTTTTTTTTTTGTTATTGCAATCAAAATATTTTTTTTTGTACCACGCGGTCAGTTGAACAGAGCAGAGTAGTAAGTTTCTTCTTCTTTTTTTTTTTTTTTTGTTGAACTTTCTTTGAACAAAATGTAATGTTTGTTATGTTTGCTTGAGTTGGTGTTTTTCTTGTGTACGGGCTGAAAAGAAGATACTTCCTCGTCGGAAAGTTTTTGGGTTTTTTTTTTGTGAAGGCACGTGTTCAAAAAAATGTTATTTGAGTAAAGGGAGAATCTTTTATCTTCCTATTTGACCACTTGGGAATGGGCGTCGGTATGTCTAGCAAAACGAAAGATGATATCTCTGTTTAGAAAGATTGTTTTACTGAGGGCAAAAATTTTTTGCCAATGTCTTCTCAGCCGACGAATGAATTTAACGCACACGTGTGTCACAAACAAAATTCGTGGGTGGTTGTATTTTTTTTTTTTTAGGTTCTTTGAGTCAGGAAGCTTTTTCTCTCTCTCCTTTTAACTTTGCTTGTACTGTTGTCCGAAAGTGGAGGCCGAGTTTCGTGTTGTTATTTTTTTAAAAATTCGTTTCGCCATCCTAAGGTGCCATTCGGGGTCACCATTTTATAGGGTTATTGGGAAATGCTTAATTTCCCCAACACTATATTTTTTAGGCACACAAATGAATGACGAAACTTGCTTTTAGAACAATAACAAAGAATGGTTTATTACATAGTAAACGTACAAGATTGGTAGTATGTAAGTGTCCATGGTGAAGCTAGCAGCAGATAGTATGTAAGTGTCCATGGTGAAGCTAGCAGCAGATAGTATGTAAGTGTCCATGGTGAAGCTAGCAGCAGCGTCTTCCGAAAAAGCATTCCATGGGGAATCAGTGGCAGTGATGTGAGAGAGGCGTCCGTTACTGCCGCGGGCTCATGGCTCTCTCTGGCTTTCCTCCGTTCTACGAACAGGACTAGGAAAAAATAGTTCTCGAGAGGAATCAATGCGCTCCGCCCGTTGATTGGTCAGTGAGTGGGCATTGATTCGCTAAAGGAAATAGATCTGTGGCTGCTACATTGTCTTTTTACAGTTTAATTTAATGTTGATTAAAAAGTTAATTCTAATTTACAATTCGATGGCACGGTAAGTCTATAAAACAATTTTGAATATTCTTGTGACATATTTTGGTGTTCAAACAGCATCATCAAAAATGAATTTTATTTTATTTACATCTCCAGAACATGATTCACGATGATCAATTTGAACGTTTTATTTATTTTGTTTTGATTTAAATGTATCGTTTTTTTAAAATGAGATCTGACTTATTTCAAATCTTTGTATTTATTTACATATTCTTTTGTTTAAGATTTTTCGTATCCCCAATTGTTCCAACACAGCAAGTTTAGTAAAAATGAAGGATAAGCTGAATAACCCTGGTCGTATATTGACTTTAGATTCGGAGATCATGGTCACAAAAAAATCTAGCGTTCATTTGGTTGACAGAAAATCCATTTTGGTCAGCGAAATATGTGAAAATAAGTTTTTCAAATTGTCACAAACTATTGTCTTAATTTGATTAGAAACCAGAAATCGTGATACATGGTTCGTGATAGGAATACTATAAAATATAGTGGTATATCCAAATTGGAATAAATGAAATCGATAGCTTTTTAAGTTTAGTCATTAGGACACTTACTCCCGAGTATAAGTAATGGGTCTCCTTTGAAGCGTAATTTTAATTTCCAATCTACGCTGTTGAGTAATGACGATCTGTGACTTGAGTTAAAAAGCAAGTGACATTAATATGGAATTAAATAATTTAAAAAAGAACATTTATCATTGTATTAAAGATTATTTCTCTCTCTCTCTCTCTCTCTCTCTCTCTCTCTCTCTCTCTCATATGTAAATTCAATATTTAACATTTGGGGAATAGCCATTTCTACAGATTCGAAGAAATCGGTTTACGGTTTATTCAATCCCCAGTCGGACGAAAAATGAAGAAATTCTAGTGTGACCGGAAATTAATTAGTTAAGTTAAGGAAGTTAAGAAAAGGTTAGTTAATTAGTTAAGAAAAGGAAGATTCAAGGAAGTGAAGAAAAGAGGAGGCCGAAAAAGGGAAAAAGGGAGGATAGTAGCACGCTAAACGTAGGAGTGGCCGAGAGGTCAAAGGTAGCCGGTAGGGATAAGATTAAGTGTATCACGTGTATAAAATTAAATTCTAACCGGGTTCAATAAATTTAGGCTAAAAATTAATATAACAAGTAGAAGGAATACCTTATTAACGGAATTTAAATCTACTTCTATGACGACACTTGCTAATCAACTCGTTTCGTTGATTAAGAAGTAAATTTTGATTATGATATTTTAATATCCTAATTTTTCTACTAAGTACAGATTACATTTATCCCTCAAACTATTGGGAGTACGTGAAGAGCCTATTATTTTCTAATCTATTTGTGAATTCAAAACCTCACTTCAGTTCCCAGTACTTTCGGGAAATGGCTGTTTGAAATTTTAATTTTAGGTTGGTAGAAGTTTACCTATGAGAACAAAATCTTTGTTTCCAAATCTTCACCGAAATTCCAATGTACACATTATGATTTTCTGTGTTCTCTTTGAGGAAGATGGTAGCTTGGTAGATCACATTTACCTTCAACAGGACAATATTCCTTGGATCTTAAATTGCAGGAGGGCACAACACCGGGTTTAGTATTGGTTTCATAAAAAATTCTTTAAAACCTGATTATTATGTGAATTGATAATATTGTACATATTACTAGTGAAGGTATAGCTATTCTTAATCGTTTTTCTATTAAATATTTTATTTAGACGGTTATCTTTGTGAAAGTGCTTACTTACTAATTTCAGAAAAAAAAACAAACTATCCAATTGTTCTATACCAGTGACTTATACCAGGGCGACGTATGCTGTATAACCAGGAAACCAAAACGACCAATGTTGTATCCCCTTCGATAACCGCATCTTCAACGACCAATATTGACGAGCGTAAACTGTATATATAAACATTGTAGACAACATATATTTCATTCGCTTTTCAGGTGACGTAGCGTAGTGTAAAAGACGAAGTCGCATATACACACACACATCAAGGGGCCAGATGTCGCGATCGTCTGCGGTTTTCCCTGTGTCTTTCTCGCTCTGTGTTCCGATCTCAAATGCTCACTGACTTCTACTACTACTAATTTCTGTCTCTTAAGCAACTACGTCATATTTTGACACATTGTTTACATAATTTCAAGGCCCATATTATCTGACCTTGGCTACGCTAGTTTCAAAACAATCAAATCAAGAGGAATTTTGCCCGCATTCCTAATTTTGACAACAATCATATATTTATCAAAACAATGTCTATTTTTCTTTTGATAACCTGTTTGTATACTTTTTGCTGTTTCATAAGAATACACTTTTCAGGAAATTATTCCTCAACCCAGATAATCTACAACTCAATGTGAATATTTGATAGTCCTCAGAACGGGGGTGGAGAGTTCAAATATATAATCTTTCTTTTCCTATGTTTACCCTTACTCTTCTATAATACACATTTACTAGCGGGTGTTAAGTAGGCTAATCTATCTTTATAGCCGCTACTCTAGAAGACTTTATCATAAGGTTTTTTTTGCTAAAGATCCTGAGGTTGGAAGATAATCGGATAATTCTGGAATTAACAATCCTTGGTATCTGTTTTACAATGGCATTTCGGGTTAGAATTAGATGTTGCTAGGGTTCCATTCTCCTTATAGTACGATTTGAAGGAGTTATCATCAAGAGTAAGGGTGATGTCTAGGTAATAAAAAATCTTTAGGTTAAAATAAATCTCAGTTCTATATTCTAGTATTTTAAAGGCCCTAAAGATTTTCTTTTCTTTTTAATCTTCGTAGTCAAGTGAGATGAACATAATTCCATCCTTTCGGTAAAGGCCAATTTGTTCAGAATCTACAACCCTACTAAGTGTGTCTAAAATATACATGCCTACTAAATCAGCAACTTGGGATGAATCAAACGCCCTCATAGAGACATCAAAGTTAGGTGGAATAGTTCAGAGGGACAGCTCTCCAATTTCTCATTTCTAGCTGATATCCATTACGCACAGACGCTAGAAAATTTATTGATTAGGTAGTTACTTCTTATAAATCTACGTGAATAATCATTGAATTTCTTACAAAAGCAGATTTCCATGATTTCTAATTAAATATTGATTACCGACAAAAATGATTTCCACAGTTATTTTACTAATTTTATATTCATTTAACTTCGTGGATGCGGGTTGTAATGTGGTGGATATCGGAATAAAAAAATCTGAGAACAGAGTTCGAATTCCATTTGAATTCGTTGCAATAACTTGTGCGCAAATACCCTAGGGAAAAGTATGAATCCACACCTTCTTCCTCCAGCTATTGGGTTCCATAGCCTTTGTTGGTAACCAGTCTACTGCAGAAAGTAATGGCCACCTACTGCGGGAAAATCTTTTGCCTCGTCAGTCATATCTCGAAAGAGACATGATCGCCCGTTCGTATATTACGCATGGAACTTAGCTGAATGAGCCTTGAAACGTTAAACATTACTATGCATACTCCATTTTGTTTTTACATGTGGCCATTATGCCGCAAAGCATAGCTATTGCTAACGGTGCGTTTAACGCATGCTTGTCTGACCAAACAGGAAAGTATCGTCTACTATAGAACTTTCTGTTAAAACTATTTTCTGTTTGCCCTTAGATACTGCTTTCAACTTTGTACTTTCTACATCAGCTTATACGATGGTTTCATGTGCACCGTCTCAGATTTTTATTAAATTGTTGTGTATGATACTCGCCTATGAGAAACATAAAACCCTGACCGTTTCGCTTACTTAGTCGTTTAGTACCGCTTTCCAAATGAGGAAAAGTGCTATTTAGTGTTTCTTTATGGGTGTTTTATCATACCTAGAGGTAAAACACTAGCAATAAATTTGATTATAATCATTGGATTAGTTGCCTTGTGAAATATTAAAATATTGTTTGTACAAAAATTACATAATTCCTACTTGAGAAAAATTTGGTACCTACCGTCCATCGAAAAAATAAACAAAGAAAACGAATTTTATGCATTTTATCCGTAGCTGGATAACTACAGCTCTTTTTATTTTATTTTATTTTATTTGAAACTTTCAATTAGAGAATTCATTTCTGAAAAAAGAATAGGCAAGTTAAGTTGATCGATGACCCTTCTTGCATGGGCGCTTTCGGGCATAATCTCCTTCACACAGCGTAGGCAAATCACGTGCGTAACGATTTTAATATTTGTCCTGAATCTGCCATTTCTGTTCCAGTACAGATTTGATATTCGACTCAAAGGTTACGATTATTGGTTGAAGTTGATTGATTTTCGTGAGTAGTAATGTACGAGTGCAACTATTTATCAGACTTTGATAAGCGATGCTTCCCACTCCTTGATTTGAGATGTTACTAAAATCGAGTAGTACTAGAAACTGGTTTCAGTGGGTGGTCTTATTTTTCCGCATGGACCGTTTTGCACATTTAACAACATTTCAGCTTTGCATTTAGCTTGTTGAATTCTGGGATTTGCCACAAGAAGTGTTTAAATGCTGAGGACGTAAACTGGGGTCCTGCGTCAGAAATAACCTGCCATGAAATCCCATATCTTGTTAAGTGTGCCTTCAATGTGCGGATAACAGTTAAGGTAATAAAGCTTTCAAATTGGTGTATTTAAGAGAATTTCGAAAAATAATAGACAATTATAAAGCATTCAATGTTGTCAAAATCATGTCAACGCCCGTCTTTTCCCATGTACTCACCTGATTTCTGTTATCTTTTATTTAATGTATATCATTCTTGTGCGTCGTGGATATCGGCTCGGAATGAGAAATCGGAGAGCCGAGTTCGAATTTCAGTTAGATTCGTTTCATTCACTTACACACAAATATTAATCTGTCTCTTCTCCCTCCAGCTATGGGTTAAACAGCAGGAAAGATTGGATTCTATAGCCTTGGTTAGTAACCAGTCTACCGTAGAAGGAAATGGCAACCTACCGAGGAAAAATTTTCTGCCTAGTCAGTCATGTCTCAAAAGAGACAATGATCACCCAAGCGTGTATGGCACTTAACTGAAAGAATCAAGAGTTATTTAGGTGAGGAAGTTGTGGGGAACCATTATGTTCCAATCGTGTATCAACTGACTGATATCATTCGTCTGTCCGATGAGTTGCTGTTCAGATTTCGCCACGGCCGTATCCGAATAGTCTTTTCTTTCCGTTGCACCGAAATGATATCCGTTGCACCGAAATATGTTCAATAGCGTGAAGGAAAAAATGCAGTTTCATTTGGGAAAATTTTTCACGTTCGTGGGAATTGCTTATGCAAATGGACTGACTCCAAATACTGAATGTCAGTGAAACAGTTTATTCGGGACTCACTTCGTTAAAGTTTTAGAGGTTTGCTTGATGCCACTATGTTGTCATTAAAAGAACATAAAAACACAAATTTAAGGAGAAAGAAAACTTGCTTGCAAAAGGCGTTATTGTGGCACACACACACACACACACATACACACACACACACACACACACACACACACACACAGATTCACGTTCTTTATCGTTTAGTAGGGAGCATATATTTAAAGAGAATCTCAGGAGCAGAAGTTTTGAAGACACTGAAAAGATGAAAGACTTTGGATGACTTTCATGAAGCTTTAACGAAGCGGTTGCAACGCCACAAGTACAGGGAAGTCAGAGGATCCTATTTTTAAGGAGACTAGAGTTTTATATTTCTTTGAGATTAATAAATATCTATTCCTAAAAAGTAAGAAAACTTCTTGAATGCACGCCATATTTAATAATGATTTTTCTTGTGTATTTGTAAAAGGGCCATGAGACGGCGCCACTTCTGTCATAGCATGGTATGGTTTTTGATTTCGCGCAATTTATTCCGAACATCAGTCGAAAGTAAAATAATAAACTTTTATTTTGAATTAGAATAAATTATCTCTCTCTTTGAAAATTCGTTGTTCGCTGTAACCACAGCGTTTCTCGGATAGCGATGAACCTCAGAAACTTGTCTTTCAAACTGTATTTTTCAAAAGGCAAATAGGTCTAAAATAAGGAAAATAATATGGTGCATAAGTCATAAAAAATTATTTCAGCAATCAATTTTTGATAGCAATACGTAGACTGTAAATGACTTTTTACATCGATTTATGATATAAGTCTAATCTGACTGTATTCAGGTTTGTTTATCACTGCCGTTCGGGAGAAAAGGCTGAAATAAAGCGGGATTTTCCAGCTTACGTTCATTCCAACATGATTCATTGCAATCTATTCGTCATGCTCGATTAAGCAACGAATTTTTTCTCGGTAAGTCGAACATTTGAATCATAGGATTTATAAAAAGAAACTTAGAAGAATGCGATATTCTTTTTGTGAATAATAGACTTTATTGTCGTTCCAGAGATAGATAGTCAGTTAGTTGGAGAGGTAGATATATATTATCTTATTTAGATAGATAGATAGATAGATAGATAGATAGATAGATAGATAGATAGATAGATAGATAATGGCTGGCCACTCGTATTCGAAGGTACTCGACTACTGGGGCGGCTAGCTAATCCCCATTGTAGACGCCTGCTCAGGCACACTTGTGGTTGTTCAACACCCATAGAGCCCACCTGTGGATTATACTGCAACTTTGTTGAGCAGACCTTACAGTTTTGGGGAGAGAGCGCATTATCTAGCGTGAACAACAGTTTGAACAAAGCCAGGACGCTCAAACTATCGGTCACGTTGACTTGTGACTTTGAGCTAACCCAACTATCGACGGCTCCTCAAAGAGAGCCTTCTACCCAATTTCACTCACCACGGCATGGTTTTCAGGCACATGGAATCTCGTCCTCCAGATCGATAAATCGACCATGATTCGAACCCTGGTTTCATTGTCAGAAAGCAAGCGTTCTAACCACTCAGCCAAGCATACATACATAATAACTTTAATTAGACATATATTACTATGAACAGATAGATAAATATATATATGACCTTACATAAATAGATATCACATTAGTTTGATAGATAGATAGATAGATAGATATGACCTTACACAGATATTACTATAGATAGATAGATAGATAGATATTACCTTATATAGATATTACTATAGATAGATCGATATTAACTTAGATAATAATTACGTTACTTAGCGACATTATATATTCCATTTGTAAACGAGTTATTACGCGACCAATGAGTGAGTGTCTTCAGGCAATTTTTAATAACTTTTTACCGTTTTTCTTTTTAAGAACGCTCACGTAACGGTGTTTTTTTCAACGCTCACGTGGCAGGGAATTTTTGAACGCGCAATTTCTAAAAATTAAAACGAATTATGGCGTTTTCATTCATGGTTGTATGAGCCTAATAGGTATTTCTTAGTATGGTTACACTTAGTCGTAATTTCCGTTCTTTCATTCAACAGTTCGCACACAAATGCGTGCCTATGAACACGTGACCAATATTTTTCATTTGTAAACGAGTTATTACGTGACCTAAGTTTTTACCATGTAGTGTCTTTAGGCGATTTACAATAACTGATTTTACTGTTTTTCTCACGTAACGGTGATTTTTTGAACGCGCAATTTTCAAAATTAGAAGAATTTATAACTTTTTTATCCATGGTTGTGTGTTCTTAATAGGTATTTTATGGTATGGTTATACTTAGTCATAATTTCTGTTCTTTCATTCAGTAATTCATTTTTGTTTGGGAATAACATAATAACTAACTTTTCTTCATGGCACAGCCTACATATTTTGCCACCGTTGTAAGGCTGTTTTCACTATACTCTGGGTCATTTCCATATTTTAATTTCAATTTCCACAGGTGGCTATATATATAAATATTAAAATAGTTAGATCGATAGATATGAAGATATTCCCTTATTTAGAAAAATAAATAGATATTACCTTAGACAATAGATAGATAGATAGATAGATAGATAGATAGATAGATAGATAGATAGATAAGTATAGACTCTTTCCCATACGCAGACACATACACGCAAAACATAGCCGCTTATCAACGCTAACGCACACACGTGACACGGACACTCTCGCTAATACTCACACACATCTCAGTCCGAAGCGAACACGCCAATGTTCGCGTATCAATAAATATATTTTGCATTTGGGTCCTTGTTTCAAACTGTTGTTTTAACACTATATAGATAAATAAATATTATCTTACTTGTATACATATTGCTATACATAGATAGATAAGTAGGTAGATATTAGCTAGAAAGATAGATATTACTTACTTAGATATTACTTTGCGTAGAAATAATTATAGATGCTCAATTAGACAGAGATATTGCCCTGTTTAGATAGATAGATAGATAGATAGATAGATAGATAGATAGATATTGTGCTTTTCAGATAAATAAATAGATATATAGACAGATATCTATTAATTTACTTAGATATACATTACTATAAATAGATAGATATTACATGACATATATTACTTTACACAGATATTACTTTACTTAGATTCATCTTCCCACAGGGATTCAGAATCAACACGGTGACCTACATCAAGTGCCTTGAAGTGGTAATGTTGCCTTGGATCAAGAGGGTGCTTGTTGGAAAACGTTATGTTTGGCAACAGGTCTCTGAAATATTCCACAAAAGCAAAAGAATCTAGTCATGACTGTCAGACAATTTCTGCGACTTCTTACATCTGACCACTTAAATCCCCAGACTGCAATCCTCTTGATTATTATGTGCTGGGCGCAGTTCAGCGAGAGATCCCCACCACCACCACCAAAAAAACTAAAAAAAGAAAAAAATAAAAAAAGAAAAAAAGAAAAAGAAAAAGAAAACTCTTTGTAACACCAAAGATAAAATGAAAGCAAGCATTATGGCAACATTCACAAACTTACACAAGGAAACCGCCTAGAAGAGGGGATTTCGAAGTCACCTAGAGGCCGTGGTTGAAGACAATGGTGATTTTATTGAATAAATATACTCTTTAGTATTTTAAGATATTTTGTTATATTTTGGTCAATATATTTGTTAAAATGAGTTGCTAGTGTTATTTTCATTTCTGCGTAAAATAAATACTCTCAATGTAGCGAAAGTGTTCTGTAATCTATTTTAAAATTCTACTTATTTTATAATAATTTTATTTAAATAAGACATTGTTTATTTTAGAATAAGTAAGTATTATGCAACTCGGTAGATGATAATAGACATACAAATATCGTTATATTCGACCTAATATCGCTTCCATTAAGTGCTAGTTAGAATGATCTGTGTTAAATATTCGTTAGACGATATTTTTGAGAATCATGAAATTTTTGACAATGAAGTGCATTTGCGCTTGGTGACAGATATTTTGAAATTCGAGTGACATGTATTTTATTGAAAAGTGTCAGCCAGCTGGTGCAAAAGGGAAAACATTTTCACATTTGAATTTTTATTTTGTCTACCGGGTCAGAGATTCATGTCCCACATTTAAGTTTGTATCGGAAGATAACTGTCAATGTGACAGAAATGACGTCAAGCTGACAGTTATAAAATTTTAGTAGTAATTTTGATTTTGAGGAGTCAGGATACAACTACTGAACCGATGGGGGTGCTGACAACTCTGACCAAACAAACTCTTAAAGCATGGCATGTCACCGAAGATGTCTTTGAATAAAAAAGGAAAATAAAATATATTGTTTTTAATAGAGGCATTTTTTGCAGATTGTATTTGTTGTTGCTGACGGTGACAACGAAGGAAGAAGAAGAGTATAAAATGATTATGTGAAACTGATTTTTGTGAAGAAGTCGGATTGAGTGGTCCCCGACGAAAAGCATTCATGAATTGAATTGAAATTTTTAAGCATCGCCCCAAAAGTTTTGAGGAATATCGTCGTTGTAGCGGTTGCAGTGAAAGCCACCGAATTTATGAATTTTAATGTTCGTCACCAGCCCAAGATGGTCGTGCAGCATTCGTTATTCGTTTTACCAAAACCACTGATTCAGTTCCGTGGACCCAGAATTGAATCGTAATCGCCGTCGTAGTGAGAGAGCCCCGAATCTACAGCAATATTGTTCCAGAATTATCGTTATCGTCGGACTGAGTCAATAACATCTGTGCATGCACAAATTATTGTTAACGTTGTTTTTTAATACTGGTACAGTCAGAGTAAGAAGAGAGTTTAAAAATGGAATAAGGGTGTTTTGGCCATATTGGCCTCTTGCCAATGATTAGCTATTGTTATACGTTCATCGTCTACGGTAGACATTTGTCTATTTACTTTGATTCTTTGTTATTCTCCCTACTGACTTCTTTCAGACGAGTCTAAGATGATAATTGTTCATTACAGTTCATATCCCGCCGCTATATACGACCTGTTCGTTCTAAGAACATTCCGTGACGTAGTTTCTACAAATAGATTACCGCTTTTAGCAAAATCAAAAAAATTATATATTTAGGCAGTAAATCACTTTTTATGCATGTTTCGTTAAATATAGATACCCGACCAAATCACTAAAAAATAACACCCCCCCTAAAATCAGCATAGTATGAATAAAAACGGCCCCAAATTCAATAAAAACAAACTTTTTCCATCAAAATTATTGTTTAAAAATGTGTCAATCGCTCAAAAATGGACGCAAAATTGAAAGATTAAAAAAAAAAATTATAAATCTTTTTATTTCAATCGATACAATGTCTGCTTGAAATACACCAGAGTATTTTGTTTACTGGAAATAGTAAATTTAATCGTTTAGCTTTCAATTAAAACTAAAATAAGTTTCGTGAAAACTTCTTTATTTTTAAAAATTCAATTTAAAAGTTAGTTATCGAAAACGAGTGGAGGTACCTAGTAGGTACCTTTAAAAAATCGCTGAAAAAGCAGCATAGTATGAGGGAAAAGGCCTCAAACTAAATAAAAACAAAGTTTTCTCAGCAAAATGTTTATGTTAACATTAAGAGGATAGATCAAAATATTTTTTAATTATTTAAAATATTTTTAAAATTGTTTTTAACAGGATCATTTTGTGGTAGAAAATCTTTTTTTTCTTTCGTCAGTGTGAGGACTAAATTGACGCCAGAGTTTATTACGTCAAAACGTAATATCACGCAAGGTATTTTTTGACTGTGAAAGACATATTAATTTGGAAATTCTTGCAAAAATCAAATAATGGTCGGATTTTGATGAAAACTTCAAGACTTATTTATAATTGACTGAAATCATTTTCGAAATAATTATTTTTAGAAAATATTGGTAAAAATATTTCATTTTTTACATATGTTACCCCCTTCCCCACCAATTAATTTCCAGAAATGTCGAAAAATGCGACTAAGTCCGCCCATATAGGTAATTTTAATTAAATTCAGGAGCCATTGGGGAATGCTAATCAACTGTCTTTTTTTCATCGAAGCCTGCTCATTTTTTGACACCACTCTCCTTCCAAATCTCTATCTCTTGTATCAGCGAAACGAAAGATGCTCAGCTAATACAGGTAAATCCGTTAGTCCATTAATCTGGAACAAAACATACGTTTCTGGAGCGTTTTTGCAAAGTTTAGCACACAACGTTACTGTATAGGTACCTTTCAAATTTTGAAAACTAGTTAGCTGTTGCAAGCTTGGTAGGGTGTGTTCAAGGGATTGCTACAACCGTCTCCTTCAGTCAATAATAACAAAAAATAGAAAATAAGATGTATAGTAATGATACAGTAAAACAAAAATAACCTAAGACAGTGATAACTCAGTAAGTTAAGTGCAATACGTGACACACTCTTTCGATTCATGACTGATTATGCAGATTTTCCCGCACTAAGTTCACATATCTTTCTGCGGGTGACTATTTGCCATTGAAAGCTATAGTACCCAATCTGTCCTGCTATTCAAACCATAAGCAGTGTTGGAGGATTTAATACATTTGCCAAGGGCATTATCCGCGTAAGTGAATACAATTTGGAATTCGAACTCGGCTCTTCGATTTATAGTTCCGAACCGATATCCACTGCACCACAATGCAGTGATAAAAAGTCGCAAAATGTCTGGCATGTACCTCGTATTTAATCTATTTGCTTTTTTGTGAAAGAAAAAGGTTGCAATTTTGTTTTATTTTATTTATTTTATTTTTTTTTTGTTTTAATTTCCAGAATTTTCTTTGTGTGAAAAGATTTTATTTCCTCTACACAATCGCTTTTCTCTACTTTTTAAGTCTTTGCTCGTCGCATTTTTGTTATCAGTTTCATGTTTTAATTATTCTTTCACTTTCACCTTTTATCCACTTTTTTTCTCTCCTCATATTTCACTTTTACGATTCTTTCTTTTATTCTTCACTCCTTTGTATCTATTTCCCTATTTTCCTTTCGTTATTTTTCGATTTTCTTTTTTTCTTGCTAGACCACTAAAAAAAAAACAAAAAAAAACTCACTGACTCACTAACGTTCAAAAGGTGAAGTTGGTATTTTTTTTCCCTTTTTACTTTAACATAAAAGCCTTGTTAATTTTCTGTGTTGTCTTAGCTTCGGTTCTCTGGGTCAGCAGAAAGATATCTATAACGCACGCGCTCAAGCACACACAGCGAATATTTTCCGGGTGAGGTTGTCCCTAGAGAACACTTTCAAACCTTAGATAAATTCAGATAAAACTTTGACGCTTTATCTTTGTTCTCACCGGCCCCCTTTCTATCTCCTCTCTATTATTTATCTCCGCCTATTTTATCCCTCTCTCTCCCCATAAAATATTCTTTGATATTATCTCAATTCTACTTCTTGATCTAGAAGGCCATTAAGACATGGATCTTCTCACCGGATCTATTCAACCTGTACAGCGAAACAATTCTGAGAGAATCATGCCAAGATACCTCATTGGTGACCACAATCTTAACAATATAAGATAAGCAGATGACACGGTGCTCATAAGAGACACAGAAAGGAAAATACAAGACCTCCTACAGAAGGTAGCCAGAGAAAGTGAGAAAAAAGGACTAAACATAAACAAGAAAACTAAACGCATGGTCATCAACAAAAAGAGAAGCTAACTACAAGTGCAGAAATTGAAATATCTGGAAAGTTTTCTCACAGAGGACGGAAAGCGTTACACTGAGAATGAAAGCGCAATGGCATGACCAAGGACACATTCCAAAATCTAAGCAGTGTATTGAGAGACAGGAAGATTTCGTTTGAAACAAAGAAAAGAGTATTAAACTGCTATGTGATATCTGTCCTCCTATAGGGCGGCGAATTCTAGACGATCTCCTCAACGATGAGGGAGAGACTCAAACCAACAGAAATAGGGTTCTACAAAAGGATACTGAGGATGCTAGGGACTGAACGACAAGGTTTTGGAGAGGAGGCAAATAAAGAAGAAAATTCTACATAACATAAAGAAGGTACAGCCGAAGTTTCTGGGATACGTAATGAGGAAGGAGGGCTTGGAGAATCTAATACTCACAGGACGGATATAGTGAAAGATAGACAGGGAAAAGCAATGCAGGACATACTTGATGGGCTTGAGAAAGTAGATGGCGGAGCGGGGTTTGGGAGAGATACCAAGAGGAAAATGTCAAGAGTGAAAGAGTTAAGGGGTAAATAGAAGTCCATGATTAACTACGTCCTGAAAGGACACGGTACAAGAAGAAGAAGAAGAAGAAGAAGAAGTTCCTTCAAGGTCACTGCTATTATCTCTATAGAAAAGTAGGTGCCCCTTTTAATCAAAATTCAGTTCTTTGGTAGTGACACCGGACTGACTTGTCCAGACTACGCGACCCCTCACTTTTTTTTTAATCTCTACCCATTGTATTTTGTATACTGAAGCGCTTTTCTACGAAAAGGGGCACCAATATAATTAGTAACTCTAACATCCTTTCTTTTTGATAACAAAAGAAAAAGAAGAGAATTGGTTAAAAATGTCTTTTAGTAGAAAATTAACAAAAGTATTGGGAAATAGAAAGAGTGTTTTTTATTATGTGCGAAACTTTTTTCTTAATTCATTATGAACGTCATAACATTAAGCAGAATGGATGAAATTTTAGATTCACTGTTTTTTGTTTAAGATTCTTTATTTAATTTGTTCATAGGTGAAACAATTTATTTGGTTTCTGGTGAAAATTTCAACATTGTTCTATGTGGCTTAAGAATGTCGAAGATCATGTTTCTCCACAATTTCCTTCTCTTTGTAGCTTTTATTAAAGTTTGTCTCCTAATCTAAGCTCGTTAAGCAGATTATTAGCTGCTTTCCTCTGTTCACACAAAACACTCCATAAACTCGCTCATGTGGCCTTGACATTTCAACGGCCTCGCTCTGTTTGTAAGTATAAACTTATTTTTTCTAAAACTTCGCGGTTTCTCACATATGCAATTCATATTATTCTCAGCACCCTCCTGTAGAACAACATCTCTTTCTTCAAGTCTCTCCTTCTTCTGTGAGGAGATATTTCAGTATTCACTTTTATTGGGAAAAATTTCAAAATTTATATAAGTTACGATGTGTAAATTTATATTTTTAATTTCGAGCTTGCACGCTGCGTGTTTTTTAATATTGTCGACTGTACAGTATAATAGGGTCAGTTGGGCATCATCTGGAAGTTCCAATAAGAATATTTCAGAATGTTTGGGTGTCAATATGAGGACAGTGCAGAGGACTCGGGAATAGTTGGATGAGTTAGATGGTGATTACGAAGATAAGGGCAACTGGGAAAACTAAGTCTGAACATTCTGATAAGAAAAGAACTCTTCCAGAATTTGTTGGTTGAGAGCCTCAAATTCAACACGGATGCCTTTGAGGAGATAGTGCTAGCCTAGGTCAAGACAGTAGCTACTGGAAGGCACTATGTCTAGCAACGTAACTCTGCACAATGGCACACAAGCAAGAAAGCCAAGTCATGACTGTCAGGCAATTTCTGCTACCGCATCATCCCTTACATCTGGCAACCTAAATCCCCAAACTACAGCCGCCTTGTTTATTACCAATGGGCTGTAGATGAACGAAAGACTAACTTGTAACATCAAAGATGAAATGAAAGTAAGGATTATGACACTAATTACCAACCTAAAGAAGGAGACTGTGCAGAAGAGACACAGAAGATTCCGAAGACGTCTAGAGACTGCGGTTGAAGAAAATGACGATTTGATTAGATAAATTTACTCTTTCGTGTTTTAATAAATTTTTGTGTAGTTTTGGTCGATATATCTGTTAAAATGAGTTGTTAGAGTTATTTTAATTTATACGTAACTTAGACGACAATTCATCCATCGCACTCTGTACAATGTCTACTCAAAAAAGTCAATAAGACAACCACTAATACATAAAGAAGCGATATGCGAAAACTACCAAAGAAAATAGACATTAGAAACGGGCATGTGAAGAGAGGAATAAAACTTTGGTTAATCTTTCACCTATCAGTATTACTTACCCGACCTGTTTGGGTCGTAGGGGCGCAGTGCAGCTGAGCACCTTACCAGTTTGTTTTCCTACATATTTGGTCTGAAAGACGGAAAGGTATGTATTCGTTCGCAAGGTGTCTTGGGTAAGTAGATCATCCCTCTTTTCAGATCAAGCCATCTTCATCTTGAAGAATCTCTTTTGTCACGGACATGTAGCTGTTGATTTCATCAGGTGTTGACCAGTCTAGGAAGCCCATCGGTGTCATATCATTTGTCGTTGTTCTGCTCATATAGCGGCCGTTTTTTTCAATTCTCGGCTTAAGCGCATCAATTGTAGTCGATTGTGACCTCTCGTTGTGGTTTCGGTCGGTTTAAGCACCTCATAATAAGTTACACTCATCAGATCCTACCAAATGCAGAGCAGAAGTATCGAACCATGGCTTTGCCCCCGATATTGATGCATGACCGGGATAACCCTACAATCTTCTATGCTTAGGGTTATCGTAGTGTATCCACCTTTCATCGCCGGTAACTTTCCTTTTCTGCTGTTGAAGCAGCTGTTCATACGTGACAAGACGTCTCTCGGCTTCATGAAGTAATACCTCTAATTCTTCGTCTTTATCTTCAACATCAAAAGCGTCCAAACCAATCTTTGCATGTTGTTTTCGACAGATTATGACCACCGTAAGTCTTAACAAGAATTCTGTGTGCTTCAGATGCATATTTCTTTTGAATAAAATAGTGCAGTAAAATTCCCCGAAAATATACATTATTTGGCATGAAATCCGACATGTTTAATGCTATGAAAAACAAAGTTATTTTCAACTTGGCGAAATGATATACACTGAATTTTAAGCTTGCTCTGTAGTACTTCTTTATAGATGCATTACCATCTGAAACAACACGCACGGAATTCTGGGAGCGCTATCTTTTGTAAAACAGCGAGAACTTATTCAACGTTCTCATATATCTATCTATCTATCTATAGAGAGAGAGAAAGAGAGCGATAAAGAGAGAGAGAGAGAGAGAGAAAGAGAGAGAGAATACAAAATTTTTACAAAGTTTCATAATTAAACAGTCAACAACACGAGGAAAATTAACAACACTAAAAACAAATCCCCTTGAAAATGGCTAAAGAAGTGGTAAAAAACGATTGAGAATTATGGAAAATTTCTGTTTTTCAGTGCAATTTTTCAGTACTGCCAATTATATAAAGAAAGATACCATGCGGCAAACCACTCTAAATTTTTCCATGAAAAGTCATGTTAATAAACATTAATTCATAGCATTTTTATTGTATTTTCTTATTTGTACCTATATTTTAATTAAAAAGTGCACACGTTAGAGATTAAATTGAGGTTAACATTTTAGGTACTAATTGCATTATTTCTTATAAGTTATGATCTATATATAAATACCGTAGTACCTACGTGTGTCACGCTCTAGAAAGAGAAATGAATGCACAAAAGATTAAACATAGAACGGATGTTAACTCTAGAAAGAGATATGAACGCACACACACGCGCGCAACAGATGAAACACCGGATGACGTACATCCAAACATGCATGGTAAATGAAAGAAAGCATTGAACAGGAAATATAAAATGAAAAGAAAAATTACTGTATAATATATATCATTAAAAGAAAGAGATAGAGATAGAGATAGAGATAGATAGATAGAGAGAGAGAGAGAGGAAAGAGTATTGTATTTATAGCATTTTTGTACTTTAAATAATAATTTCAATTGTTTCTTTGCTGTTTTCATCTTGATTCTCCTTCAACTAACTAACTAAATATTTATTTATTTTATCCAATCGGATGTTCAATTCTCGCTGTGAAAAACATAGCAATTCGTAGTCCTTATGTTATATTACAGTAGTAATACCTACCTAGGTACCTAAATGTGATACTACCGCAGGCCGGACTACTGTCCTCAAGCTAGATCCCGGTCGAAACGGCACCAGATGTGATGCCTCAGCCTCAGCCTGGCTGACTGTCTGTTTAATGTGACGCTCGTCCTCGATGACGGTCGTGACGATCCCAGTTGTGACACTGGCACCCGGTCGCGGCGATCCCGTCCGATGATGTCGCCACAAAAGCTGGATTACAGGACGTCTTTTGCAACAACGGGCCACTGTCCCACATTGTGATTAGATCCCAGAAGTCTCGTCGTGCAATTTCAATAGTCGTCCCTTTTAGCCAGTCCGGACACTGGTGTACACTTATGAGTTGAAAAAATAAACACGACACGACACACACACACACACACACACACACACACACACACACACACACACACACACACACACACACACACAAAAACAAAAAAAAAATTAATAAAATAAATGAACGAAGTCGAACACGCCTGGAGAGCTACGTAGAATGTCTTTATTTAAGAAAAAAACAAAACAATGTCTGTTTTTTCCCAAGAATACAGTTGTCGAAAATGATATACAATCGTCGGAAATGATATAGAGTTGTTTAACATGCTGGTTGTAACGGAGAGAGAAAGTTCGTCAAAAGCATCAAGGCTTCTAATCGTTAATTGAAATGTTTACTATAAATTTAGTTAGCGTTGAAATGTACTTCTAAAACAGCAAAGTTCTTTCGGGTTCTTGACGGAATCTGACGGAATGTGCCGAATCGGAGCGGCCGCTGACGGAATGTGTGTGGGTACTGACGGCGGTGGCACCCTGCCGAAATCTGAACAATTAGCTCTCCAACTGAATATTTCGTGTCGAGCATCTATTTTTATAACCAATTTCGATCCTCTCTGGGGATCCGGCCGGCTCACAGTCTTCGGTCAATGAAAATCGATCTCCGCCCCTTCGATTTGCGGATGTGTTAGCTCGACCAATGAGTTCATGTTAACTCACACCAAACCGAATCCAGCTCGGGTCATTTCGGACTGTTGGGCTACACAACTGGGTGACCTTATCAAATCACTCTGACACTTGTTTTGTCTACGCGTTTTCAGATTAGCGGAATACATTTCAAATCTAAGAGAAATCCATATTGAACATGAAAAGAGGCGTAAATCATGAAAGACGAGAAATGTATATTTATCCAAAATAACTTTATTTTATGCTCCCGTGTTTTTAGAAGCACTTGATGGTACTAAAATTATTATTTTTTTCTAAGCTCACATCGCGTGACACAATAAAACACTGATAATATCACCAATATCAATTTCTCTCTCCGTTGTTTTAAACTAACCAAAGGAAAGTATCCCCGCAGGAGAAGGGAAAGTGTCACCGTGAGGGATAGTGTCACATAAATGTGTCGCGCTATTGCTGTAATGAATGAAATTAAATTTAATTTGTAAATACATCATATTTCCAGAGAAAATCAACGTAATGTAAGAAAGAATAAGACAAAGAGAAGCAGCAAAAGAACAACAGAGAAGAGGACGAGAACGATTACAAGCAGAAGTGAGACAAGCAATCCATAAACATAATAGAGAACGAATGCAAGCAAGGAGGAATGATATGAACGAAGAAGAGAGAGAACTTTGTATTTATGATTGTTATTGCAATATTTTGTTAAAGTTGTTAAGCTCAAATATTTAATGATGTAGTAGATGAATTACTACGGATATTTTATTGTCATAGAATTTTCAATGCGCTTATTTAATCAGTAACTGAAAAATTAAGATTCATCAGAATATTAAAATAAGAAAACCGTGAAGTTTTCACAAGTTAAGATTCGATTAATGCGTTTTCGATTAGTGCGTATCTTTTTATGTACACATTAGCCCCACAAATCGAGGGATCCTTATATATATATATATATATATATATATATATATATATATATATATATATATATATTTAAAATAAAGGAAAATATAAAAATAAATAAAAATAAATCAGAATGAAAGATAAAGAAAAACTAAAGAAAAATATGAAAAAGAGAGGAAGAAAGTGAAAAGTAAGAAAAATAAAATAAATTATTAGAACAACAAAGAGAATTGATCTGAAGAAAATGAAGAAGGAAAAATATAAGCAAATAATAATAATAAAAAAGAAATGCTTTCAAGGAATCAAGAAAGAACCTGCCAAGTTCGTATAAGTGAAAGAATGAGTTAAAGGGTAAAAACACGCAGAATCATAAACATGAATTCGATAAAAGTGGGAAGAAACAATACGAATCCGTTAGAAGTCAATAAAAAGCGCAATGAAAATGTTAAGAACTGACAGCTAAGATAATGTTTATCTTAAAAATCAACGATAGAGCGTTTTTATTGTTTGGCAGTTCTCTGTAATCTTTCTATCATTCCATCAAAAAGAGATGCCGTCTTCTCTGGAAGGAGAGTAAAGACTTAAAGTATTCACAAGGTTTATCATTTTTCTACGAGGCATTTTTCTTTCCCCAAACCTTGATTGTCAGTTTTCTAAAAAGGATAACATAACTCTGAAAATACGTTAATGCAGAAAATATTGTTGATTTTTTTATTAATTCAGTGCTTATTTTAATCTTGGTTGAAAACATTCATATCCCTATTTTCAAATCTAGATGTAGATAAATCTTGTACAATAATAGACTTTGGATGAGGAATGATACCCATGTAACAGGTAAATGAAATTCATCAATACTTAATGGGAATATGTGGTATTGAAGTTCTTATTAATTCCCAAGCTTAGACAATATGCACCCACTGTAACAATTTTAAACATGTTTCGTTAGAAACGACAAACAAGGAAGATTTTATTAATTTTCGATTTAATTTTTCCTGTATTCCTATTCCTGTTTCCTATTTGCGAGAGATAAGGGATGCAGAAATGTTCCGTAATTTTTGACATTCCAAGCGCTTTCAGCCTCTTCACATGCCATTTTCAAGGATGTTATATTTTTTCTTGTCTATGCACGTTGTGTATAAGTAGTTCCATGTATTAGGTTTATTTTTTTTTGTATACGATGCTTTGTGAAGTTTTTAGTCGCGTACGTTTTTATTTTTTGTTTGTGTATATTCGTGAGTATATATTTAATTATGTTTATTTGTTCATGCACTGAAATATGTTTGTGTCTATCTTGACCTCGTTCATACAAGGCCACTGCCATCTTACGAATATGCTCTCACATGTATCCAAAACAGACTTTGTCCAAACCCAGCTTTCAAATTTAACGGATAAATTGACACATCGATAAAAACAAAATCTAAAAAATTGTATATGTACCAAGCTCTCGACAAGAAAGGCGAAGCTCGAACTGTTGCCCTAGATATCTTCAAAGCGTTTGACAGAGTCTGGCATGCTGGCTTTCTACGCAAACTAGACAGTCGTTTGACCTAATCCAGTCATTCCTTTTTTATTGCACAATGAAGGTAGTATTGAACGGACATGCCTCCCAATACTATCATACGAACGCGGGTGTCCCCCAAGGCTCTTTTCTAGCTCCTACGCTCTTCCTGATCTTCATTAACGATCTCCCCGATGTAATAAAATCCCAGATAGGCATATACGCTGACGATACTACGATTTACTCTCACCTCGATCAAAACTCTGCCGAGGCTGACAAAGCAAACCTCGCTTCTGAGCTTGAAAATAACATCTAATCCGTAATGGACTGGGGTAAGAAATGGCCATTGAATTTTAATGCTTCCGAAACGAATCTGCTATCTATTAATATTTACAAGCAATCGCTCCTACCCTCCATTAGTATGGTTCAGGCTAGTCTCCCTGAGAGCAAAACACTGCGCCTCCTCGGGTTAACTCTTACAACAGACCTCAAGTGAAATGATTATATCGAATCCATAGCTAAATCCGCTGCTAAGAAGGTGCAGGGCCCGGAAGTTTTTCCCGTCTGAAATCATCCTGGACATATATAAACCATCTGCCATTGCATTGAATACTGCTGCCATATCTGGTCGGGTGCCCCTGCTATCCACCTAGGGGTCCTTGACAAAATCCAACGGAGAGTCTGTAATGTGATCGATGCCGACCTGGCAGCTCAGATACAGTCACTTTCTCACCGGCGCAATGTGGCTTCTCTGTGTCTCTTCTACAAGTACTTTCACAACTTCTGCTCCGATGAACTTAGCTCTCTAGTCCCCCCTATGCATGAATTTACTCGAGCCACAAGATTAGCAACTAGGTCCCTCCATTTCACTGTGAAACCAATAAAATGTAAACACAAATTCTACTCCATTAGCTTCTTTTCTCGCACTTCCTGCCTGTGGAATTCCCTTCCGTTTATTTGCTTCCACGACAGCTACAATCTCCAGGATTTTAAGTGTAAAGTCAATAGTCATATCCTATCTTGCTAACTTGCATCCTCTCTCTCATGCTCCTTTCTCCGTCCACTTCACTCTCAGTATTTTAATCCTTCTCTTACCCACTTTTTGATGCGCCCTGTAACCTGTCACTCTTTTTCATAACTTTCCTTCTATGTAACCCCTGCGCACCAGTGGCAGTAGACTGCCTTGCATGGGGCGATATGATTATAAAAAAATGTGCGTACATTTATCTGCACATGTGTCTGTATACCAATTTGTATGTGTATATACTCGTTTATTTGTCCATATGTGGATGTCTATAGATTTGTATATGTATGCATCCATATCTTTCGCCCGTTTAATATCTGAATAACTTTATAATGGATACCTCCACTCAATTGCCGAAAAAACAGCATAGCATGATGTTAAAAGAATTCAAACTTTATAAAAGCAAAGTTTTATTATCAAAATCTTTATGCGAGTATTAATAGGAAAGATCAAATTTTGTTATTATTTTTTAATTTTTTAAAAAAATTCTTTCTAACACGTTCGAAATGTCAATTAAAATTTCCTTTTTTGTTTCCGTCAGCGATTCAAACTATGTTTACGTAATGTGACTATTAATGAAAACGTAATATTACGCAAGTCGTTTTTCGGCATTGAAAGACGCATTAATTTGAAAATTCTTGCAAAAGTCAACTAATTGTCTGATTTTAATGAAACTTTTAGGACTTTTAGGACTTATTCACAAATAAATTAAATTATTTATATAATTATTATTTTTAAGAAAATCTTGGTAAAATATATATATATTTCAATTAAATTCACAAAACTTCTCGGAATACCTTATCTATACCAATTTTTTATTTATTAGTTAAATGCAGGATTCATTGGGGAATGTAAATCATGTAACTTTTTTTTAGTTACGCGACCATTTTTTCCGAAAATCTGCTGCGAATAGTAAAATCAAAAATGCATTAAAACTAAATGTAGATAAAATTTTAATTGATGTTATAAATAGTATAATTTTAGGATAGCATATACTGAAGAAGAAAAAAAAATTTCGATGAATAATGAATTTTTATAAGAATTGTTTTCATTTTTTCTTTCATAAGTTGAATACAAATAATTTAGAATTGGGATTTTTAAAATAATTTCTAATTTTAAAAAAATTATATTAAACTGCATATTTTCTTATATTATGGAAACTTGTAAAATACTTATCATTAAAAGATCACATATTTTAAGGGTTGTTCCCCTGGGTTATGTCAACTCTGGGTCACCATACGTCCAGATAGGTGTTGTCATCGCCTACTTGATAGGTTAACGAGTCATACCTTTGTGATTAAGAAATATTTTTATTCTAAATTTCATGCCATAAACAAGTAATACTTGTTTCGAATCAGATTAATTTAACTTTAAATTTGATAATTTTCCAAAAATAACGAGTGAGAGATACATATTTTATTTTTGCAAGATTTTAAAAACCGATAATTAAATTTGTTTACAAATGTGCCGATCGCTCAAAAATACCCGAAATATTGAAAATTAAAAAAAAAAAAATTAAATAACTTCTGTTTTAAATACACCCGAGTATTTTGTTTAGTGGAAATAGTACATTTAATCATTTAGCTTTAATTAAGCTAAAATTAAAGTTTCAAGAAAAAATTCAATTTAAAACTTAGGTATCAAAAATGGAGTGGAGGTAATAATTTAAATCTAATGCTTTGCTAAACTTAGAAATTAAAATTCGCAATAAAAATAAATAAAGTGAAGATAATAGTTAATAATGCTGATCTCTATTTTCATTAAGTATTAACATTAATGCCTCAATAAATTGTTTTTAGAGTCTGCTCTCATATTCTTTAAATTAGAAATTACTTTATTTTGATTGGTCTACACTGTTTATGTAACAATGCCTCCTTGATTAAGTGGGGTTTGCTAGTTTTGAAATTTTTAAAACTTTTCAACATGAAATAAACATCATCACTTGATAAGTCACAAGTAGTGTCGAAACAAAATAGCCACTTTTGTAGTAATATTATAACATATCCATGTTATAAATTCAAAATAAATATTATTCGCTCTATTTTGTATTGAGTACTTTTTAAGAATAGTGTATCTTTGGATACGGAATTTTATTCTATCCATATCTATCTTATACCATGCTGGCCTTCTACGCAAGCTGCGGAGCTATGTTTGACCTAATCCAGTCATTCCTCTCTAATCGCACAATGAAGGTAGTATTAAACGGACATGCCTCCTAAAACTACCATACGGATGCCTGTGAAATTCCCTTCCATATACTTATTTCCCCGACAGCTACAATCTCCAGGAATTTAAATGTAAGGTCAATAACCGTCTCCTATTATACTATAACTCGCATCCATTCTTTCAAAGTCTTTTCCCATTTACTCCACCCCCATCCTCGGAACCCTCATCCGTCTATTACCCTTCTCCTTTACATTTCCTATAACTAACCGCTCTTTCTCATCACTTTCCCCTATGTAACATGCTGCACAACAGTGGCAGTAGAATGCCTTGCTTGGAGTGAGACGATTATATATATATATATATATATATAGTGATGATCATCCACGTATACTGTCTTAATATGTATAGGAAAGAATATTAATAAAAAGTTTTGAATTTAAAAACGTACTTTTTTAAACAGTATTTGTTTATTTTTATAGTATTTTATATTTCAGACCGCCCTCGGTCCTTCATCAGAAACAAGTGATTTTTAAATTAGAATTGGAAACGTATTTTTACGATAGCGTCCTAATACTTTTTTGTTTACATCACGTGGTGTCGATAAACCAATCAGCATGCGGCACGTCCGTTTGTTTATTTTCGGTAAACCAATCAACACGCGGCACGTCCGTGGAGAGAGTCTGTTTGTTTTAGACAAAAAATCTCTTGGAATATCTATTTTTTTGTTTATATCGCGTGGTGTCGATAAACCAATCAGCATGCGGCACGTCCGTTTGTTTATTTTCGGTCAACCAATCAACACGCGACACCTCCGTGGAGAGAGTCTGTTTGTTCTAGATAAAAAATTCCTTGGAATATCTGAAAGAACATTCTTTTTACCTATTGAAATATTTGTAGAGATTCAACACACCTAAGTCCCTGTTTAACCCTAGCTTGTGTGTGTTTAATTTTAAACACACACAAGCTAGGGTTAAATCGCTAGGGTTGAATCATAAACAAAATATAAAAACACGATATAAACAAAAAAATAGATATTCCAAGAGATTTTTTGTCTAAAACAAACAGACTCTCTCCACGGACGTGCCGCGTGTTGATTGGTTTATCGAAACTAAACAAACGGACGTGCCGCATGCTGATTGGTTTATCGACACCACGTGATGTAAACAAAAAAGTATTAGGACGCTATCGTAAAAATACGTTTCCAATTCTAATTTAAAAATCACTTGTTTCTGATGAAGGACCGAGGGCGGTCTGAAATATAAAATACTATAAAAATAAACAAATACTGTTTAAAAAAGTACGTTTTTAAATTCAAAACTTTTTATTAATATTCTTTCCTATACATATTAAGACAGTATACGTGGATGATCATCACTATGTTATTTGGACCTTACTTAAACGGCAAAAAACTCCACGACAGAAGAAAACTGGAAAAAACTCTCTACAGACTAGCACAAATACACTCGGACATTATATTTCTCGGACTCTGCAAAAAAATGGAATTAATACCAAAAGGATTCAGATTTAAATACAACTTCCAACACAGTTTTATTACATCGCATCAACAAAAAGCTCAACAAATATACAACAGGACCTCCACACAATTAAGAAACCTGGCGCACAACTCTGCCTACATTAAAAAATCCTTCTACATGAACTTATCCAAAAAAATCCATTATTCTCTCTATCTAACACTTTCCCCTCTCCAATACTCTCAAGTAAAAAAAACACTCAATTTTCTGTACGAAAAAAAGCTGACACAGCACATATTTTTGAAAAACCAAAAACTCAATACACTAATTGCTGAGGACCCCATTCTACAACACATACCTCACCTGAATAACTACCTAATACAACAGATTCCACGAAGATCTCACCATGTACAACACACCCATAACATCTCTGCTGATAATCACATCGCAAACCTATCTATATATACTCTCACCCAAGAAGAAACCTCTTTATTAAATAAAGGATTAACATTCTGCCCCTCACAGCCACTAAACCCTCTAAACCTCTGCTACGATATGGAAAAATACCTTCGTAGACTGAGACTAAAAGAATATTTCTCGAACAACAGATCCACTTCTAACGACAACAGCGACAAACAACCATACTCCAAATTTCCTCTTACGAAAAATAACACCCTATGGACTCCACCAAGCGGACGCAACCAACACTTGGATCAATACGCCAACAAAGCCAGACAACACTTGGACAACTTCTTAAAAAATAGAGGACACCAAACAAAAACACACAACCTATCTAAAGTAGAACACCAAGCCATCTATACACTCAAGAAAAACCGAAACATAATTATCGTACCAGCCGATAAGGGCGGAGCTATAACCATCTTAGACACTAACAACTATATTAAAGAAGCAGAATCACAACTTCAAAACAACAAGTTCTATGCACCCTTACCTCTAGATCCGACTAGTACTTACAAAACAGAATTATCACTTCTCATTCAGAACCTGAATCATAACATAAAAAACAAAATAAAATCCTTCATTCCTGAGAACCCCAAAACAGCAACATTCTACACTATCCCAAAACTACACAAACTCCCCAAAATCATTTCAGAAAAACACCCTAATACCTCCTCATCCAACCCACACCATACTAAACAAGCAAACAATGAAGAAATCTACAAAATTTCAAAAGAACTTAATATCACACCACCTGGCAGACCCATAATATCAGGCATCGGTACCCTCACAGAAATTATATCTGGATACATAGACAATATTCTAAAACCTCTATTACCTGACATACCCAGTTATATTAGAGACACTACTGACTTTCTCAACAAGTTACAAAGCATTAATTTAGTCCCAGGTGATAATATCATAGTAACGATGGATGTTACGTCTCTGTACACGAACATTCCACACGTTGAAGGAGTAGCAGCATGCCATGAGTTCCTCAAAAACAAATTACCTAACAACCAAATCACAGATTTATGCCAGTTAATTAATTTCATTTTAACACACAATAATTTCAAATTCAACAACAAACATTATTTACAGATTAGCGGCACAGCGATGGGCACGAAAATGGCACCTAGTTATGCCAACATCTTTATGCATATTTTAGAAAAAAAGATACTAGACAGTTCACAATGCAAACCATCACACTATTTTAGGTACATTGATGATATTTTCTTAATATGGACTCATGGATTAGAAAAATTAAAAAACTTCTTCACTTTCTGCAACAACTTCCACAATACAATCAAATTTACCATGGAGTACTCATACACATCCGTCCCTTTCTTAGACGTCATGGTAAAATTAAATAAACATACACTTTCCACCAGTCTATACAACAAACCCACAAACCAACATAAATTCCTACACTTTAACAGCTGTCATCCCCTCAAATTAAAAAAATCTATCGTATACAGCTCATTTATTAGAATAAGACGCATTTGCTCAGACCATCCAGATTTTCTAAACAACATTAACAACCTAACAAAACAGTTTCTAAAATGCAAATACCCAATAAAAATAATAAAGGAAGCACTACATAAAACCATCCACATAGACCGCAGCACACTTCTCACATACAAAAAACGAAAAGACAATAACCGAATTCCCATGGTTTTTAACCATAATCAATATTCCCACACACTCATCAAAAATTTAAAAAATGATTACAGGAACCTCCAATCAAACAAAAACATCAAAGACATTTTCGATAGGCCACCCATAAATGCAAAGAAACAAACACCCAACCTATCAACTATCCTCACTTCTAACAAATATTTAAATAATACAAACCTATCAGGGAATTTAAAATGTGGAAAGCCCCGTTGTTTAATCTGTAAACATCTAATAACAGACAAAACATTCTCTGTACCCAACATAAAAATAAAATTACACCCACCAAACCTTACTTGTGATAGCAAAGACATCATCTACTATCTCTTCTGCTCAATTTGCCCCAACAGTGGATATATCGGCGAATCCGGTAATAGCTTTAGATTTCGCTTCAATAATCACAAACTAAATATACGACAAAAAAAATGTATACTCCCCAATTGCAGCACATTTTAATCAACCCGATCACACTTTAGAAAATTGCAAATGTTTACTAATAGACTCCAATTTTAGTTCTACATACACACGCAGAAAGAAAGAAAAATACTGGATTTTAAAATTAAACACACACAAGCTAGGGTTAAACAGGGACTTAGGTGTGTTGAATCTCTACAAATATTTCAATAGGTAAAAAGAATGGTCTTTCAGATATTCCAAGGAATTTTTTATCTAAAACAAACAGACTTTCTCCACGGAGGTGTCGCGTGTTGATTGGTTGACCGAAAATAAACAAACGGACGTGCCGCATGCTGATTGGTTTATCGACACCACGCGATATAAACAAAAAAATAGATATTCCAAGAGATTTTTTGTCTAAAACAAACAGACTCTCTCCACGGACGTGCCGCGTGTTGATTGGTTTACCGAAAATAAACAAACGGACGTGCCGCATGCTGATTGGTTTATCGATACCACGTGATGTAAACAAAAAAGTATTAGGACGCTATCGTAAAAATACGTTTCCAATTCTAATTTAAAAATCACTTGTTTCTGATGAAGGACCGAGGGCGGTCTGAAATATAAAATACTATAAAAATAAACAAATACTGTTTAAAAAAGTACGTTTTTAAATTCAAAACTTTTTATTAATATTCTTTCCTATATATATATATATATATATATATATATATATATATATATATATACATATACATACATATATATATATATATATATATATATATAATTCCTTAGTTTTTGGTCATAATAAAATTAGATCAGTACACAGCTGTATTATATATACATGGATAGATGATTTTTGTTTTACTTCTACCTGTATAAAATCTTTTAATACATTTGAATTTGAGTAAATAAAATTTTCGTTTCGCCGTTGCTGAAGAAGCGAAGATTTCCTCGTAGAAATGGCTATTCAACTGATTTAAATATCGAAATTTTTGTTTAATATATATATATATATATAATGTTACAAAATATTAAAAAGTCAGGATATTATCGAAAACTCGCTTAAGTTTTGGCATATATATATATATATATATATATATATATATATATATATATATATATATATATATATATATATATATATATATTCTTCATTTGTAAACGAGTTATTACGTGACCTAGGTTTCTACCATATGGTGTCTTCAGACGATTTGTAATAACTGATTTTATTGTTATTTCAAGAACGCTCACGTAACGGAGATTTTTTGAACGTGCAATTTTCAAAATTAGAAGAAATTATAACGTTTTCATCCATGGTTGTATGACCATAATAGGTATTTTATGGTATGGTTATACTTAGTCATAATTTCTGTTCTTTCATTTAGTAATTCATTTTTGTTTGGGAATAACATAATTGCTAATTGTTCTTCCTGGCAGAGTTTACATATTTTGCCACTGTTGTAAGGCTTGGCTTTTTTTCATTATACTCTACGTTATGTCTGGGTTTTTCCATATTTTAATTTCAATTTCCACACGTTGCTAGCCAATTTTGTACAATTTTTAAGTTTTCTACTTTAAATGTAGACCTGTGATTGAATCATCTGATCTTAAAAGTAACTTTGGTTGATCCCAAATATGTTTTGTTTTGACCATTTAAGTCATGTACGCTTGCGTTGTAAATGACTGTTTTGTATTGCAAAGTTCTTATTATTCAGTTTGATTGTATTCCTATTGAAAATTTTGTTTAATTCTGAGCTTTTTGGAAAGTGTTTATCTATCAGTTTAAAAAGAAAATTGTCCTAGTTTGGTTTTTACTTCTAAGTTAAATGGTGGGTTGATATTGTTTTTATACATGTTGCATATGTACTTGTAAATTCTGCCCTAACTTCTTTTATATGCCGTGTGAGTGATCATGAACTTTCCTTGCATTTTCTTTTGGTTTCTTTAAATTGATCTCATCTTCCATGTTTTAAGTTTTGTCTATTATCTTTTCACTCAAATGTTTAATTATTTCCCCCTCCACCTTCTCCTCTTTTTCCTTTTACTATTCCAACTTTTCATTTCTCATTCTACTTTCTCTTGTATTTCATTTTTATCTTTTCTTCAATCTTTTTTTTCTTTTTCACATATTTTCCTACTTGGTGTTTACTTTTTACTTTTCTTGTTCGTGAAGAGTGTTTGTTTCATTCTTTCATTCTCCTCACTTTACTGTTAATCTCACATATTTTTACAAATTTTCCTTATTTTTATTTTCTTTTAAAATTTTCATATTCTTCATATTTTCTTCAATTTTCATATTCTTCTCCCATAAACTGAGTTTACCTTTTGATAATTTTTACTGTTTTTTTTATACTATCGCTTTTATCTTATTTATTTATTTTTATTTCCTTTCTTTTTTTGTGGTCTTTTACTTTCTTTTTTCTGAAAATAGTACAGAATTTTTATTTTAATTCTCTATACTCTTCTCTTTCTATTATTTTTTCTTTTTCACTCTATTATTTTCTTTTTTGACTTTATTATTTTCTCTCTGTTATTTCTCTCTCTTTCTCTCTTATTTTTCATTATTTTTCTCTCTTAATAAAAGAGAGAAAAATAATCAGAAATTTCTCTGTCGCTTTTATCTTTTTTTATTTTTTTCCCTCTTTTTATTTTTATCGCTTTCTCTTTTATTGCATCTCTGCGTGCGTCCATCAAAAAGACACACACACACACACACACACACACACACACACACACACACACACACACACACACACACACACACACACACATATATGATAGAATGAAAAATGAAAAACAGTCGTGATTCGATTACAGATAATGAATAAATTGTTGTGTGATAAATACATTATTTTACTTTTCTTCATGATATGAAAAAAGACATTTTTACTTTTCTCTGTGCCTATCTTTCTGTTCGTGTGTGTCTCACTATGTCACTCTCTTTTATTGTATTTATTGTAAATAATCCCAATAAATAGCAGATCATTGTCTTGATATTTTGTAATGAATAGAAAAAAAATCTTATTTGCCTTTATCTTTTACATTTCCTTTTGCTTTTTCGCATTTTTTGCCTTTCCTCATCATTCCTTCGTTTCTTTCGTCATCATCTTTTCGTTTCTTTCATCTTTTCGTTTCTTTCATATCTTCATTTCTTTCGTTATCATTTCGTTGTTTATTTTATCTCTTCGTTTCCTTCGTTATCATCTCTTCGTTTCTTTAATCTCTTTGTTTCTTTCATTATAATCTCTTTGTTTCTTTCATTGCTTCCTTTCTTTCGTCATCATTTCTTCGTTTTTTGTCATCTCTTTGATTCTTTCGTTATCATCTCTTTGTTTCTTTCATCTATTCGATTCTTTCGTCATTTTTTTCGTTCCTTTTGTTATCATCTTCGTTTCTTTCATATCCTTGTTTCTTTCGTCATCCTCTATTCGTTTCTTTTGTTATCGTATCTTCTTTTCTTTCATTTCTTCGTTCATTTCGTTATCATCTTTTTGTGTTTTTGTTATCATCTCTTCATTTCTTTAATATCTTCGTTTATTTCGTCATCCACTTTTCGTTTCTTTCCTCATCATCCCTTTGTTTCTTTCATGTCTTGTTTTTTTCGTTATCATCTCTTCGTTTCTTTCATCGCCTCGTTTCTTTCATCCCCTGTTTGTTTCTTTTGCTATCATCTCTTCGTTTCTTTCATGTCTTCATTTTTTTTGTCATTCCCTCTTCGTTTCTTTCGTCATCCTACTTTCGTTTATTTCGTCATCCTCTCTTCGTTTCTTTAGTTTTCATCTCTTCATTTCTTTCATCACTTCGTTTCTTTCGTTATCATCTTTTCATGTCTTTCATATCATTGTTTCATTTGTCATCCTCTCTTCGTTTCTTTTGTCATCCTGTCTTCGTTTCTTTCATTTTCATCTCTTCATTTCTTTCATCTCTTTGTTTCTTCCGTTATACACTCTTTGTTTCTTTCTTCATCCTCTCTTTGTTTCTTTCATTATCATCTCTTCGTTTCTTTCATCTCTTTGTTTCTTTCGTCATCCGTTCTTCGTTTTTTTCGTTATCATCTCTTCATTTTTTTCGTTATCATCTCTTCGTTTCTTTCTTCATCCTCTCTTTGTTTCTTTCATCTCGTCGTTTCTTTCGTTATTATCTCTTCGTTTCTTTCATATCATCGTTTCTTCCGTCATTCTATCTTTGTTTCTTTCGTTTTCATCTCTTCTTTTCTTTCGTTTTCATCTTTTTATTTCTTTCATCTCTTCGTTTCTTTCGTCATCCTCTCTTTGTTTCGTTTGTCATCATCTCATTATTTTTTCAACTCTTTCATCTCTTTGCTTTCTTTCATTCTTATCTCCGTCCATATCCATTTTTATCCCGTTTTCTTCAATTCCTCTTTCGCTTTCCTTCATTTTACCATCACTCGTCTCTGTGTATCAGATTTATATCCTTCCTTTATTCACTGCCTATTCAGCATTTTGTCCCAA
This sequence comes from Ascarosepion bandense, assembly GCA_037127315.1. NCBI lineage: Eukaryota > Metazoa > Mollusca > Cephalopoda > Sepiida > Sepiidae > Ascarosepion > Ascarosepion bandense. Next base: position 784,341 of record JBBBDQ010000621.1, on the reverse strand, counting down.
TTCTGGCTCAGTGACATTCTTTCTAAGGCTAAATTACATGAAACACCAATTGCATCACAGCCTTGAATAAAAAAATGGAAATTAACCGATTAATTGCTTTTTAAATGAACAAATAAAAAAAATTAATTAAATAAAAATAATGGATTGGAAAATTTAAAAGTAGAAAAAGAAAAGAAATTATCAAATTCAGAAAAAATAAACAAGTAAATGAGATGTGAGAAAATTGCTCACAAGCAAAACAACAATGAAAACAAAACAAACAAAAATGATATCCAAACAGCAGAACAAATATTTTTTAGAATTTATATATGTCACATGATGTTTGCGAATGTTGCATTTAAGAAACTGTGGTGGATACCAAATAAGAATAACTTTACTTTCTTTCATTATTTGCAAACTTGCAATGTAGGTACCTCTGCTCATTTTCAATACCTCAATTTAAATTGAATTTTTAAAAATAAAAAACTTTTATTGAAGCTTTAAATTGAGCTTTAATTGAAAGCCAAGAGATTAAATTTACTAATTACAGTAAGCAAACTACACTGGTGTATTTCAAACGGTAATTATATTGATCGGAATCTAAAACATTTTTGGTTTTAAAAAAAGTTTTTAGAATTTAAATTTTTCCGCCATTTTTCATCGATTGTAAACAGAAGCTAATTCTCGGTTTTAAAAAATCTTACAAAAATAAAATACACCTGGCTGATACATTATTTTATTCAAATTACCAAAGTTAAACTTACCTTAAGCAAACAAGAATTACTTGCTTACTGCCTGAAATATAAAAAGCGTTTCTTAATTACGGTATCCTTGTCATCACCTTATCAGAGGTATCTGTCATCACCTTATCAGAGGAGATAATGATATGACATACAGTAGCCGTCAAAAAATGCCAAGTATGGAAGACGAATTTGGCATAGATCTTATTTATGCAAATCGTTATTTTTATTTTTAACTATGTTAAAATTAAAAATCTAACAAAAAGTATTCAGCAATTATCCAATATTTTATGAAATTTTGTTAGTTTAGCTTTGTAGGCTTATGTTTGAAGATGTTTTATGAAAAATGAAAATTAAAATAATATAAAACTTTCTTTTAAAAGATTTTACAATTTAATAATTGAATGAAAATACATAACGGCCGCGGTAACTCAATAATTTATGAAATTATATGGAATTTATCAATTTTTATTTTTGATATCTATTTTTCATATTCTTTTTAGGTACCTCCACAAATTGTGAATTTCACAATTAATTTTTTTTAACAAAATTAGAAAATTAGGAATTAAAATGTAAAAGTTGCTTTAAATTTTAAAGAGATGATTTACAAAGCAAATGTTGAAACGACAGCATAGGAAACACTGAAACGAGATCAAGGAATTGTACCCTGACGAAAATGTTTATATAGGTTAATTTTTTCATGTATGGAGCGCTACCTTTGAAACACGTGACCTTTTAATGATATATATAATCTACGGCCATCCGTAACAAGAAAATACGAGCAATCAGCATGCACACAATTAAATTGTTTTAATTATTTATTTTTAAAAAAGTGCCACATTATTTGTATTAAGCTTTTAGATTTTTCGATTTGTAATAATCGCATTAATTTCACAAAATAGCGTGGACCAAGAAGTAGGAAATTTTAAAAAAATTTTTGAAACTTTATAAATTACTATTAAAAAAATAATTAAAAATTAATAAAAAATAATAAAAATGAAAACAATTCTTGTAAAAATACATTATTCATGGAAAGTTCTTTTTCTATTCAGATTATAATATCATTAATTTATTATGTTTATAAAAGCAATTAAAAGTTTATTCAAATAAAAAATGGCATTGTTTTATTGCATTTTTTTTCGCAATTCGGAGCAGATTTTCTAAAAAATGGCCACTATTGAAAAAAAAGACAGTTGATTAGCATTCCCCAATGAATTCTGAATTTAATTAATTAAGCTTTATGGGTGAATTTAATCTAATTAAGCATTATGGGTGGACCAAGTCGAATTTTTAGACTTTTTTGGGAAATTAATTGGTAGGGGGGTAACACATGTAAAAAACAAAATATTTTTACAATATTTTCTAGAAATGATTATTTCAAAACTGATTTCAGTTAATTATGAATAACTCCTGAAATTTTCATAAAAATCCGATCATTATTTGATTTTTACAAGAATTTTCAAATTAGTGTGTCTTTCACAGTCAAAAAAATGTTTTGCGTAATATTACGTTTTAACGTAATAAATTCTTGGACAATTTAGGTCTGGCACTGACGAAAGAAAATAAAAGATTTTCTATCACAAAATGAACCTGTTAGAAACAATTAAAAAATGTAAAAAATAATTAAAATATACTTTGATCTATCCTCTTAATATAAACATTTTGCTGAGAAAACTTTGTTTTTATTTAGTTTGAGGCCATTTTTCTTCAAACTATGCTGTTTTTTCAGCGATTTTTTGAAGATGCCTATTGCAATGTCATTGGATAAACAATACTACTTCGCTATCATGGAACAAAGCTTGGCTAATTCACTTCACAAAAATATTTCTGCACAAGACGCAATGGAATTCTCTTCATTAAAAAATCTTCAAAAAATAAAATATACTTTTCTGAAACCTTATTTGAGGAATATTAGCTGATTGAAAGGAATATTAGCTAATTAATTAGTATAATTAAACTGATTTAAATAGATATTTTTTACTTTAATCATAAAATAAGACAAAAGTGTATTTTAAAACTAACTATAGTTGTGCTTTTTAACTGACATGTGTCGATAAAAGTGTTGACACCTTTATTGTTGTTCCACAGAGACTTTATTTGTTAAAACATAATTTAAAAAATTGGCGTGTGAATTTATATAAGTTTTAAGTACTCAGTAATCTTAAAAATGATAAAAAATATTCTCTGTAATCTAATTTTAGGAATGTTGAGTTTAAAATTAATATAGTCATTGCTCTTATTTTCTGATAATGCCGTGTATACTTTGTTATCTACAACTAATATCGTAGTCTTTAAGGAATAATATTAATAAGAAAGCTAATTGATTAAACAATCAGGACAATTAAAAGAGAAACAGATGAATTAAATAACGATAAGACATTTTATATTTATTTTAAAATAGTATTAAATATAACAACCTTCATATTTATTCAAAGTTCTCGAAATTTCATGAAATTAAATAAGTGCGGAGTAACATAGACAAAAAAAAAAAAAAAAAAAAATAGCCAGATTTTTTAAAGAAACAAAAATCAAAAAATAATTTCACTCATTTGTGAACAAGTCCTGAAATATTAATGAAAATCTAACAATTATTTGAAATTTGCATAAATTTCCAAAACAAGGTGTTTTTCACAGGAAAAAAGCACTAATCGTAAATAGACCGCTGACGCAAAAACAAGATTTTGAACGTGCTACAAAAGATTTAAAAAATAATAAAATAATAGAAACTAATTTGATTTCTCCTCTTAATAATATGAACATTTTGACGATAAAACTTTATCTTTATTAAGTTTGAGTTCTTTTTTTAATCACGCTATGTTGTTTTCTCAATGAATTAATTAGTGCACCTTGAATAAATCAAGTTTCATATGTTTTTAGCATTTTATAATTAAGATTGTAAAAATAGCTTTTCAGAAAAATAAAAATTGCTGTATTTGTTGTCAAGAAAAAAAATACCTTTTTGACAAACCGTTTTTTTTTGTACTTTTGTTAAGAAGTTCTGTGAAGCTTACTATACCACATGGGTAGAATAAATACCGAATGGGAAAAATAAATGTAAGATTCGTTTTGTCATCGATTGAAATTTCAGCGCTATTTAATATCTTCCCGCTCTAGCATTAACTTTTAAGATTATGCAAATGGAAATGAAAATCTGATGAGAGTAGGAAAATGAAGGCGAAAATCTACTGAGTGTAGGAAAACTGAAACAAACATATGCTAAGAGTGGGAAAATGGAAACAAAAATCTGCTTTGAGTGGGAAAATGGATTAAAAGATCTTCTGAAAGGGGGAAAATGGAAATGAGAATCTGCTGAGAGTAGAGAAAATGGAAACAAACATATGCTGAGAGTGGAAAAATGTAAGCAAAAATCTGCTCAATGTGGAGAAAATGGCAACGAAAATCTTCTGAGAGTGGGAGAATAGAAACGAATTATTGAAGGGAACTAGGAAAATTATGTGGACATTTTGAAAGAAAATAAAATTGGAAGAATTTAAAATTTTTTTTTAGAGCAGCTAAAAATTCAGCATAAAATTAAAATGAAAGAAAGAAAAAACGAATGAACAGACAAAAAACAATCCCAATCAGACAACAGAGAATAAAATCAAAAGAAAATCAGGGGAAAAGTAAAGGCAAAACGAAAAGAAACTTGAACTACAGAAGTAAAGCCCAACAATAATTGTTTATCTACTTTTCTATTCACATCCGTCACTTTCTTTCGTTTTCTTCGTACGCCATACTTGCTGATAAACACGTCCATATCATACCAGTCTGCTTCTATTTTTCACTTTGTCCGCCATTCTGCTTCCAATGTTTGCATCAAACATTTCTACTAATAAACCGACGCTGCGTCCAGCCAGGGTCACTGTGACATAAGACAATGTCGATTACCAAACGCACCGTGTTTCTCCCTCAACTAAGTGATACAAAATCGATGGTTTTAACGACCCCCTTTGAGACGAATGGATCTTTAGGTCGATCAGACGAATGACCTAGCATTATTTTCCTGTCATGTATTTGCAATGTTTGCAATTCGACAAATCTAATAATTGCTGAGAGAGAGAGAGAGAGAGAGAGAGAGAGAGAGAGAGAGAGAAAAGTTCGTTTGAAAACAAACCCAAAGCAAAATTTGTTGAATAAATCGCTTTTTTGTTAACTATTCCATACGCAGATCTATCATTCAAAATAAGTACATATGTGTCTATTTGTCTCTGTCTGAGCAAATCTGTTAATGGACTTGCTATTTCAATCAGTTACGTGCTTTGTATTGACATCTGTAATTGGTATTAAAATCGAGACAAAAATAAAACATTTCAAATGCTGATATTTTATAAGAATTAAAGCCGAATTGTGAAGACGTTTGTTTATTTGTAAAATAAGAAAACTTCATTTTAGTACTCCTGTAATTCGCAAACATATTGCATAAATTATCAAAACATCCCACTTTTAATTATGTAACTCCCAAAATGTTTAAATATATTTAAAAAAATTCCCTAAAGTTTTAATTTTAGTTTTAATTACAATAAACGAAATTCAATATTCTCAATGAATAAAATATTTTGGTGCATTTCAAACAAAATTTGAATTGATTAGAATATTTTTCTACTTATCAGTCAAATCTATAAATTCGTTCATATTGACGGATCTGTCAACTCAAAATGATTTTCTTTATTTCTTTCAAAAAATAAAAGATATTTTTCTAAAAGTTATTTGAGAAAATTAAGCTGAATTTGATTTGAATTATTCTAAATTGAAACAAATATTACATTTATTTTCAAATGTCTCAGAAAAGCACGTTTTTAATACCGAGGTGGTATTTTTCTAACGTGTTGAGTAATTTACTGACAACCTGATGAGTGTCTTTGAATTTTGTAGACAGATTTGTAAAATGTTAAATCTGTCTAAAAAATTCCAAGACACTCATTAATCAACTATATTCACTACCCACACCACTTTCTTCAAAATTCAAACAGACAATTCACAAGACTTATTCTCTTATCACTAACCCCCACCAACATCCCACACACAACTGACCAAATATAAGAAAAGAGGCTTTCCATTCCTATCCACACCGCCTGATGAGACATTGTAGTTTCAATGTCGAAACAAATGTACGATTTGTAGTGGATATATAAAAAAATTTGTACATGTTCTAAAATATAATTTATAAAAAATATTCACAGCTCTTTATATTATATATCAAGCACTGTTTGAAATTAATGTTTTGGACGTTGTAAAAAATTGTTTTTCTTCGTTCCTTATTCACTCGGATACATATATATATATATTGTTTCTGAAATATTTAAAAATTATTTTAAGCAATTTTTATATTACATTGACTTTAGGAACTTGTCGAAAAAGTTAAAAATTGATCCTTAAATTTTTCATTTATTATAGACAATTTTATGCTGATGCCCGGTATGGACATCCGCACTTCCAAAAATAGATATGTTTATACATGCAAAAAATACAACATTGCTTTTAAAGAAAATAGGTTTGTTAAATTGTAGTGGGTTTTTCCACTTATAAGTAGTAAATGCAAATTTAACTTAATAACAATATCACTTGAACTCTATATAACTTAAAAGTATTCGAATTGAAATAGAAAATGAAAAAATTATTATTCATAAAAAATACTTAAGACAATAGTCTCAATAACATATCTTATTCATAAAAAGAATTAAAGTATTTTCTAATGAAAATAGTGTCTTAGATTTATTACATTATTATTCTACGATTTCTAATGTAAAAAGAATTTTCATAAATTTCATAAAATTATATAAGTAGTGGGCAAGATATTTAAAAATATTTTTACTAAGATTTTCTAAAAAGAAAACATTTAAAAAATAATATAAATTTTTGTGAATAAGTCCAGAAAAATAAATCAATTCTTCAATTAAGTAATTTTGGCAAAAATTAACAAATCATTGTTTTGGCCTATATTGTTTAGACTATTGTCCTCGCCTTTATTGTCGAGGTTTCGGCCGTTGTATGTTCCGTCCTTCCTCAGCCGAATGGAATTTTGAACCGAACCCTTTATAAGCCTGAAGAAGTTCAGAGCGAATAACGGCCGAAACGTTGTGAATATGAGAATAAATATGAAGACAACAGTTCAAACGATGTAAATAACTAATATTTTTGTTTCACTGAAAAAAGCACTCTTCCAGTACAATTTTAAGTTTCCGCGTTGATGCAAAAAATAGATAAATAAAATAAAATAAAAATAAAAATAAGTAATCAAAATTTCCCAAAAGATACCAACTTAATTAGATTCATTAATGAGTCTGTTGGGAAAATTTTATTTGCTTAATTTAAGAAAACAATCTCAATTGAACATTTTCATTACTTACAATATTTACATTCACACTCGTCTTTGTTTTTATTATCAAAGTTTCGGTAGCAGAATATTTTATTTAATTTACCGTTGTAGATTGCTTTCGTTCCACTGGCCATATCTCGTGATATCTCGTATTGTTTTCATATTTCATTATATATATATATATATATATATATATATATATATATATAATCCAGCAAATACATTGAGAGGAAAGAGCCAACGGAAACGGCTAAGAGGGAGAAATTTTAAATTTAGGCCGGAAGAGAATTGTACACAGATATAGATATCGGTTACATGATGTCTGGGCTCAAATCTTTTTGCATTAAAAATAAAAAAAGAAGCAGAAAGTGAAGAGGAAAACAAAGGGGAAAATTTGAGAAAATGCAAAGAGGGAAGAAAGGGAAGAGACAACAGAAACAACTAAGAAATAGAAATTTCAAACTTTGGCCGGAAGTGAATTGCAAACATATTGCAAACAGATATCGGTTACATTGTTTCAAACCAAATCGTTTAGCATTAAAAAATGATGAAATAACATACACAAACAGAGAAATCATTCATAAAACGTAAATTAGAGGGCATTTAAAACATAACACGAATATATAAATTCATTAGAACTAATATGATAAATTGGAGAAATAAAATAAAATAAATTAAAATTAAAAATATAGATTTAAAATTAAATTAAAATTAAAATTAAAAGAAATTAAATTAAAATTAATAATAAAATTTAAATTTAAATTTAAATTTAAGGCAGTAAATAGATAAATATTTTGTAATAGAAAATAAAGATAACATAAGAAGAGAGATCATATAGTTAAAGTAAATTATCAAGATAGTAAGGTTAATGTTTTAAAAAAGTTTACAATTGCTAAAGTTAAGCGGGCTACGGGATTTGCATCTAGGTCCCACACGTTTACCACTAAAATAGTTAAATATAACCGCTACTTCTACTCCAACAGTTTTTTTTCTAGTACTTCCAGCCCGTGGAACTCCCCTCCGTTTACTTGCTTTCCTGATAGCTACAATCTCCGAAATTTTAAACGCAACGTCAACTGCTATCTTCTATCTTCTTGAATCCCGTTCGTCTTTTATCCTTTCCTCAATATCCCCTTTACACTGTCTTCTCGCTCACTTGCGCGCTAATGGCAGTCCCATCTTGTTTGGGATGAAATGATTATAAAACATTTTAATATGACCCGTTGATTCTAACAAACGTACCTAATAAAGTATCGGTTTAAACAATTAAAAGCACTTAAAACAGTTAATCTTATCGTCATTAATAACATAGGTCATAAAAAAAGAAATCCACTACAGAAATAAATCTTAATATACGAATTCTTATGTACAATAGGAGATTGAAGCTACATGTTGGTCATGCTACCACAACCATATATCGTGGATTAACTTAAAACTTATCTGATCAAAGTGCAATAAGATCATATATTAGAAAAGATATTTCTATGTTCATAATATTCGTAATAGTTGATAAAACTTGAATCCAAATGCACACTTTGACATTATTTGCAAAAATTCTTAGAAAACAGTAGCTAATATGTGATATTTTGAGCTAGTAGTACTGTTATGTGTTTGTTTATGAGTCCGTCGCAGCTGATTTTTAAGACGAAATGTATAAGAATTGCTAGACAGCATTTAGGTAATTAATTAATCAACTGCCAGTCTTTATAAACTGTGTGACAACCGCAGACAGAATTCTTATAATCAATAAAATAGCAGCCAATTTCTACATGTATGGGTAGCTTTCCTAACCACTCACCTGATAGAAATTCTTCAGTCGTCAGATCGTCAATCTCTACTGGTATTATGTTGAATTTTCAGTTACAGTGAGTATCATCATTGTTGCCAATACGTTGTTTATTGCATTATTCTTTTTCATGCTTCTTGATCGTGTGATTTTGAAGTAATAACTTCTTTAAGATCATATCACAAGAAAATAGGAACATAACAGTGAATGCATGTCATCGCATTGGAGCTATACACGTTAGTCTCGGAAGGGATAGAAAAGAATTGTATGTGGCTAAAAGGTTAATAACTGTAAATTGCTTACAATCTCAAACAGTAATTGAAAGAGCTGTGTTCTGTCCGCTTTATTTGGGCATTCTGATTTATTCAACTCGTCATTCAAAATTGTCTTCTCTTTTCTCCACCGTCTGAAGAGCAATCCATTTTATTTTAGTTGTCACATTGCAATTTCAACCAGATTAAATCACAATCGCGCAGCAATGGATTCTGATTCCTAGCGTAAATGTAGTTGCTTGCAAGACGAAATTCAATGTCTCTGCCAATTTATTTCCCCCGCTGTTAGCGCTATTCATTCTCTTTATACCGGTAAATGACATTTCTTACATGTGCAGTGATCCCATTATTTGTAATCATGGTCAATACCTTGACTCAGTCTTAGAGGAAAAGTTGTTAATCCTTGGTAAATTAATACTGATTTGAAGAATAGATATATTTGTCAATGGAAACATCTGTTCAACTTTTTCACGAGCTCATCTCGAACGGTGGACATTCTCTACGGTAATTATTTGATTACCCACGACATCTATCCACAATTGGCATATTTAAAACTTTGAATAATGCTTGTCATTTTAGGAATTCTGATAGTAAGGACGACGATGCTATAATTAAGATTTTTATAAGCAAATCTTTCTCATACAAGGACTACCGGTTATTTCTGATGTCAGTCAATCTATCGCCAACTAAAAATAGCAGCGATATCATGCGCATGATATATTTAGAATATCCAACCGTACGGAGCTACAGTGACGTTACAATCACTGCGGTAGTGAGGAGGAAAAAATGATTTATGAATCTTGTCACATGCTTTGTATTGCGAGATGTCTTGATAAATTTAATATTACAATTTATCTCTAACTTTACAATCACAAGAGACTCTCAAAATGTCGGCCTTTAGTTTCCAGACATTTTTAGTACGTCCAACTACTTCTTCGTCAACGTTGTTCAAAGTATCTAGTGGGATTGCTGCACATGCATTTTTAAATACTTGTCTAAGTGCTGCTAGTGTAGTCGGTTTTCTACGATAATCAAAACCCTTTAGTTTCTCCAGGTAAAACAATGAAAAACATGTTTTTCCTTTACCGAATTTACTCCGACAATTTCTATTCGTTCTCACGGCGTCTGACGTTGCACTTAAATGAAAATTCAAATATATTCCGTTATTTAGAACAACACGGTTATCAACGCACATTTCTGAGAAAAACGCACGTTGATAACACGTACATACTTAAACAAGAAAATAATAAACAGAAACTAAAAATCCTGGAAGCAATCTACATTAAACAATTTAAACCTGATTTGAATACAATCAATTTTGATATTTCCAATAACGTGCCTGTAATCAGATCAGGGACCACAACGCCACTATTTTGTCACTGTCTTCGGCCATCCGCCACGGTAGGGATGGACTTATATTTTCAATTTAATTCTCTTTATTGTTAATAACTTAAATGTCTATGTTTACTGTGTGTTAATATTTATTCTTTGATAATGGGTTATGTGAGCCGAAAGCTTAGACCCGATAAAAAAATCAACAATTACTGTGATTTTTTGTTGTCTTTCAACGATATTACCATCAAGTATGTCAGACGGTATGAACGGATCCTACACAAAATTAATAGACAAAACTTGTCTATATTATTCAATGAAACCTGCATTAATATATATATATATATATATATATATATATATGTGTGTGTGTGTGTGTGTGTGTGTGTGTGTGTGTGTGTGTGTGTGTGAGGTGGTGTGTGAGTGCAAATGAAAAATCAAACTGCAATATGCGTTTCAATTTATTCAAGATTAAACTTACAGATAGTATCGCAAGATAACCAGAAATGATTCCATATACAAATCATTATATGCACAGGTCACACAATAAGGCACTGTATCAAGATTTTTAGACCCTACATAAATACGCTGCATATCCTCATGTGGTTAACAAATGCATGAACTCTCGTACATGAACTCTGGTATGCGCACAATCGTACGAATGTATTTTTTTGCTAATGCTCACCGAATACATGACTCAAGTCCGACTTAAAGTAGAGGGTTACTGACTGAGGTGTATGATATGCAAGTAAGAAGAGGAAGTCGGAACTTAAGATGATATGAATATAGAGGATCGATAAGTATTGAAGCTAGACTTGAAAAGGTTAAGTTGGTAGTTTTTGAAGAAGAATCTATAAAATTCCATAAAGTGTCTTCAGTGGAATATCCTTAACAAGGGAATACGAAGGCTGATTCAACTCTGTGGAAGTTGCAAGGCAGATCCTGGCTGCAGAGGTCTCGGATGATGACATTAGAGAAACATTTGCTATAGAAATAGTGATACGCTTGGGACGTTGCGTATGTAGGAAAGGAGGGTTTGGATTCAGAATTATTATTCACTTTGGCTTAATAAGCATTTTGTCGCACAAATACACGACTATATGCAATTTAGTCGAACCTACATGGTTAAATACTACAGGTAAGTAATGCAGTTTCCAAACACCAGGTTGCCGACAGTATTGGCAAAATTTATTATATATCATGTACATATTTGTAGATATTGTTGATGTGTAAATATTATTATATAATGTCGTTTCACATAAGAAATATAAGAAAAAATAAAACAAAAAACAAATAAGAAAACAGAGTGAACTGGTCCCAAGATACAGTAACATCTACAAATGGACCCGCTTACAAATATATATTTTTTGGTACCTTAATGAAAAGGTATAAGCGATCATGGAAATCAAATAAACATACGAGACATAAAAGCAGAATAATAAAAAATATTTTTGTTAAAATACAAAAATTAAAAACACAGTATGTAAAGAAATATTCGAAAAGATACTTAAACAAGTGAATATATTCCTAGGTAAATGTCTATGGACACACAAGCAGAATTGAAATAAAGTATTTCTTTTTATTCCATTTATATATACATAGATGCAGGATAAAGAAATTATCAACACAACTTATTTTAATTGAGATTTTTTTCATCTTTGGTTGTTATCGGTGGTCAGAGGGTATTTGACAACTTTCAGGTATTTTATTTGTGAAATCTTTGTACTGCGTGAACTAAAGAAGTACACGTGACTTGAATATGTCATATTTAGCATTATATTTTATTCAATTATTGATTACTTTATTTACTCACGGTCATTTCTCGTAGGAGAATTTATAACGAATGTAACGTTAAACAAACAACAAAAAAACACGTTAAAACTAAAAGTATTTGTAATGAAAAACACTAATGTTTTTGGTACAGATTAGTTGGAAAATTTCAAATTATGGAGCTGCCCAATCAATTCATTTTGCCTAAAAGTGAGTTCTACCAACGAAACAAAAGCTCTAAAATGAGAATAAAAAAAATCCCAGAGGTATGTTCTGGTGGGCTTGGCAAGTGTAACAAGTTAAAAACGAAATTTGAGCTGAAAGGAATCGTACAATCAGTTTTCAAAAGGAAATGTACCATTGTCTATCAAACAAATAAACGACGAGCTAAGCTCTTCGTTTATTTGTTACTTGAAAAATCGGTGTTCTGTCGAGCATAGCGACTGGGCTTTGCCGAAGGTATATATTTAAAAAAATGTCGACGATATGCGTTTGTGCGGATTTTCCAACGGGCTTAAATAATGCTCTCAAAGATTACCACTACTCACTTCCGGGACCGAAAGAGGTTTTTGCACAGTTTAGCGGGGGTAAGATTTTATTTCCAAAATAGACCTTAGCGACGCATATCTACAAATTCAAGTCGATGACGAATGTTAAACAAATTTTGGCCTTAAATACACATTGGATTATATAAAATTAATCGTTTTGCCGTTTTACATTAAAGTCCCTGTAGCTATCTTCAACAAGTAATGGACACGAAACGATGTGGTCTCGACTTCGCAATCACATACCTTGATACTTTGCTGAGAAATGAAATTACGGAAGAACATACACATGTTTTTGAAGAATTCAAGATTATGCATTCAAGTTAAGAGACGAAAAGTGAATTCTTTATGGACAAGATTAAATACTTAGGACAAACTATTGACATGGATGGCAGAAGACCCGACACAGTGCATGCTAGTGCTATTAAGCCCATGCCTGCACCTGAAAATGTCAGCTCTCTACAGAGTTTCCTGGGACTAGCTAGCTACTACAATGTTCGTGAAAAACATGTATCGTTTGAGAGTGCCGTTAGATAAACTTTTGAAGAAAGACTCAAAAATGGGTCTGGGCGTCGGAGTGCCAGGTGGCATTTTAAAAAATAAAAAGTATCCCAACTTTACGATCCTAAAAAAGAATTGATCGTGGCAAGTGATGCGGGTTCGTATGGTACCGGAGCTTTTATTGTACATACATTCTATGACGGCAATGTTAAACCGATTGAACATGCATCCAGGACAGTTAGTCCAACAGAAAAAATACTCGGTGATAGAGAAGGGAAGTCCAGGGGCTATCTCTGCCTTTAAAATGTTTCTTGGGAGAAAATTTACATTGCAGACGGATCATAAACCGTTGTTAGCAATTTATGAGTAAAAAAAAGTTTACCGACTCACACGGCTAACTGAATGCAACGATGATGACTTCAGAATGAAGATTTTGCCGTCGACTAAGCTAAATCATGCAAACGATTGTCCAGATTGATTACAAAGAATAATGAAACTCTCAAAGACAGTTTTTGCTGTTCTACAATCGGAGGTAGGTTAAAAATATACGGGAACTTTTGGAGGATAGAAAAAAGAAAGCACTGGATGACAAATCCATTATTGAAATTACAAATAAGACCAAAAATAAAATAAAAAAGACGCGGAAATTTATTCAGTATGTGACGACGTTATCATGTACAGCGAAAGAGTAGTGGTACCGCTATCACGATAAAAAAAATCCTGAATGAATTCCATGTAGAACACCCTGGTATATCCAGTACGAAGAGCGTAATGAGAAGCGATGTTTACTAGCGTAACATGATAGACATTGAAAATATTAATTCGTCAAAGGTTCATAATATTCATTCACAGTATACATACTCACATCCATACCTACATACATATATGATAGCTTCAAATCGATTACGTGTGATACCATCGCTTGACTGATTCACATACATAGACAGCGCCGATGTGGCTTTTTCGTCCCACTAAGAACTTACACTCATTAGCACAGATGTGGCAATGTTGGGTATCTCTTGCTGTAGGTGTCATAGTAATGTTTTGAATTTTCATATGACATTTTAGTTCACAAACATCCATATTCTTTCTTAGAAGTAAAAATTCTGTAGAACGTATCGTGAATTGTTTTTTCTTTGTACGCGGCTTATTTGACGATTTTTAAGCCTGCATTACTTAGACGCCAACATATTTATTATACATTAGATAAAATTCTGAATATTCTCATAGTAATTAACAAATAGACCATTATGAACATCTCTTCTGTTAAGTTTTTCATGTTTGACACAATTTTTCTTTTCAATCAATGCACCTGAAGGAAAGCGATAATACCATTAGAAACACATTAGAATGAATCAGAAACGCAATCCTCGAAACCCAATCCTCAGGATTTGAACCTGCGCCTCCTAACAACATTGTTTTAATATCGAAACAAAATGTACAATTTTGTAGTAGATTGTTGTTTGTACATGTTCTAAAGTTTAATATATACATATTATCACTTTTATTATTCCTTACATGTTTTTCCTTTTTTTTTATTGGAATGTGTTTACGTCTTATTTCTTTTTTTTAATTTTTTTTAAAAAGAGGTCTAATGCAGAAACACGTTTTAAAATCAGACATTGTTACAGATTCAATGTAAATTAAATTTTTAAAAATTTAAATTTTCTCAGTTATCTGAAAAGATTTCTAAAAGTGCTTCAATTTATTAAAAGTTCTTCAATCTCCTCTTCTTTCACAAAAAATTGAAACAAAATAAGAAAATAATGTCGCATGCAAAATAAAAATAACATCGACGTTTAAAGTCAAATTTAGGATAAAGTTCAAAAGGAAAAGAAAAAAAAACAAAGAAAATCTTTGCAAACATTTTTCTTCTGTCTTGCACATCGTTCTTTCTGTGAACCTTTCTTTATAAATGCCTTTATTTAACTTGTTTAACTCGTCATTTTTGGCATATAATTTTTTAATTAATTTATCTTTCAATTTTCTCATGGCAATTTAAAAAAAAAGCCTTTCTCTATTTTTTATTCTAGTTTCATCAAATACATCCTTCTTTGTATTAAACTTTTGTTATTGTATCTTCAGTCACTTTCTCACCGACGTGATGTAGCTTGCCTCTGTTTTTTCTATAAGTATTTTCATGGCAACTGCTCTGATGAGCTTTTTTCCCTGGTAACCCGAACACGTGTATTTACTCGTGCTACTAGATTGGCATCAAGGTCTCACCATTTTACCATCGAAATAGTTAAATATAACCGCCTCTTCAACTTTAACAGTTTCTTTTCTTGCATTTTCCGTTTGGGTAACTCCCTTCTATTTACTTGCTTCCCCCATCACTACAATCTCTAAAAGTTTAAATGCAACGTCAATTGTCATCTTCTATCTCCTTCTATCCCTCTCTTATCCTTTATTCGATATCGCATGTTACCACCCGTGTACCTTCGCTGGTCCTGCCTTGATTGGGGTGAAATGATTATAAAAAATCTATATTCGATTTTATTTTTCTATATTTTCTTATTTATTTCTTACTTATTCCTTTAAGAGATTCTTAACTTTTCTTTGCGATTTTGCTCTTTTTATTTTGCTATTTTACATTTTCCTTTATATTTTTTTTCATTTTATTAATTTTAATATCTTTATTTTGGTCTACAATTTAATTTTTTTCAACCCCTTCTGTTTTATTTTTCCGTTTTTTTATTTGTTTAGAATTATTTTCTTTCTAATATCTCCCTTTTCTTTTTATCTTCTCTTTCTTAATTATTTTTATTCTTTTATTTCTTGTTCTTTTCATATTTTCTAACACTAACATTTTCCTTGAATGGTTAAAAATGTTAGTCGAAAAAGTCTTTTCATCGATGACACGAACAACATTAAGTGCAGCATACATCAATGACGTCATTCTTTTGACAGTTGAGAAGCCATTCCCGGCAAATATTCAAAGGTTCACTTTAACCGAGTGTCATTATTCATGACGTATGTGAGTCTTATGACTTTAATTTTAAAACATATAAGACTTAAACACAGACTTTGATTCTTCAAGAAATCTGTGCATGAATTAGTCTGTAAGTTTGTAAAAGGAACCGACAATTTTTAAAATAAAACATCCAAGCTTAAAATTATTTATCCTCGTTTTTAAATGAGGATAAATAATTTAAACCTTAAATGCACTGTACGAGTTACTGCTGAAAAGTGATCAAAATAGCATTATTTTGAAGTGTTCTTGGTTGGGCTGGGAATTTATCTGCACCTTCTTTCTTATTTAATTTTATTAATGTTAGTATCAGTTAAGCACACTGAGTGAAAGAGAAATCCCAGTGCTGTTTCTTTTGATTCAGAAGGCAGAAAGACGGCCATATCGACTTGTTAAATTTTATTCCTCCTCATGAAGTAAACATAGGATTCCTATAAAGAAGGAAACCGTCTCACATTAATGAGCCACTTTGCCTGAGATCCTTCCGCTTAATTGAATAAAAATTAACGAATTCTTCAGGGTGCATTTTCATCAGACATTCTAACATAGAATCCACAAATAAGATGTTTCTTTTTCTGTTGAGAATTCAAAAAACGTGCAAGAATAAAGTGAAGAGAAGTTTATAACAAATTTAGATTTTAAATTTAATTGCTGTAGGTTTTTTTTCTCTCTCTCATACACACAACGTACACTCATGTACGCATGCGCACCCACTCATATACACGTACACCAGTAACTTCAGTAGCTTCTTTTAATAGTAAAAATATTGCTTCTGTATTTCTTTTCGTAAAAGCTAATTTTCAGTAAAAAAAAAAAAAAAAAAAAAAAAAAAAAAAAAAAAGATATAAAATATCACCTCTAAGTGGTTTCAATCCCTGGGCCAGGCAGTGTATACTTGCACTCAGTGAAAATGGTCGAGCAATAATTGAACAGTACTAAACAAAAAATATAAAAACTATATGATAATACAGGAGCATGAAACAAGAACAGTCAACCCCCATACATAGAGTAAAGGGTTCAATTCAGCTCCAGTCACTTTCTCACCGACGTAATGTGGTTTCCCTCTGTCTTGTTTACAAATACTTTCCTAGCTTCTGCTCTGACGAACTTAGTTCCATAGTGCCTCTTCTGCCTGAATTTAGTCGAGCTACTAGACTAGCGGCTAGGTCCCACCCCTTTACAGTGAAACCAATCAAATGTAACCGCAACATCTACTCTAATAGTTTCTTTGCTCGCATTTCCCGCTTGTGGAATTCAATTCCATATACTTGCTTCCCTGACAATGGTTTTTTTCTGTTATTCCCATCTTTGTTGTTCTGCGGCTTTCTTGAAGTGTCTGTGGTCGTTGCTTATCCTCCAGGAATGTAAAACCAAATTGTTTATTCTATTAATGAGAAATAGTTCTCATTCGGTTGTACATTCTTACGTGATGTTTCGTATCAACGTTTTCTTTATGATATGACTTGCCATTTCAGTGAAGCATGGTAGATAACATCTTTGCCCTATCCACCGCTAGGAAACAAACAGCAAGAAGATCTATTTGCTTATCCGACCTATTTATCTATTAGCCCACGTACTTCCGGAACGTTACTAGCTATAACAGACACCTAAAGAAGTCCGAACGCTACAATAGCCAAACACCAGGAAAATGGAAGGATAATACTCCAGACAAATCAACGTATGATCATAATAATTCCTCAACTAAATAATCTACACAAAACCCCAAATCTATATTTTATTCTCAAATTGTTCCTGTCGTTTTCGTTTCAAAAACAGTCAGCACATATACATGACGAGAATGTTTTTCATGAAGACATTTTCTAACCATAAACTGTAGCTTTTTTTTATTCTGTTGGGTGAATCGTTCTTAAAAATTTTTTGGCCATAATATGTTTTCGTGATCTTTTGATTTCTTTGTTAGAAGACACACTTCTTTTTAATGTGCAAATGAGACACATTTGAAAAGTTTCAATGGAAGAAAAAAGAGACAACCCAAAAGAGAAAAGGTTTTGCAGAATGCAATTTGCCTGAATGTAAAATGAGCAAGAAAAGAAAGGAAATCGAAAATGCAGTATCCACAACAACAACAACAACAACAACAACAACAACAACAAGGAAATCGAAAATGCAGCAACAACAACAACAACAAGAAACAACAACAACAACAACAACAACAACAACAACAACGACAACAACAACAACAACAAACAACAACAACAAACAAGAAGAAGAAGAAGAAGAAGAAGAAGAAGAAAATAATTTCTTTAAATTGAATTTAGAACAAATGAAGATAGTGACCGGATTTTCGTGTGGGTTAAAATCACATTTCTAATCATATTTATTAGACTAATCTCTTGCGAAATCACATTTTATTCGTTAACAGACACAGTACAACAAGAATAAGTTACGTATAATTAAAATGTCCAAAGTGCTGTTGTAAATCTTCATGTTGTTTGTTTCTCTTAGTAACCAAATAGATGTTATTTTCTAGAGTGTTGAAGCATCTGATGCAAATAGCGTTGGACAATTCCAGTGCACAACAGATTGAATGAAGAGCTTTGAATAAGGGTCAAATCTCTGCAGGTGTTTCAGAACTATCGCGCCATCTTTTAAGGATAGTTTTCCCTTTCTGTTTTAATTACGTATGCGTCAAATACTGTTGAATTGTAGAGAAACAACATTATGCTAAAGTAAGAAGAAGCGATATCCTGAAGATCGTGTTAGTGATTTAATTCATGAATGAATTTTTCGAGAAGAAAACGAATTTTTAGGCGATAAGCGTGAAAAGAAAGAAAAGCGCTAACAGAGGAGTGAAAAAAGGTTGTATGGTTGAAGAGAGAAAACGCGGAGAAAAAAAACCCGTTGCAAGTCTGATGTCTTTTACTTTTTTTCAATGCAAATCGCCGCTACTTTCCCTCCATATCTCCAGCCCTTTTCATTTTCCCAAACCATCGGCTATTCAATACCGTTAATAGAAAATAAAATAAAATAAAATAAAGACCTGAAGAAAACCAATCTCCCGCTAAGTTGTCAAATCTAGGAACGCCAATCAATATTTACGGAAGCAGGTGCATATTTGTTCGTGTCCGTCTCTCTGACGCAGATTGGATGTTTACATACGGTTTATATTTGAAACCAGAGCCAACGCAGTTGGAGCGCTGAATAAGCAAAGGAAAAGGTTATCAATTTGATAGGCAAAATTAGTTGTTTGTCGAACTACGTAAATGTAAAAGCTACTTGGCTGTTATTTTATTGTTAAAAGATTTTAAGATAAGATTATGACTTTGTTTACATAAAAAGATACAATTCAGTTTTGTATTAAAAGATAGGCGGGTGTGCGTTGTGGTGCAATGGATATTGACTCGGAATGAGAAATCGGAGAACCGAGTTCAAATTCTAGTCGAGTTCGTTTCATTCAATTACGCACAAATACGTGAAAGGTATTAATCCATCTCAAATACCCTTAATAAAGATATTAATCCGTCTCTTCTCTCTTTCCTCCAAATATGGGTTGAATAGCAGGACAAATTGTGTTCTATATGCTTGGTTAATAACCGATCTACCGCAGAAAGTAATGACAACCTACTGCGGGGAAAATCTTCTGCTTAGTCAGCCATGTCTCTTTCGAGACATGATCGCCCAAGCGTGTATCATGTATGACAATTAACTGACTGATTAAAAGATATCTCGAATTCTTTCTTACTTTCTATTTTTAATGGAGTAAAGGTTTATTCTACAAGTAGAAAAAGTAATTCCAAAAAGCAGTAAAATGGAAAATAGGAAAAATTTCATACAAACAGACTAGATTTTTTTGTGCCATAAAGACTTGAACATAAAAAAAAAACATGACAAAGAAGAAATCATTCTCGCATACCTCTCCACACACAACAAAAGCAACCCACAATTATTTACAAAGATAAAAAGTTACCTAGAATTACTCAACAAAAATGATAAAATAAAAAAAATCATAAAGACAACTAAAATAATTTAAAGAAAACGCCAAACCCAAAATTGAAAAAAATATATAACCTCATCAAAGTTCATTAAACTAGCCAATAACAGGAAATTGTACGTTTCTCAACACTTACATCAATGTAGTGGAGGTAAATTCAGAATAATGTCTATCTACCAAGATGAAGACCATGTAACATTCATGAAGAAGTAAGAAATATTAATGAAAAACTACAAGCATTCCTTTAACAAAACAACAAGAAAAAACTAACACACACACAGTAAATTCAAACGCACTAAAATACCATCATTGTTAACGACTCTAAACAAAATGTATAATTTTGTAGTAGTTTATCACATGTTCTAATCATTAATAATAAATATTAATTGCTCTGTTTTTATATTGATCACTGTTTTAAATTAATGTTTTCAACGTTGCAATTTTATTCTTCATTCTTCTTCATTTGGATATATATATTACTGATGTTAAGTAAGTAAGTAACAGAAACAAGATGTTTTGCATATTGATATTTGTTTTTTTTCCAATAAAGGAATTAGATTTAAGGAAACACGATTCAAATGTTTAAAAATTTTGATCGATTAACAAAACTTTTATACGACATACAAAGTTTGAATGCAGTTTCTAAACACATTTATTTGTACTTTAAATCAATATTTCTGTTGAAAGTGACCTTTAAGTAAAAATACAAGTTAATGATAACAACGGAATTTATGAAAACAGAAATACCAGTCAACAACTAAAATGTTTCCCCGTTTCTACATACATTGTAGATTTCATTTGAGTATCTAAACTTATTTATAAATGGAACTTTGTGCTTAGCAAAACGAACCAATTTTCTGCGTATAATCTTTATTTAAATTGTCTGATGAACGAATAATCTATCTTCTTCTTGTTAGTGTATATAGATAGACAGAAATAGTCATGAAGGGACATAGATCGCACGATAAAAAAAAACAAAAAACTTTGCTATCTTTGCTGTATAACAATTTTACGATAACAAGATTAACAAAAACATTGTAACACAGAAACTAAAGCCGTAAACATTAAATTCAGACAAATAGCAAACGATATTATTGACTGGCGCATGCGCATATTTTCCTCAATTAAGCAATTTCATCCTAAGAGTAGGATGAGAAATTTCCAGACAAAGCACGCAAATAATTTCTGACTCATTATTTGATACTTTTTTTTTCATTAGAACGGATTTCAGGGAGAAACTACATTTTGTATTCAGACATGTCTTCGAATCATTTCACCGAAATATTTCTGATTTTATCCCGTTTCTTTCATTTTGCTGTTAAATCGTTTAAAAAATATATCCACAGAAGACTAAGTTTCTGCATTTTCCGTCTAAACGCTGCCGAGCCGAACCGTTAATGGGTTAATAATATATCGAGTTACTCATTTTTGACAATACCGACATCGGTTATAGTTTTAACCAAAAAAGAAAAACAAAAAACAAACGAAACATTAGTTAAAACAAAAAACAATTGGTCAGTCAACTAGAGATTTATTGAAGCATATATCATTCCGTTGAATAGCGACAGACTTGCTGTGTGCAAGTCATTAGCTGTGTTAAAATCTTAACGTAAACATTGTCAAAATCAATAATGTTTGAAAGTGTAAACCACGTTAGAAGTAAAATTAAATATTTAGAAAAGTTGTAGAAAGGTAAAATTTACAATACAATTAACTCTTAAATAAAGCTAATATATTTAATGTTTTATAAAAAGAATTGAAAGAAAATAATGAACACGAGGGAATTTAGATTTAGGATTCTTTTAATGAAGGTTTAGAATGTAGAGTCGTCAATGAGAGAATATAAATGAAAATACAAATGAAAACTCCCAGGAGAAAGGGACATTTTTAAAATGAGCCATTTTAACAACCAGTCAATAAAACTAAATAACACGCTATCATTGGTTTTCACACGCAAGTAGGTCTCCTTTACTACTCTAACATTTTTTCATATTTTCTTTCAACAAAATATTACGAAACATATTTCTTGAGATTTATATAAATCCTCCTACCTGTCTGTCTGTCTGTCCTTGTCTCTCTCTCTCCACACACACACACACACATACACACACACACACATATATATATATATATATATGATATATATGTAAGATATATTGTTAAATATAACAGACAATGTCTATCATGTTTAATCATGAGCCATTCTAAACATCGCATTTTGGCTTTAATTTCAGGTGAAAATAAAGACAAAAATTGTCTAACATTTAGATATTTTTTTTATTACGCTTGTTCTAAGCTTTCGGCTCCTATGAACCATCTTCAGGTTGGTTACAGGGATGCTAACATAATGACATCCACCATCATAGAACCGCATTACAAATTTACGATCTGCGTTTTCTATTCGGTGACTTACCGTCGCATAGCAATGTTTTATGCCAACACAAGATAATATCATCTTTGTTGGTGGATGTCTTTATGTTAACGTCCCAGTAACCACTCTGAAGATGGCTCAAGTGAGCCGAAAGCTTAGAACCAGCGTAATAAAAAATATTCACTGATATCCATATATGTATATATGCTACAGAGCCGAGGTAAGTGTAAGGGTCTCGAAAACAGCAGAGACAATAAGGAGAACGGAGGTGAAGATGTTGAAAAAATTCAATGTCAAATTTATTGTGATAAAAATTGACGAGCAAACAGTAGGAAATCGGAAAAGGCTGGAACATCGGTAGCGGTTAACAGGATCAACTCAGTCTGGAACCTTGTCGTCGGTCGGTGGGAACGTCGTCAGCGTCTGGCAAGATCGACACCGGCTACAACGTTGCCATCAGCGTCTGGCTCAGGCTGAAATGTCGTCAGGAAAATCGCATGAACAGCGCAACCGGGAACCTGGTCGCCGGTCGGCAGGAACGTCATCAGCGTCTGGTATAAAAGGCACAGGCTAGAAAGTCATCAGCATCTGGAAGGATCGACACAGACTGGAACGTCGTCGGCCGTCAGAAATGTCGCATGTAAGGCTCAGGCTGGAAAGTCATAGGTCGAGTTTCTGCCGCAATTTAGCGTAGTCCGAGGAGGACGGGTTCGGCTGCGACCCTAGCATGTGCACACACGCAAGGAGGTGGGCAAGCTAGCATGTGTGCGTTGCGGCCGTGGACAGGCGGGTATTTTGCTTCCTTTGTAGGATTCGACCGTGGTTCAACGGGATCGCTGCGAGCTAGCATCTACAAAAGCCACGGCAATTAGACTTGAACAGTCGTCGTCTGCTTTACCTGATCGACAAACAGAATCGATAACAGGATCTCGAGCATACTAGACCGTTCCACCTTCGAAGCAAAGTTAAACCTAAAGCGGGACAGGCTGCTAACCAAAACGTAATGCATTCCAGCAATCAAACCGCGGCTAGAGGAATCGCAAATGATGCATGCGCCTAGCTGGAGGTGACCGGAGAGCGGAAAGTGAAGAACTGATACTACACTATGATCCTACTCCCCTAGCCAAGGTGAAATACACTCATAATTAAAGTTCATCGGTACCACGAGGTGGTGTAATGGTTAGCAAGCTTGTCTAGCTAAAATCATTGCAAGTGAGTTCGATCCTTACTGGGCGTCCCATGCTTACGGCCTTGTGCTATATCTAAGTTGCGCTTAGAAAATCAGCGTAATAAAAGTTCAGTAGTCAGCAACATCTCATGGCTGCTGATTTTTGTGTACGAGGTCTAGGTGTTTTTTTGTTAAAGTCACAAGTGGTAGCAGTAGGCCGCGACACATACACACATACATATATATATACATTAAATACGGACTTCAAGGAAAATTTAATTATTTTTAATTAATTATTGTTAGGATAGAAGAAAACTTAATAAAAATGAATTAAATCTTTCTTGTCGGCTTAATGAATGGAAGAAAGATGGCTGTTCAAGTGTATACACACACACACACACACACACACACACATATATAATAAATTATATTTTAGAACACGTACAAGTTTTTTTTTTTATAGATAACCATTAGAAATTGTACATTTTGTTTCGACATTGGACTTACAATGTCTCATCAGGTGGTGTGGAAAGGAATGGAAGGCCTCTTTTCTTATATTTTGGCAAGTTGTGTGTGGGATGTTGGTGGGGGTTAGCGATAAGGAAATAAGTCTTGTAAATTGTCCGTTAGAATTTTGAAGAGAGTGTGGTGGGTAGGGAATATAGTTGATTAATGAAAGTGTCGAGAATTTTGTAGACAGATTTAACATTAGAAAATGGTTTATAAGTTTTATGGCCGCCTGACTAGCCTTTATTCTTTGGGTTTATTAGAAGGGGTGAGTAAGGAGGTGTAAAGGGTGGGAAGGGACGGGATTGAACCTATCTTTAATGTTTATCTGTTAATTTGTATGTGTTCTATTTCATCCATAGAGAATCCCAAAAATGAAAAAATATATATCGGAAACACCATAAAAGTATTTAAAAAGGCGCTTTTACAATCACCTCTCATCCTTCAATAACAAAGAAAAACAAAACATGACGTCTCTTTCCAAACACTTTTGAAAGTTAAAAAACGAAAATAAGACAGCTAAAGTTAAATGGAAAATCATCAAAAACGCAAAAACAACTAAATCAATAAAGTAACCATGTTTCCTTTGTCTTCAAGAAAAAATTGAAATCATTAAATACATGAATAGCGACAAACTTTTAAACCAGAGGCATGAAACCAAAGTAAACTTCAAACACTTTAAAGAACTAACCTTACAATCTTTTTTTTTTTTTAATCATCTCACCCCAAGCAAGGCATTTCACTGCCAGTATTGCGCATGGGGCTACATAGGGGAAGGTAAAGAGAAGGAGTGGTTAGACATAGGGAATGTCAGGAGGAATGAATGTTAGACATAGGGAATGTCAGGAGGAATGGGAGCAGGTTAGTGTGTTAGGAGGTGTCTATTGACCTTACATTTAAACTCCTGGAGATTGTATCCGTCGGGGAAGCAATCGTGTGGAAGGGAATTCCACAGTTGGGAAGTGCGAGGAAAGAAACTGTTGGAGTAGAAGTTGCGGTTGCATTTTATCGGTTTCACTGTAAAAGGGTGGGATCTAGTTGCTAATCTAGTATCTCGTGCAAATTCGTATTTAGGGGGCACCAGTGATCTAAGTTCATCGAAGCAGAAGCCGTGAAAGTATTTATAGAAGAGACACAGGGAAGCCACGTCGCGCCGGTGGGAGAGAGACTGCAGGCGGTCTGCCAAGTCGGTATCTATCACATTACTGACCCTCCTCTGAACCTTATCGAGAAGCCCGAGGAGAATAGCAGGGGCACCCGACCAGATATGGTAGCAGTATTCAATGCACTGGCGGATGGTAGATTTATATATGTGCAGGATAGATTTAGACGGAAAAAAACTTCCGGGCCTACACAGAGAACCGACTTTCATAGCAGCGGATTTAGCAATGGATTCGATATAGTCATTCCATTTGAGGTCCGCTGAAAGTGTGAGACCAAGGAGGAGTAGTGTTTTACTCTCTGGGAGGCAAGCCTGGTCCATGCTAATGGGAGGTAGGTGAGACTGTCGATGATGGTTAATTGAGAGTAGCTTCGTTTTAGAAGCATTAAAATTTACTAGCCATTTCTTACCCCAGTCCAGTATGGATTGAAGGTCTTTTTCAATCTCGGCTGCGAGGTTCGCTTTGACGCCTACACCAGATTTTTGTAGTAGGCGAGAGTAAACTGTGGTGTCATCGGCGTACAAACCTACTTGGGATCTTATGGAATCAGGGAGATCATTAATGTATATCAGGAAGAGTGTAGGGCCTAAGATGGAGCCTTGGGGGACACCTGCGTTTGTATGGTAGTTCTGGGAGGCATGTCCGTCTAATACCACCTTCATTGTGCGGTTAGAGAGGAATGACTGGATTAGTTCAAACAAATGTCCAGTTATACCATAGCTCCGCAGTTTACATAGAAGGCCAGCATGCCAAACTCTGTCGAACGCCTTAGATATATCTAATGCAACGGTTCGGGCTTGGCCATTCCTGTCGAGTGCCTGGTATATGTACTCGATGATGGTCGTTAGCATATCAGCAGTAGACCTGGTGAAGCGGAAACCATATTGCTTGTCCGAGAGGAGCCTGAGTGCTGAGATGCTGAACCACCTCGGTGTTGATAATAGCTTCGAACACTTTGCCAAAGATCGGAAGAAGGCTGATAGGGCGATAATTTGCAGGGTCAGAGGGTTCTCCAGTGTTTTTAAATATAGGAACTACAGAGGAAGATTTCCAACAGGCAGGAAAGCAGGAAGCAGATAGGCAGAGGTTGTGGAGCTTAGAAAGGACAGAGGAAAGTTCAGGGGCACATTTCTTTAAGACTATGGTTGGGATTCCGTCACCACCGCTCGCTTTGTGAGGGTCAAGTTTTAAGATTATCTTAGAGACAAGCGAAGGTGTAATGTGGACATCATTCAGTTGTGCCTCGGTTCTAGGTGAGAAGTCGGGTGTAAAAACTCCAGATGAGTCCAGACTCGAATTGTTCGAGAATCTGCGGGCAAAGCATTCAGCCTTATCTGCTGGGGAGGTGAGGACCTCAAATTTGTTGATTAGCGGGGGTATTGTGGACTTGCTCTTGTTAAGTACTCTTTTACAGAGTCGCCAGTAGTCTTTAGCGCCGAATTTAGAGCATGCTATGCGTTGCTTCATTCTGGCAGCAAACAACATCTTAGCTTCGTTAAGTATCCTTTTACACTTATTACGAACTGAAGTGAAAAGGCGCCTGTTTTGGTCCGACGCGTAGTTACGATAGAGTCGGAAGAAATGATTCCGGTGGGCAATGGCAGCCGAGCAAGCGGGTGAGAACCATGGAAACGAGATTTAAGCTGGAATTTCCTAGCAGGGATGAAGGCATCGATGCCAACCTTAACCCAGGAGGAAACCTCGGATGCACATTCTTCGATGGGAAGACTAATAACGTTGTTCCAAGCGATGTCACAGAGGAAGTCTCGGAACGAATCCCAGTCTGCTCTTTGATAGCAGTAGGATATTCTACTTGTCTGGGTATCATGGGTCGGGCGGGAGTGGAGTGAAATATTGACGGACACTACAGTGTGGTCAGAGTTTCCGAGTGGTCAGAGTTGTCTGGTAGTGCAAGAGTCTGGGATGGAAGTGAAGCAGAGGTCTAGAAGTGAGTCCCTTCCGTTAGGGTTGTCGGAGAAACGCGTGGGGAAGTCCACTACTTGCGTAAGGGATTGGGTGATTGAAAAGTTCATGGTGTGGACACCAGCAGGGTCGGTGACAGCGTTCTTCAGCCACTTGGTGTGGTGGGCGTTAAAGTCACCAAACACGAACACATGGGCAGAGGGATGGGAAGAAATGGCTTTGTCGATATTGTCAGAAATGATGTCAAGTAACGAACAGTCAGGGGAGGAGGGAGAGCGGTAGAGAAAGAAGAGATAGCTAATCGAGCTGAGAAGTGAGAGGCGGAAGCACATGAAAGAATGATCTGGGGATTCAAAAGATGACACCCTAGCTAAGGGAAGATGTTCGCTGACATAGACACCAAGCCCATGCATATGAACATTGGAGTCCTTCCTGAAGAGGGGAAGGTAGCCAGAAACGTAGAACTCAGATGAGGGGATAGAAGGGTTAAGATTAGTTTCACATAGGGCTAATATATCAGGTGAGTTATTATGGAAGAATGAATCTACGCTGAGGAAGTTAGTGCGGATGCCGCGTATGTTAGTGAAAGAGATGCAGACAGGTTTGGGCGTTTTCAAATGAGCTGGTTTAGTTTTGCTATTATGTTTGCTTTTTTCCATAGTGATTCAGTTAAGGAGAGGTCTTAGAATAGAATCAGACGGTCAATCGTTTGCAACTTGTGAAGGATGGAGACTGGCGCGGCCTACAACATAATGTGGCCTCGGTGTTGCCCACCGAACGTTCATGCAGGGACGCCCGTCCATGCGCGATATGGCACTACAAGAACCCCGGTATTATTTAACTGTTGATCAGAGCAGCCTCTCAAGACGCCACGCAAGAGTTCGGGCTCCTAACTACCAATCGGAAGCAGCAACCAGGAAACTGCCAACCCGGTACCCTCAGAATGTAAAGACGTTGCCACCCTACTCCGTAACTGCAAAGAGCTTCCAGCTGCACTAACACTAAGACCGGAGAAGGGTGATGAACCGGGAACCCCTTCCTAAACAAGAAACAAGGTGATCACCTCTAAACTCATTCAAAAGAAGGGGGTGGAGTGTGAGACCGGGCGATAGTAGGAACTATCTACTCCAATTAAAAAAAAAAGAAGAAAAAGAAAAAAAAGTGACTGAGGTTTAGAAAGTTTTAACTTAGTATAATTCAAAAATAACCTTGAATTGCAAAACAATTTACACAAACGAACTGACAAAAAAAAAAAAAAAAAAATCAAAGACGAACAAAAAACGAAAAAAAAAAAATTCCAAAAATTATAGAAAAACAAACTGAAAAATGGACTGAATCCCGGTTGACTAACACTGTACAGTTGATTTAATTAAATTTCTGAAGACAAAAATAGAAATTAAACGATTTTTTTTTACAGAGTATAGTCGAGTTAAGCGGCATGCGTTCGCTGGACAACCGTTACGAATTGAATGTCTCGAAGACAGAAATTTAACTCTTCTACAAGACAAAACTAATGGAAAAAAATTGAACCGTGATACTATTTATCTGAAGTCAAAAATAACCTTGAATTGCAAAATAATTTACACAAACTAACTGATAAAAAAAAAAAATCAAAGACGAACAAAAAAAAAAAAACATGCTAAAAATACTGAAAATAAGAAAAGAGGTCTTCCATTCCTTTTCACACCACCTGATGAGACATTGTAAGTCCAATGTCGAAACAAAATGTACAATTTTTAGTGGATATATATATATATATATATATATATATATATATATATATATATAAATTGTACATGTTGTAAAATATAATTTATAATAAATATTCACAGCTCTATATTATATATCGAGCACTATTTTAAATTAATGTTTTGGACGTTGTAAATTTTTCCTCGTTCCTTATTCACTCGGATATATATATATCAGCATGCAGTGTGGGTTCCGATTCACCATGAAATAACGTGTCTGCCTTAATTTTCCTTATACATATATATATATATATATATATATATATATATATATATATATAGTGTATCGAGGCAGCAGATGATTTTCTAAACGTATACTGTTAAATATAACAGACAATGAATCTCTATTTTGCTAATCATGAGCCGTTCTAAAGATTGTAATTTGGCCTTAGTTTCAGGTGAAAAAATTGTCCAACGTTTGAATATTATTTATTCCGCTCGTTCTAAGCTTTCAGTTCACATGAGTTATCTTCAGAGAGGTTACAGTGACGTTAACATAAAGACATCCACCATCAAAGATAATTTTATCTTGTGTTGATGTAAAACATTACTATGCAACGATAACAGTCACAGTATAGCGGACGCTGTTCGTAAATTTGTAATGCGGCTTTTTGACGTCTCACCGCGTGAGAGACCAAAATGTTAACAGAACCATATGTCTAAATGCAATGTAATGTGTTGTGGCCAGATTAAAATGTGATTTTATTAAGTGTCGGTTGTTTTGATTTAATGTAGATGGCCTCCAATATCTGAAGGTTCTTTTTACTGTGCGTATAAATAGTATTGTGTTATCGACTAAAATCTGTCTAATATTACCTCCACGGCTACGTTTTTCTAAGAAATATTGTTTAATTGAACTCTGACCAAAAAGGTGATAGGTAACTCTACGAGAGAGCGTGGTTGTAGTAAAACCTATATATGTAATGGATTTATTATTAGTACCAGAGATACAATCTCTGAACGGGCATGTAAACAGGTACATTATATTGGTTTTCTGTAGAGGATTTAATTGTGTGGTTGTAGGGTTATTAGAGACTATGAGGTCAATTGTTTTAAATTTTTTCTAATATATGATGAGCTTAATTTGATTATTGCTATTATTATTATTCATTCATGCATTTTTATTGTTAGAGGTATTATTAAGTTTATTGAGATACATTTCAATGACAGAGTTAGGAAATCCATTGTTAACAAGTGTTTGTTTAATGTTATGTAATTCTTTATAGAATACAGATTAGGAAGAAGATATTATTTGTGTGCGTTGAATTAAGTTTTTTATAACAGCTAACTTATATCGTTGGGGGCATTCACTATTATAATTAAAAAGACACAAGTTTATGCAAGTTGATTTCCTATATAAAGTAGCAGTAAATCTATGTGTACTAGAATTAAGAAATAGATCAAGGCTCATGATTAAACATAATAGACATTCATTGCTTGTTATATTTAACAGTATATATATATATATATATATATATATATATATATATATATATATATATATATTTTAATTCAGATACTTCAATCCAAGGAAAAAAAGCAGGAAGGTAAATTCCAAAAACCCGATCCTAATTAATATTAAAAATTTTATTTTAATATTAAAAAATTATACAGGAAGAGAGCTCCATGTAATAAAATATTACAGAGCAAATATATATTAAAAAAGGATTAATTCAAAGATGTTGAATGGCCATTTCGATATGAAGATCCCCACGGGGGATAACACATCACCTTAGCAACAGAAAAATCCTTTCAGAAACTGGAGAAAAATTAGTCTACTTTTCCTTTTTAAATAGATTACAAAGAAATGAAAAAAAATGTATGTTTTTGTGTGTGGATGTGCATATTTGTATATATATGTATATATATGTATATATGTATTTATGTATGTGGGCTATATGTAATTTTGGAAAAATTTTTTTTAGCTATTTAAATGCTCCTTTTCATAATATTCATTAATTTTTTATATTTTTATATGTATGTGTGTGAGTGCATATGGAATATGTATATGTGTGTGTGTGTGTGTGTGTGTGTATGTGTGCATGTATGTGTACACATGTATATTGTGTGTATATGAATTTTTTGTATATAGGTGTGTACACACATATATATATATGTGTGTTTGCGCATGTATATGTATATAAGTGTGTATGAAATTGAATGTATGTGTGTGTATGTGTATGTATATATGTATTCTTAATCGTAGAATTGTGTGTGTATATGTATGTATGTATGTGTGTACTTCTATAGGTATGTATAATTGTAAATGAATTTTTTTTTTTTACCTTGCGTTGTCTTTATTTAATTCAAATGACCTAATTTTTTAAAAAATAATTTTATTTTAAATCCTATATCTTTTTATTCCCTTTTATAAATAATTATGCCTTTTTAAGTAAAGGCCTTTTTCTAATACTTCAACGTTTTTGGGAAGTTAGGTTTTTGAATTTGTCCAGCGTCTGTAATATTTAAAAAAAATTTTTTTCTTTCTTTACTTTTTCCCTCCCTTCCTTCTTTTATCTCTCTTTTTTTCCGTGATGCTTAAACTTACGTCGATTTAACACGGCTGTCTGTTAATTTTTAGTTACAATTATCTTCCTTTTTTTTGCGAACCCAGACGATGTCAATTTTTTCTTTCCCTGTTTATTTTATTTTATTTTATTCTATTTTATTTTATCTTTTTCTTTTTCTTTTTCTTTTCCTTTATTTTTCCTTTTTTTTTTTTTTTTTTAAGGAAAAGTAGACTAATTTTTCTCCAGTTTCTGAAAGGATTTTTCTGTTGCTGAGGTGATGTGTTATCCCCCGTGGGGATCTTCATATCGAAATGGCCATTCAACATCTTTGAATTAATCCTTTTTTAATATATATATATATATATATATATATATATATATATGTGTGTGTGTGTGTGTGTGTGTGTGTGTGTGTGTGTGTGTATGTTGTTTTATTACTTAGTTTCTGGTGATAATAAGGTTAGACCAGTGCACATTCGTATTAAAAAGTGTTCGATAAAATTATATTGTAGAACTTTTGAATAATTTCCATTTGTAAATTTGAGTTATTATGCGACCTAGGTTTCTACTATGAGTGATGTCTTCAGGCAATTTGCAAATCGCCTGAATACACCACTCATAGTGGAAATATATATATATATATATATATTCCGCTAGCTTAACCCTATAAAAGACAATATCCAACAACCCCTTCCTTTACTAGACCCAGTCTCTGACATTAGGATTTTCTTCCTCATTCTTTGTTTAAATGGGGTTGACAATGCATGTCTTAAAATGACATATAGAAAAGTGCATTTTCTCCTCTAAATTTTATCTGCATTTACAGATATATATATATATATATATATATATATATATATATATATATATATATATATATATATATATATATATATATATATATATATATATAAGGAAAACTCAACGCATCATATAAAGCGCTTAAAACTCACTTTAGATGATGTGTTGTTTTCCTTTATGTATATAATACATATTACACTGAATAATATCCACTGAGCTCTCTGTATAGATCTATCTCTTTAGTATTTTATATTCATTGAACTTTTGGGTTATCATCTCCGTTACGGACTTGGCACCTTACCTATATATATATATATATATATATATATTTTTTTTTTTTAATCATATCACCCCGAGCAAGGCGGTAACGCCACTGATGTGCAGGGGGCTACATAATAGTGAAAAGATTGGAAAAGAGAAAGCCGGAAACCACATCCTAAACAGGGAACAAGGGATGAGCCTCTTAACCTGTTCAATAGACGTGGGTGGAGTGTGAACCGGGCGATAGATAGATCTATCTACTCCAATTTTCTTGGAAATGTTATATATAAGATCATAATTATGAATTAAAGATACATTGCGACACGGAAATTTCTGTTTCGAGATTTCTATCTCGTCATCAGGCAATGTTAGGTGTAAGTTGTGAAAATGATTTACGTTTAAATACAAGAAACAATCCGTTTGTTATTTATGTGGGAAGACACAATTTACGTGTGTTCCTTTTAACTAATCAGAACTTGAAATTTGGCCAGTAGCTTCTATTTTTATGGAATACATACTTTTAAAAATTTTAAATCTTTTCTTTCCTAACGGTCAAAGTATCAACCTACTTTTAACCTAATTTTATTTTTTATTACCTTTGATGTATCCATTCTTGTACCAAAAATGTCCTTTCTGCTTTATCCATACCTTGACCTCTTCTCATAGACCTCTTCTCATAGAAAACAGGAAAGAGATAAAGAAAGAAAGAAAACTGTTTATATTAGGTCCTATATATATATATTAACGAAATGGTTATAAACAAACTGAGAATTTGAAATGATTTGTTTGAACATTATTTTTGATCGATACTCGTATCCAAGTAGATATTCCGTCTACAACCAAACAGTGTCATATATCTACTTCCACCGGCCCGACTATCCACGATAAACTGTTACGAAAATGTGTCATTCGACAGGATTCGTACCCGCGACCCCCATCCACATAGAGGAAACCACCAACCGACCTGACGCGTCTCAGACCTCTCGACCACGAATTTACGATGAATCGAAAATTGTGTTATATAGGTTTGATTTGACTGTTTAGAATGTTAGTCATTCGTGGTCGAGAGGTCCAAAACGCTCCAGATCAACCGGTGCCCCCCCCCCCCCCATGCGGATAGGAGTCGCCGGCCCGAATCCTGCCACATGACACATTTTCGCAACAAAATTTATCGCAAATAACCAGGCCGGCAAAAACAAACAAAATATCCACCCAAACACGAGTATCGATCAAAAATGTTCAAACAAATCATTTAATAGGAAATGGAGGAAAGAAGCGTTGGAAAGTTTTCATATAATGGGTTTCGTTCTTTAGGACTTCATTGGACTAAATTTATGTTGCTGCGACTACACATGCGCACGGAGGAGAGACGCTGAGAAATTTAAATTCAGATTTTTTTTCCATATGTGCTTTGTGTATATAATCTAGCCGATTTAATTTAATATTTTTCTTTAAGTTTCTATCACTTTTGATATTAATCATCCCGCATTGTGATAAGAGAAAATCTAAGAATGGTAAAATATTTTAAGAATCTGGACGCAAATTTACTGTGGATCTACAATTAAAGCACTTTCTAAAAATTTTCATCTTAGTAAATTGTTTTCTATTTTAAATAGAGTAGCATTTTCTTTTAAACTGTAGTCAGTCATGTTACGGTGAGAAACTGATGCATTTATATATCTCAGAACAATTTTAGGGAATCTATGAGAAAAAGAAAAAAGTTTGTGGGACATGTTTCGTCCTTTAGGACATTATCGGACTAAAGTGATGTTTAAATTTTATGCTTTTATGACGTCATCACCAACCAATGACTTTTATAACATCATTGATTGGTGGTGGCTTCACAAACTACCAAACTTGAAATAGAGGCGTATGAAGTTGTGTAGAGGTGAATCAGAGTCCGATCAACCCATACTGCGTTTATCGGTCCAGAGTTAGGTACGGGGTGTTGAAAAATAAATGAAAATCTATACATTAAATACCGTAGTACCTACGAGTTTCACGCTGTAGAAAGAGATATGAACGCACACACAGTCACAAAAGATTAAAAACAGGAACACCGGATGACGTACGCACACATACGCATGATAAATAAAAGAAAACGTCGAGCAGGATATATGAAACGAAAAGAGAATTATTGTAAAATATATATCATCCATTATTAAAGCGCGCGCGCGCACGCGAGAGAGAGAGAGAGAGAGAGAGAGAGAGAGAGTACTATTGTACTTATAACATTTTTGTGCTTTAAATAATAATTCCAAGTCTTTCTTTGCTGTCTTTATCTTGAATATCCTTTAACTATGAAAAATACTTCGTTTATTCTTACTTATTTTATCCAATTGGTTGTTCAGTTCTTGTTGTGAATAACTTAACAAGTCGTTATGTTTATAAAATAATACAGTAAAACCTACCTAGTTACCTACGTGTGTCACGCTTTTGCTGTAATTAATGAAATTAAATTTATTTTGTAAATGCATTATATTTCCGGATATATGTCCATTACATCACAACGCACATGATAGAGTTCCTAAAACAACGTGACAAAAGATACCTTTTTTGTGACGTTGTTTTCTTTGACTGAATTCGCTTAAAAATGAAGAAATTCATGAAACAGCGGAATAAAATTAAACAAAATAAATAAATAAATAAATAAACAAATGAAACAAAAAAAACCCCCTGTTACTTGTTTTATTTTACATCCACAACATTGTCCACGGATCAATTAAGAAGTGTACACGTATAAAATTGTTTACAACCAGAAAGCAAAAGGTGAATTGCCAGAAACATTTCTATTTCTTTCAAAATACTATGAAGTTCTTGTATAAACATTTCCCGAAGGTTGTTGGCATGTTATCAAAAGAAATATTTGTATCAAAAGAAATAACTTCTGACAAACCTTGTTTTGAATTCTATTGCAACATACCACAGAAAGCTTATGATTTACGAGAAAGATGTACGTCTATTGTCAAGCAATTGCTATTCTTTTCATCATTTGGATATTTTCAGTACAATTGTGTTTCTATACAAGTCAGTCATACTTAGAACTCGGGATTTGATTAAATAGAATTAAAGCTGCCGTTCAATATCGATTTTAAACCCGGATTTATCTAAATATGTAATCCCCATACATATTTCTTGATCCCTTAAGTTGTGTCTGAATTGAAATTCTCTGAACCCTTCATGGATACCTTTTAACGACTTAGTGATCTGCTTAATAGAAAGATCAGCTAACAATATCCTTTTAAGCAGAGATCTACTTCACTTAGGGGCAAAGTAATGTCCCGAATTAAACAGAAAGACAATATGATTTTTGAGCTGGAATCATTTTTCTTAGACTTGACACCGACATCGCGAAGAGAGAAACTAATAAAAGAATAGTTACTGGTGACTGATACTGGGCTTCAGGATAACCTTTTTTTATGGTTGTGGGTACTTAATGAGAAATTTCATTCACTGTGTAAATGATATTTGGCTCAGTGAGTGAATTCAGAATGAGTTTGTTAGATTCTGCTTCAGTTAAAAATGGTTAAAGATTGGTTCAGAATGCAAGCATTTGTAAAGAAGCAGTGATACCAACTAACGATAACACAAAACTTAAATATTTTATATTTAACATTACATTTTATTTCGCTCCTATATGTTTTCAATTAATCTCACCTAGTGAGTGTGGTGTGGACCACTAGTGTCCTTTTTCG
The DNA here is from genome assembly GCA_037127315.1 of Ascarosepion bandense. NCBI lineage: Eukaryota > Metazoa > Mollusca > Cephalopoda > Sepiida > Sepiidae > Ascarosepion > Ascarosepion bandense. The sequence goes on along the minus strand of JBBBDQ010000621.1, from coordinate 748,030 downwards.
GCGTCTACTGGTAAAAGGCACGATAGTAATCTCAACGATGTGATTAAAACGCTAATTTCAGGATACATTTTATTTACTCCCATATAACCTGAAATGATTCATTTGTTACTGATTGTATTCAAAGAATGAAAGACAAATGTGCAGTATAAAAATTCATTGAGTGGCATTATTGCTTGATCTGGATTTTAAGATATAGTCATCCTTTATTTAAGATATCATGAATGATGATAGCAGTTAGGACATATGGAACAACTACCTTACTTAGTTATATTATTATTATTATTATTATTATTATTATTATTATTATTAATAATAATAATAATATGAAAAATATGAAAAATATGAAAATTACAAATAGTAATGAAAAGTCCAATATGGCTCTTCCAGTGGATAAATAGGGAGCCGTCCTTCAGGAGGGAACCTACATGAGGTCGAAAAATCTGCCATAGGAACAAATTCCTACACAAAGAATGAATCTTCAGGTCCCCACAACTAGGATAGCCCTAATAATGTCCCTGAAAATACTCCAGCTAGATCTATAACATTATATTTAAAGAAAGAAAAAATAAAATGGTCTCGTGAGGAGTACAAAGAAGTTATGACTGCATTTCATGAAGCGTCACTCAAATCTAAAAAAAGACATCACTCGCCAAACATGACATTTGGCGAGAAAAGGTTGGAGAAACATATAGAAAGTACATTGACAAAAATAAATTAGTCAATGTACGAAGATACATCATCCGAAATAACCGATTGACAGAGGCTGAAATTAATGAGATAAAAAGAATTGCAACCAGAATAGACGAATTAACAAAATATGAAAAGGAACTGGAATCAGAAATAAAAATTAGTAACATCACACAAGCCACAGGTCATAATGTAGAAACCGTGATACACACAAATCACTGTGAAGATAATACTGTAAGTTTAGAAGTGCTGGAAAGGTGTGATCAGTTACAAAACGGCAATAAAATGAGTTCAAAACACATTGAACAGAATTATTGAAAACAAGAACAGTATACAAGAAGCCAAGGAAGAAATCAAGAACCATATATGTCAAATACAAAATATTGCAATGGAGGAACGAGAACAACTCCCAAAATTACAACCAACAAAGCATAACCTCGAAACTATTAAGCTCTACAATGCAGCACTCAAAATAATTTTGGATGAAGAAGACACTCATATAAATCTCAATGAAGCAATATATGCATCAGCAAGAGCAGCAACAAAAAAACTGAACATCAAATTAAAACCAAGGCAGTCTCGCAGGCATGAAGATCCACCTTGGAAAAGAAAAATAGAAAAAGAAATCGAACAACTTAGAAGTGAATTATCAGTAATCGATAAACTGACAAGAGGGATAAATGTAAAAACTAGAAAAGACAAAATAAAGAAAATACAATATTAGAAATGAAAATGACGTTCTATCAACTAAGGAAAAATAAAGCATACAATACAACTGAAGGCTCAAAGGCTATGAGAAAAGATCAAGATTCTACAGACAAAACAAGATTTTTCAAACCGATGCAAAAAAGTTTACAGGGAAATAAGTAAAAAAAGAATTGAAGTGACAGTTCCCCCACAAGGAAAATGGAAGAAGTTATCCAGTTCTTGAAAGAAAATGTGGGCTTCCCCTAAAGAACATAACAAAGAAGCAGACCGGATTGCGCAAGAGATAAGAACGAATGAAAAATAAACCAGAACTGACATGGGCTGGAATCACAGAAGAGGATGTTAAATGTGCACTAAAAAAAAACCACATAATTGGAAATTTCCAGGAATAGATAAAATTACTAACTTTTGGCTATAATATTTAACTCCAGCACATAAAAACCTAGCCAAAGAACTTCAAGAAATGGTTAACGATCCAACTAAAATTCCTGTATGGATGACCAAAGAAATTACATTTCTTCTACCCAAGAATAGTGACACAAATAACCCGAAAAACTACAGACCAATTACATGCCTTCCGACAACATCAAACTATTAACATCTATTTTAACAAAACAGACATATTTCTTCTTGGAAAGAAATGGTACACGCCCGCTTGAACAAAAAGGATTCAAACGTGGCTGTTACGGATGTAAAGACCAATTACTTATTAATAGGATGATCTTAGAAAACTGCTTCAATTGAAAGAAAAATCTTAGTATTGCCTGGATAGATTATCGTAAGACATTTGATAGTGTACCACATAAACTGGATCTTAAAAACTTTAAATATGTACAAGGTATCACCCGTCATCATCAATTTCATCAAACAGTGTATGTCGATATGGAAAACAACCCTTTACCTCAATCATATAAATGGAACTTATAAATCTGGTGAAATAAACATCAAAAGAGATATATTTCAAGGTGAATTTTTGTCTCCCTTACTATTTTGCATATCATTAATAGCATTAACCAATCAACTTAACAAGACAGAATGTGGTTATAAAATAGCTCAAAAGAAAATAAGCCATCTATTTTACATGGTTGACTTAAAGTTGTATGTTAAAAATGATAATGAGCTGGAAGGTCTTCTGCAAACTGTAAAATGCTTCAGTGAAGACATTGGAATGAAATTCAGTTTGAATAAATTTGCTAAGGCTACAGTTTTACGTGGATCACTACAACAAACATCCTCAATTAGCTTAGACCCTGCTGCAATAATAAAAGATTTAGAGCCAGAAGAAGCTTATAAACACCTAGGTGTAAATGAGAGTGACAAATTCACCATAAAAAATGAATGAAATAGTGCGTAAAGAGTACTATAGAAGACTACGACTGATATTAAAAACTGAATTGAATTCTCAGAACAGAATTATGGCCATTCCCAGTGGCCCAATATAGTTTCAACATCTTGAACTGGACTCTAAACGACATCAGACGAATGGATTTTAAAACAAGAAAACTTCTTTCTAAGCATAAGATGCATCATCCAAAGGCTGATGTAGACTGTTTATACATACCCCGTAAAGAAGGTGGAAGAGGTCTTATTCAGTTAGAATTGTCATACAAGACAACAACTATTGGCTTACTAACATGCATAGAAACAACAAAGGACTGAATGATACAATTAGTCAAACAACATGAAAACAGAAAGAAAAAATATTCAATAATGAAAGAAGGCAGTAAATACAAACAAGATTTACATTTAGTAGATTCTGTAGAAAAGTAAAACGGAAGTCAAGAACCAATTATTACGGCAAAAAATATGAAAAAGAAAACCAAGGATAAAGCTCTTAAACAGATGAAACAACGCTGGCAAGACAAACCTCCGCATAGCCAAAACGTGCTAATAAATCCAAAACGTGCTAATAAATCCAATGTTGATAAAGTTAATACTCATCGATGGTTACATGCATCTGGATTAAAGTCTGAGACTGAAGGCTTTATTCTTGCAGCACAAGATCAAAGTCTTTTCACTAGGAACTTTCAGGCAAAAAATATACATAATAGTGTGGATCCAAAATGCAGGTTCTGTGATAAATACCAAGAAACAATAGACCATCTACTCTCAGGATGTTCCGTACTTGCCCCAAATGAATATGAAAATCGTCACGATAGAGCTGGGTAATATTTACATTGGACAATGTGCAAACACTATGGAAAATATGTAAACAAACACTGGTATGAATATCACCCAGCACCGGTTACAGAAATAGAAGATGTCACCATTCTATGGGATTACACCATCTACACAGACAGAAAAATTGAAGCAAATAGGCCGGACATTATTGTTAAAAAACAGAAAGAAAAAACTTGCCTATTAATTGATATGACTTGTCTGGGGGATTGTAACATAACAACTAAGGAAGTCGAAAAACTTTCAAAATGTAAAGAACTGTAAACTGAAATAGAAAAAATGTGCAAATTGAAAGCAAGAATCCTGCCAGTGATAGTAGATGCACTTGGAATGATAAAAAATGGAACAAATCAACACATTGAAAGAATCCCTGGAAACCCCAGCTTAAGAGATATACAAAAAATTGTCTTGTTAAGTACAGCCTACACACTAAGGAGAACTTTGTCTATGTAAGGCTAGGGATGTTAGGGGAGATAGAAAAAACATGAGATGGAGCTATAACAACACACTACGACCTGACTTAGGTCTTCTCGCAGACTTGGTAGGTCGTGCGACCATAGCAGAAATTGAAATATGATGAAAAGTAACATAATAAATCTCTCCATTATATTAAAGTCCGTTGTATATATATCTTTAACAGTGCCTTATTATTTTTTATATATTAAACCCCCCTCTCTCCCCTCTTTCTTTCTTTCTCTTTCTCTCTCTCTCTCTCTCTCTCTCTCTCTATATATATATATATATATATATATATATATATTAATAAAGAACGTTATATATATTTAATTTTTCACGTGCTCTTACGATCTTTTTTATAAAAATTGGCCAAATGTTTTCTTTATCTAAGCGCTTTCCGCTATACTTTTAGCCATTTTCAAAGGTGAATGTTATTTTACGTTTAGCAGAATGTATGTCGTGTTATGTATGATGTAGATTAGTGGAATGTGTTATGTACCGAATATATATATATATATATATATATATATATATATATATATATATATATATTCCTCCTGTCACGTTCGGAACGGGGAGGTTGAATTATGTTTTAATGTAAGCTACTCAATAGTAGGTACATCTATATATATATTGCCGTTATTTTAGACGACATAACAATTTTGCTGTCATTTTGGACGGCACGAGCCCACTAGTAATTTACATATCTAACAAGTAAATGCGTATCCATATATAATTTTGTTTGTGTAACACCTTTCATCAAATGCACACAAGTACATTCTACTCTGAAGTAAAATCTTTCGAATCAGTATCATCTCATGGAAGGCAGTAAAGCTACTAAGACACAAGGGGTTACAGTGCATGAAAGAATTAGGAACAGAAGCATTAATAATGAGCAGGAAGAGGACAGAGTAATCAGGAGGATAGTTGATAGTGATTGACATTGCATTTAAATTTTTGTAGATTAAAGTTGGATGGAAAGCAAGGAGCCAGAAAAGAGTTTTCACAAGTGAGAAGTGTTAGAAAAGAAACTGCTAGCATAGAACTTAAGTCTACATGTAGTCAGCTCAACCGTACATGGAATCTCAACGCAAGTTTAGTACTGCGCTTAAATTAAAAGAAAATCTCGTTACCATTGAGAAGAGCTCATCCGAACAATTACGATGAAAGTATTTATAGAAAAGGCACAGGGTGGCAACTTTATGGCGGTGGATAAGCGAGAGGTTCAATTGATGCCAATAAATGATTTGTATTGGAGCGTCAAGAATGTATTACTTTTCATCTAACAATATTTTTCAAATTGAATGTGAATTATAGATTATTATTTACCAAGAATCAATAAGAAAATGAAATGCAAAATACGTACTAGAAAAGACGTTACCCTTTTTTTCCTTGGTCTGAAGACAGCGGAAAAACGTAGTTAACAATCCGATAACTCAACATACAAGGATATATGTCCATCATACATTTTTTTTGTGTTGATATTAATGGACAATTTTCTTGGCCTCTCATGACAAAGTCAAATGCTTAGAAGATGCTTCATAATAGAAATATAACTTACTACTCTGATGGGTGGGAAATTAATCGATCACAAATGATTTTTATTGGAAGACAGAGATGACGATAGCATTTATATTACCCTAATGTTAGACGCTAGAAATCGTCTACAAGGACAACCATTTCAGGAAATGCATTTAAGTTGACATGAGTGGCGAAATCAGTTTGCTTTGCTTAAAAGGAAATGATGGTAGCATCCACTTTCGGTTGATCTATGCACATATATGTTTATCAATAATAATATGCGATGTATTAGAATAACACACACACACACACACACACACACACACACACACACACACACACACACACACATATATATATATATATCATATTGCTCTGGATAATATCCACTAAGCTATCTATATAGATCTATTTCCTAATATTTTATATTAAATATATCTTTTTAGATTATCTTCTCCGTTTACGGACTTTGCATCATTATCTATCTATCTATCTATCTATCTATCTATCTATCTATCTATCTATCTGTGGATTTTAGGATCCATTTTATAGATCTGTGGTCAATTGGTTATAATGTCAGTGTTCCGACCATGAGACATCGCCATAGTTTATTTGTCAAGTAGTTCCCAGCGTGCCACCATCATGGCCCAAGTGTTGTGAGCGAAACTAGGTAGACGGACGTTTTTGAAATCTGTCGTCGGTTGTGTTAGTGTTGAGACTGAGAGCTTGGGGCGTACTGGCCTTGTTCAAAGCTATTCATCACGCTAGATTATGCATTCTCTCTCGGCATAGTAAAAGCCACAGATTGGTTCTTCTGGGTGTCGATAAAAAAAGCGCCTGAAACGGAGCCAACCCAATAGAAACATACACTCAGAAAGGATAAATACATTTACATACATTATGAAAGTAATGGCGAACTGTATCTATGATCATAACGAGAATAATGTCTAAAATATTGCAAACAATAAGGGCGACAGATTTAGTATAGATAATCTTGTATTACCGTATGGATATATAGATAATCTTGTATTACCATATGGATATATAGATAATCGTGTATTACTATATACGCCATGGACAGTACAATCAGGGATATTCTTTTTTATGGAAAACCTGATTTTTTCATATAGCACTGAGATTGCTCAGATTCTGAGCAATATAAGTAGGCTTAGCGTAGTCAAATATTGCAGTACTGGACATCATACTATGTAGCAAATAAACTGAATCGTTCTTTTTTCTGTACAAAATGATGAGAAAAAACATCTTACTATAAAATATCTGATATTTAGATACCGTACATGTGTTGTCGTTCATGACTGACAATGCTAGCTTCTTTATACAGTGTCTGCCTCCTACATAGCCTAATACTTTTTGTATAACTTATATACGAATAGTGGGATAAGCTTCATAATACTCCACTATTTTATTAATTCATATTGATAATATTGATGCCTAACGTAAATAAAGCTACTAGAATTAAAATTCTATTGGTATTTCCACCTGTGCAATCATTATTTACCATATATTACGATACCCCTTATCAAAATGTTTAAAGAATATATAACGGAGAATTAGCAGATGAAATAATACAAGTAGAAAACATAATAAATAAAAATTTTGTTCACTTCTGTTGATAAAATTAATGTATAACGTAAATAAAACTAGTAGAATTAAAATTCATTTGGTATTTCCAATTGTGCAATAATCATTTACCATGTATTGCGGTGCATCAAGTCAAATATTAGAAGAATATGTAATGGAGAATTATAGGATTAAACAGTAACGAATATAATAAATAATTTCTTTTTTTTCATCTTGATGGATAATATAAATGAATGCGGTAAGAAAAAAAACAATTACAATTAGAATTCATTTGGTATTTCCACCTGTGCAATAATCATTTACCATATATTGAGGGGCGTCATGTCAAAATATTTGAAGAAAATATAACGGAGAAATATAAAGTGAAGTAATAACCTGTAAAGAAAAGGATAAATAAAAGTTTGTTCATGTTTATTAATAATAAAGCAAAACACTGCGAATCCTCGGCCTAACTCTTTCAGCCGACCTCAAAAGTGGAATGACTACATTAAATCCATAGCTAAATCTGCTGCTAGGAAGGTCGGTACACTGTGTAGGTCCAAGATGTTTTCTCGTCTGAATCCATCTTGCACATATATAAATCTACCATCCGCCCGTGCTTTGAATACTGCTGTCACATTTAGTCGGGTGCTCCTGCTATTCATCATGGGGTTCTTGACAAAATCCAACGGAGAATCTGCAATGTAATTGATCCCGACCTGGTAGCTCAACTACAATCACTTTCTCACCAACGTAATGTGTATTCCTTCTGTCTCTTCTACAAATGTTTTCACGGCTGATCCGATGAGCTTAGCTCCCTTGTGCCCGCTGTGTATAAATTTACTTGAGCTACTAGACCAGCAACTTACAGTGAAACCAATCAAATGTAAACACGACTTCTACTTTACGAGCTTCTTTTCTCCCACTTGCCGGTATTTTGCTTCTTTTCTCACAACAGAAAGACTCTAGGGTAGAGAGGCTAAGTAAGCATACCTGTACCATGAAGACTCTAGGGTAGAGAGGCTAAGTAAGCATACCTGTACCATGAAGACTCTAGGGTAGAGAGGCTAAGTAAGCATACCTGTACCATGAAGTTTGGTCAAAGTTGCTTGGAGAATGTAAGCCTATCATGTAGCTTATGGTCACTGTAATTACAAAAAGAAAGAATCTAGGCCACAGAAGGATGTTTACTTGTACTGTTAAGGTTTGCCAAAATATAAGAATATAAGCTTAACAGGTAGGTTATTGTAACAATAACAACACAGAATAAGACTCCAGGCTGCAGTAGGCATGGTAAATAGCTTATATGTAGCGTAATTTTTAGCCAAAGTACTGCGAGAATGTAGTCCTACTATATAGATTATGGGCACTGTAACAACAGAAAGAAAGAATCTAGATTACGGAAAACAGGCTAAGAGAGCACACCTGTTTTGTTTAGGTTATCCAAATGTACTGTGAGAATGTAGGACTACCAGGATTTGGTTACCGTAATAACTGATAGAAAGAATATAGGCTACCGGAGTCAGGCTAAGGAGCTTACCGGTATGATTAGTCATAAAGGTACCTTTGTACTCATAGTACAACGTCGGCGTACCCAGTTGGTTACGTCCACCAAAAGTGCATTAATTTTAAACCCTCCAGAAATTTACCTGTATATAGTACAACCTGTTACTTAATATGCATCTTGATGTCTTTAAAAAAAAAATACCTGTGTGAACTCCTAAAAAAACTGGTAATACAAATACACACTATACGCAATATTTTCGATAATCCAATATAAAGTTGTTTTATACACAACTTTCCTGATTTTATACTCTTCCGGTAAAACGTCTTTAATATTTTATTATATAGATTTAATGTCTCTGCATAAATCATGCATGTTCTTTGTATTGATTCACGGCTCTATGTACTAATTTTATTTTATGCATTTTGTTGTAAAATTGTTTATATATATATATATATATATATATATATATATATATATATATATATATATATATAAATATGTGTGTGTATGTGTGCGTGCGTGTGTGTGTGAGGTTATAGTCAAAATATCTATCTTTCTCTTCTCTACCTACTTAACCGTGTAAAATTTCCCAATCCCGTGTCTATATTTGTATGTTAAAGCAGACCGCCTGTCTCTTAGTTGTATGAGTTCAGGTTAAATTTCAAGAAAAAAACTATTGTTGCGTGTGAATGGAAGCCGTCAGCCTTAAAGTTTAACAAACAAGATCAATAACTGGCTATTTTTATTTCAATAGTAAATGATGAGAACTCTTACTGTGTGCTGTGAATCGGTGATAACAGAAAAATAAATAAAATACTACCGAAGTAGTCGGAGAATAATGGTGCTATTATTTTAACCTTTTTTTTTTCTTGTTTGCTTTGTCAAAAACAAATAAGGTGTTTTGTTTTATTATTATTTATTTATTTTTTGTTGCACAAGTTTATAGGCGATGATCAATTCGTCGGAAGAGTTTGTTGTCTGAAAAAATCCAGTGCCAGAATGCCCCGTGGCTAGTCTAGCATACCGAGACTTTAGCCGCATGAACACTTGCATTTAGATTGTTTGTTTGAGTTAAATATTTATTTATAAACTTCTGATTCTGAATACATTCCTTCTTCTTGTTTTAGCTTACATATTGTATAGTGGAAAAAAATTCAAGGTAAATTAAACTTTAAAGAAATCTCCATAAATTTTTTTTTATAAGAAATTACACTTTTCGTCTTCCCCTTCAATAATTTCTCTGTGATTTTCTGATTATTAATCGCATTAATGTGTGTTGTTCTGGACAAACACATGCTTTCAAAAATACAGCGACTATCATAAACGTTTTGGTAAATACACGCAATTTGTCTGAATTTATGAGCAGTGGAGTTATTTACTTTCTATAGTTAGTTCACGCAATATAAGGCTCATGAACCACTCAAGGTAGAGGGTTACTAAATAAGATTGTTGTATGTGAAGGAAGTAAGTGAATATTATGAGGACGTGTAGGATAGATATCGTTTGATCTTAAACTTTGATTATGGTGGTTAGAGAAACATCCTCTCGGGAGTATTTTCCACAAAGTAAAAGTTCTGAGGAAGAAACTGTTTGAGCGAAACCTACTCCTTATTAAAGGAATACGAAGGGAAATGGATAATTTGCCAGTGTGAATATGGCGTGAATGCCTGAACTAGTGACACGAAGGAACATAACGCCTTTAAATATTTGTCATAAAGTTGTGAGATGTTAGCGACGTTTCGTCTGTGCGGTCAGGATTGTAGGATGGGGAATAATTAATCAATCACATGTCCACTTAATCACATTTGAACTCTGTCGAGGCTGAACAGTGAGGACTGTACAGCTCTTTAGCAGTTATGGTAGCAATTTTACATTTTTAGTCTAATCTGTCTCTTATAAACATAGAGTATGGCAGCGGTGATTGGGTATTTTCTGGATCGATAAAAGAACTGATCATTCTTCTAAGATATTTTTCGATGTCACAAATATATGCATTCCATTTGAATTAGACTCAATAGACGTTCGAGGTAAAAAGCCTTTTTGAGAGCATGATTACTCATTGGGATTGGTGCAAGTTTAGGGTTTGCTCGTTAATTATGAAATTTTACGAATTTTGTTAGATGTCAGGATGTGCGTTGTGGTGCGGTGGATATCAGCTCAAAATGAGAAATCGGTGAGCCGAGTTCGAATTCCAGGCGAATTCGTTGCATTCACTTACGCGCAAATAACCTTGAAAAAAGGTATAAATTAGTTGCTTCTCTTCCAGCTATGGGTTAAATGGCAGTATAGATTTTTGTTCTATAGCCTGGTTGATAACCAGTCTACCCCAGAAAGTAACGGCAACCTAATTCGGGAAAAATTCTACCCCGTCAGTCATGTATCACGTATTACACTTAACTGACTGACTGTTACATATCAGTCAATCTTTCTTCCATTAAGCTGTGAGTGTTAGATATTTGAATGTGCACGCGTATACAGTGGCAACATCTTTACATATTTTTATATATAAAAAGAAAGTAGGACCGAGGAGAGAGCCTTGAGGACACAAGCATTGATCTCCTGTGATTCAAAGAACTGGACATTAACGAAGACCTTAATAGATCTACCAGACAAGAAAGATTTGATAATTGAAAAAGTTCTTAGAGATTCCCTGCACCATATCTTGTCATAAGGAGTCGACATATCTAGGATGATTACTCTCGAGATTTTTTTTCAAGCGCTTTACTGATTGGTGATAATAGCGTGGAGATACAACTTGTGGCATAAATATCTCCCACATATACCTCTTAAAAATACCTTCCACATAATGGTAAAACATTAATGGCAATGGTGTATTCATTTAACAATTATGTGGAAGGTATTTCTGGATGGTATATGTGGGAGGTATTTCTACCGCAAACTGAAGTTAATACTTCAGCAGTGGGGCTAAAAGAGCGAAAACCATACTCTTTGTCGCTCAGGAGTTTATTTTTGTGAAGGTGTTCAACAACTTTCTTGTTGATGTTATGTTCAAATACATTGCTAATGACTCTATAGATGCTGATGGGTGATAGTGTGCCGTGGACACAGACTCACTAGAGTTTATATATAAGTTATACACTAGACACCTTCCATTTTGGATTGTTATCCTCATCTTTGTTGTTGTTATCACAACGTTTCGACCATTTTGCCCCTGGCCTTTATCAAGTGCTTGTCGATCCAGCTAATCTTTTTTTTTATTTCGAAAGATGCTGAAATATAATGTCAAAAATTAACGGTACGAAATATAAATCGAGCATAAAGGAACTATGTTGAAATTAATTGCCGCCCTCTAAAAACAAACAAAATCAAACAAACTATTGTATGTATAATTCCTCTTAGATCATTGATAAAGTTTAAAATTTAAATCATAAAACAGAATTACCAATAGATATTAAATAAAACGACTTAAATGCAATATTTATCTGGTATATCTGAGAAGAAAGCAAGAGAAATGTAATTAGCCAACAAAGTACCCCGGGTAATTTCAAGAAGTAAAGAAAGTTCTTCTGTTGGATCATCATTAAAATTGGTTTCTTCCCAAACGGAAATTACTTATGATTCAACTTAGTAATTTTGTGAAAACATTGACTTTTTTTTAATAAAATCTGACATCACATGCATAGAAAACTCTCGAATGCTTTTTAATTTGCATTCATATTTTTTGAACAAGCGGAGAATTTGAAATGAAATGTAAAAAAGAAATGGTGAAATTCATTTTAAGCTGCCAACTTTTCGACCAACGTTTGTAAAATATTAAAATATTAGACTGTAAAACAGAATTATCAATAAGAACGAAGTAAAACAATTCACATAGAGATATTATCTCTTATCTATCAAAAATAAATTCAAAAGACATATAGTAGGCCAACATAAGTTAAGCCAAGTAACTTTAAGGAGTAAAGAAAATATTTCTACTTGCATAAAGATGATTATCATCTCGAAATTAAAAGATGTGCCACATTTAGAATAATAAATATTTTGCATGAGTAAGTATTGGAATAAAAAGATTATCCATAAGGTGTTGGTCAATTGCTAAATCAAAAATAGTCTGCAATCACATCAACATTGTTGCATGACGTGAGCGGCCACGATCCCCTTTGATAAAAGGTGATCGAAAAGCTTAAGTAGGATTAAATGAGCTGCTTCTTTTTTGACAGTTAATTATTTATATGTTTTCACCTTTTCAAGCTAAATTTAATGTACTATTTTTTTTAACTGGTTGGTGCATCCACTTGTTAAGTCCTATCGAGCAATAATAAATCAAGTGTGATTTTTACATATGAGTTGAATTAAATAAAACTGTCAAATGATCATATTCAGATTAAAACGATCAATGACCAATAAAATGCTATTGGTTTAAAGCAACTAGCAATAGTCTTTCTTGCAGAACTGATTCGGAAGAGAGATAATTATATAAAGAAAGTAAGTAATAAAGGATGCTTTGCTAGAAGCTGAAATTTCAAAAACACCGTTTCTTATCAATATTTGCCTTTCAGATTATAACAGTATATTCAAACGAAAAGATTGTATTTTTCAAGAGAAAAAGATATTTTGCTTTGTTGTTGATCCCTCTACCAATGTCATAGGATAGACTTTTGTTTATAGGAAATAAAAAATTAAGAACGATGCATATTTCCAACGGGATTCTTCATATTTAGATTCTGAATCGGATTCGTTGAGATTAAACGTCGACAGCATTCAGGTTTCGATTTCCGTCTTTTTCCAACATAATTACGCCATTTTCAATATTTGTGCTTTTCTTTCGTGCTTGCTACCAAACTGAACAACATGATATTTCGAGTCGCATTTGAAAGCGATGCCACTTATGACTTCAATAACAAATTAATCAAACCAGTATCGTATATTCTTCTTGTTCTATTGTTCGTTCCTGCATAAATACGTTATGATTTTGTTGCATCTTCCAGTGTCTAATCAATAAAGTTATAGAAAGGATGCTATGAAGGAGCATTAATATATGTATAAATTATAAGCCACAATGATTTATTGCCCAATGCAGAAGAATATTCCTTCAGTTCCCATCAAATATAATTTCTGTGAAAATCAGAATATTATTGAAAAATCTTTGTAGAATATATGTTGCTTTTATTTATCAATGAATTAAATTATGTACAGAATGTTTGCAAAGGAAAATGTAAAAATTTATTGCCTAAATAACAAGTTAAACATGAAATCAAATCCTTCCTTGCATGCGATTCTTGCCAAGTGTATTCATGTGTTGAACAATAAAACTGCACTTCATTTTTTAATAATATTTTTATCATTAATTAAAATTATTAGATAATAGAATTATGTTGTTATTCCTAAAACTAAGCTTAGCTTTGTATAAAGCTACACGTATTCAGTACCTAATGAGGATTGAAAAAAATTACTCTATAATTGATCCACGAGTTTAGCTCGTTAACCATTACCAAGATTAGTCGAATTAAATTCTTTTGTTGGGACAAAGATGTTCAATTATCTGATACAATTAACTCCACATTTAGCAAAAAACAACTTGAAAAGAACTATTGCATTCAGGACAAACAAATACACGACATAAATTTAGCAATAACTGAAAAATTTTCACAGATTCCGATATTGTTTTTATAATAAGTATCCTTTCTCTGAATACTATTTTTCGCAGAGACAATACAGACTGGTATCAATTGAGATATAATTATCTGAGTAACTACATTGTCTAGACAAATTAATCTAAACAAGCGTATTATTGAGGAATTAATTGCTACAGTATAAATGTCCCTGTTTTATATATGAAATAGGCACCCCGTTAATTAGTCGTTGAAAATTAGTCGCCGGTCGTGAAGTCATAGTTGATAAACATCAAAAGAAGCAAACAGAAAAGAAAAATCTGATGTCATTCACATCCAAAAAATGTTTAACATAAGAAAAAACTAATGATTAAAACATTCGATATTGAAATATTAACATTGAAGATTATGGGTCTTTTTAAAAAAATCTTTAAACATTTTTTCCCGAATTTCGATCGTGAAGCCAAATCGTGCATAAATGATTTTCATTCTTTTAATATATGGTAGAGTGAACAACATTGTTTCTTTTGTATACACACATAATAGCTGTCAACTCATTAAACGAGTATAACTATCTCTGACAAGTGTAAGTCAAGTTTTTAGTTTTCATGATTTCTAATGCTTATTGCAGACACAGCAAACTAACTTCTTTTATACAGGGTATGTTTTGTACTGTTCTGCAAACTGTTCAGTTTGTCCGTGTGATTTCATTTAATGAGTGAAATTGGAGCAGTTTCAGCAGGTTTTCTTACTTATTTGTCTATATTTCTGAGATGAGGTAGTATTTACACTAATTACATTATTCGAACTATTGTCCTCATCTTCGTTGCCATTGTTGTACGCTCCAGTCTTCTTCAGGTGCTAGAAATTTTGAACCGAACCATTTATTATGATTACTGGGGTATATTCTCATTCCTTGTGCGAAGCCGCTTCAAATAACGTAGAGAAAGGGTTAAAGGGAGATAAATCATGACTACTAGAAGCGGCTTCGAATAAGGAATGAGAATGATATAACCCAGTGGTCGTAATAAAGGGTTCGGTTCGAAATTCCTAGCACCTGCAGAAGGTCGGAGTGTACAACGGCCGAAACGTCGTGGAAATGGCAACTAAGATGAGGACAATAGTCCAATAATGTATATAGTGTAGGTTTTCTTACACATACCGCATGTTAACAAGTTAATTTTAGCCTTGTACTGATGTAAATAGTATGACTATCCTTGGGGCTAATAAGACCTACATTTGATGACATCATCTGCTACATTCATTTGATCTAAATTACGAGGGAAGGGGTTTCCTAGCTGCACGCTTGACACTTACCCAACTCATTGAATGCTCTTGGAAGATTTTAGTGTCTTCATAAATTGTATGCCTCTACTTATTTCAATCATTAGCAGCAGTTTACACTCAAAACGGCAGGCTACAAGGGGCTCTTTTAAGCTGTCCTTGAAGCGTTTCCTTTTTTATACTGGGGTTCAGTACCACAGAGTAATTCACCGTAGGATATTTACTTCGCTATTCTGTTGTCGTCAACATAAATGTTATGGTCTGCCCAGCGAATCTTGTGGTGATGAACATAAACACACACACACACACACACACACACACACACACACACACACACACACACACACACACACACACACACACACACACGAGATATCTCCTATTTTTACGGCAACTAAAAACAGAGCGAGAATTATAACAACACAATTGCATAGAACAAGCTAAGCGCAACAAACACCATTTTGCACATAATCACAATTTGTTATGAAACTTTTTGCTGGCACTGAACAAGAAACAACATGCCGCAGTAAAAAAAAACAAAAAAACCCTACTCTATGGCAGGCGATCGGCTTCTTCTACATGCATTACCCACTGCTGTACCATATCTCCGTAAAATTCGGCCAGCTTCAATGTTTGTCAATGGGGACAATTAATCATACGAGAAATAATGGAATAATTCAGTAACACACCTCGACTTACGATGAAATTTCATGTTATATTCTGTCTTTTCTTTTAAATTGTAAAAGATCCGAATAACTTATGGGCTATTTGAAAGAAATTTCTACCTTTACGCCATACCACCATCTAACGTCATTGAACAACATAATAAAATATAAGGCATTATTTTCGGAGCGACAATCATAATTTTCTTTAAAACTTTCTTTTTTTTTTTTGCTTTTACTGTAATGTTCAACCTGTTGGTTACTGTTAATGGGTCGTGTGTTTGAATAAATTTCACGTTTGGTGACTAAATTAAAATATTTAATTTATATGAAAGCACTAGTAGTTTAGCCCGGTTTCACTCGGGTGGTTTAAGGAATAATAAGAATAAAAAACATATGATGAATTTACATAGCAGATACTTACACAACGTCCACTCTCGTCACTTTTATAGATATAGATAACAATGTAGAATGTCTCTATTAGATTAGAGTGGGAGGGGGAGGAGCAATATATATAGAGATAATCTATATATATATATATATTGCTCCTAGAGTGGGGTGATCGATTCTATATTATAATCAATACAATAACTGATACCTGACTTTGTGGATGATAATATATATTTTCTACCCCTAATTTTGGCTTTCTGAAAAATTTCAAGGTGTCGTTAGCGTTCTAAAATTTTGATCTACATCTGAGCGCAACTCCCGTCGAGCTAGATCGCAAAATGCTGACGCTAAGTCGAATCTGTCAAACAAATACTTACACAACGTCCACCCTCGTCACTTTTATATCTATAGATTTGTCTGAAAATAAATGAAAACAATCAAATGGGTATTGTACAAACAATAAGCTGACAGTCATCTATGAAATGTACCGGTACTCAGTGTATTGCACTGTTTCGAAATGGATATATAACATTTTCTAAATACATATTTAGTTTATCCTTTTAGTATGTTTGTTACTGATCATATTAGAAATGTGTTAGTATGTTTGAGTCAATAGACTTTTCGAACTTGAGTCGCCATCACCCAATTGATTTTGCTAGAATGGCTTCGATTTAAAAATGGAAACTGATTTCTTTTATCAGGTTTAAAAATAATAAAAATATATACACCTTTACTAATCTTAGTTTAGACTATAATGGGAAGTTCCTGCGTGTGAAAGTCAGCCTTCAAAATACTTACTTGATTTGAGAATGAATTTCTAGATCTTGCTTCTGTTCACCCATAAGACATAACTTTTTATACTACGTTTAGTTTGGTACAATTGTACCATATTGGTGTAACCAACAAAGGTTCGCAAATATTTACTTTCTTGTCAGCAAAATTTAGACCTTGAAATTACGTGTAAGAAGAAAATAAAATTTTATTTTAAATATCGTAGTCTCCATTTTAAATCTACCTCATCAGAAAATATGTCCACTGTTCGAGAGAAACGTGAGAATCGGACTAAAGAGCAAATAAACTGGTTAATTTATGGCTTCATTAGACAGATATCAGGAGAGAATATCATCGCCATTTCAAACAAGCTATCATTTTGATTAATCGTCGATTTGTGTCCATTCTGAAATAATTGAGGTGTGATTAGCTGAACGTAAAGTAGAATTAGAATTTCAAACACGGCCGAGGAGGAGCGTCTCTAATAGTATTATCGCTTCACTGAGCAAGTTTCGATTCTTCCATAACATTTGATAATCTTCCAAATGGATTATACGATATAATACAATCTAAACGGTGTCATGTAACTGAAAAGATGATTCAGTACAAACTACGTGACCCTTACACTCTAGACCGTTTCAAATCTGTGTAGCGTCAAGAGAGAGGGAAAATAATAAATCTAATAAAAGAAAAATATTCTTTCTCCGGCAAAATTCGAACTCGCGTCTCCCTTTGCATGAGAAACCTTCGTTAGATTTTTCGAATATGTAGGCCGTTAGACGAAAATAAAAAAAATATAATGTTTAATAAATAAACGGAACGTCTACTCAAATATGCGTATCAGATAAAAATAACGTTTAAGTAATATAGAGAATGCAAGTATTGATTTGTTGTATAAATTACGCAAAAATAAAGATAACCCTTACATATCATTTTAACAGTTATATTTACCAAAACTGAACAAACATATCTCTAAATACTAAAGAATAAATTTATTTAAATCACCATTGGCTTCAACCACGGCCTCTAGACGACTTCGCATTCTCTCGCAACTGTGCTGGGCGGTGTCCTTGTCTAAATTGGTGAATTATACAATTATCCTTGTCTTCAGTTTATCTTTAGTATTGCAAGTGGTTTTGTTAGTCCTCGCTCAACTGCGTTGCATACATAGTAATCAACCGAGTTACAGTTATGGGAGTTAGATGGCCAGGTGTAAGGGGTGATGCGGTCACAGAAATTGTCATACAGCATTGATATAGTGCAGGGTTCTGTTGCCAGGCATAAGTTTTTCCAGTCACCATTCTCTTCACTCACAGAGCAGCAATACTTCCTCAAGGCACTTGATGCAGGCCTCTTTGTTGAGCCTGAATTGCTATCACTAGTGATCACTTCCAAAACCCATCCAGTTCTTTCCAAATCCTCTGCACTGTCCTCTGATTGACACCCAAACACTGACATGTTCGTATTGGTGCTTCCGGTGCGAATGCCAAGAAGTACAGCATGTTGTTTTCAAAATTAGTTAATTGCGCCATGGTGTCCAACTGATTTTACTATACTTTGCAGTCGACAAAATCAAAAACAAACAACGCGAATGCGCGAAATGAAAAATATAAAATAGCGATAATTTACTAATCGCTCTCTGTACTTAGTTTTAAGGAGAATAGAATTAAAATTCAATATCCTCACTAATATAATAAATGTCAACTAACGTCAAATACAATCTATGAAATATTGGTTAGTGCAAATATATACGAACACAAAACAGAAACTCAACCGGAAAAAACACTCTTGGGGTTCCTTGAAGCCAACAGATCCTATTATTGAAGAAAGGAAACTACATTGGCTTTCACTCAAGGTTAGAGAACCCAGTTTACCCTGTTATTTAACTCATAATTGGGAGGAGAAATAATTGATTCATGTCTTTTAAAGGGAATTTGAACAAAAGCAATCGCAACAGGCAGGAATCTGAAGGTTGTTCGAAGATTATTCTGCCTGCGCCAATAAATGTTACTCTATTCGAAAATCGAAGAGTCCTCCTTCTTCTTTCTGTCTCTTGTAGTTCTTAATGGACTTTGCCTTTCTGCTATTTCTCTTAAACACTGTCCTGCACAGTTTTAATTTAGAGCTTAAGAGAAATAAACGTTTAACCGAAGAAAAACTCTTGCAACTTTCTCCTCTGTATATTTGTAGTTCATTTTATAACAATATAATTTACAGCAATTTCAAGCACACAACGTTTGCTAAATGAGATATTGTATATCCAATGTCACAGTAGTAACAAGTGAATAATCTTGCTTTCTCAACACTCAACATGATTCATATGCTGCATTTTTCAACTTGCTTTCTTCTAAACATTTATCATATATATATATATATATATATATATATAATTAAGTGGTAACTTTGTCCCATAATTATTGTTGCAATATAGTATATGAAATTTATATGCAAACATAGCTACTACTATAGGATGTAGGTAGTACATCTCACTGATAGAAAATGATGATGAAGTGGTTTGAATTTTACTAATCGCATCAGCTGCTGCGTTCGTCGCAGGCAATCAGTTATGTATCATGTGACTGACTACTCACGTGTCGTAGTTCATTCCAGGTTTCTGCGTAATGCTGGGCATCAGCGAGGTAACAAAAAAAAAAAAAAAAATAAGGCAGGAAACGAGTTGAGCGGCATTTGGTGAATTTGTTCAGAATCTTACAGTTACTTCTTTTTTGGTCACAGGTATCATTATCCTTTATGGTTCTCCACAACTTCCTAATAATTGTATCTCTAAGCAATGTTTATAATAACAATCTATACTATTTTACTCATTATTCTGCACATGTTTTTGATAGTCGTTCATATTTCTCATTATCATCATTTGAAATACGATGATCAAGATTATAAATGTAATTCTTATCACCTTGCCATCGAAACATTATCATTTCAGATTATACTTCATCATAACAAAGACAATAATAGTAATTCATTGGCATTCCCTCTTATCTATAAATACCAAGTAGATGCTTTAAACGGCGTATAGTACAGAATCTTACATATACTATGTTTTTACATAACATACGTATCTAAGATAAATTGTTTATATCAGGTACAGTAAGAGATTAACAATAATAAAATGAACAATTGTCTACATATAATGAATGCAATTATACCGTAAACTGTTTTGAGTGAGCCTCAAAACAAGAGTATTTAAAATAAATTTTCAAAAACGGATAGAATACAATCTGAGGCCTTGAATACATACTCGTAATAAATTTCAGAAACATTTTATTCAGTACAATAGAAATGTATGTCGATGTATTTTAATGTGTTTAAAAAGACAAAAGAAAATTGGTTAGGACAAAATTATCCATATTTTAATTATTTAGGAATTTAATCTGCCAGTCTGTATCTGTGAGTTGGAAATTTGAAAAAGAAGTTTACTGTCATGAAGACGTGGATTGTTCACTTCAACAATAGCACCATGGTAAATGTGAAATAAGTGTCTGGATTTAAACAAAGAATTAGTAATACTTGCAATTCAGGAATGAGTTTTAAACCAACATCTATATGTGCATGTGATATATATATATATATATATATATATATATATGTCCTTCCGAAAAGTGTGGATGATTCTCCACATTTATTCATCATTAAAATCAAATCATTTGTGTTAGTAGTCTAACGATTCAGCTCACCATTCTCTTTATCTCTTTACTTACAACATTCACACAGGAAAAATAAACAACTTAGCATAAATAAACTGTGCATAAATTATTTTAACCTAGTATAAGAATAACGTAAATGAGAAAATCAGCAATCAGTTGCTGAAACCTCCTGACTAGTGGAACGAACGATTACACAAAGCTTCGTTTACGAAATTCTAAAGTGAATATGATGAATATTACATCGATCAAATAAGTGATAAATTTTATCTCTATTAATCTTGTTTCCTTTTTGCTGGAGATAAGGAATGTAAAAATGTAATAATACTAAAACATTATATAAAAAAATAATACTATCTTCCTTATCGATCGTTTTTAACGAAACGCAAACATACATATATATTGCGTATTTAGGAAGAAATTCCTCTTTTATGCAAGTTTCTTAAAAAATGACAGCAAGGTTTTTATATAATTTTTTATGTGATCTTATAATTTTTATTTTCAGTGGATAAATTATATATAAATTATTATTAGTCTAAGCGCTTTCGGCTATACTTTTACCCATTATCAAGGTTGAATTTTATTTTCCTTTTAACTGAATATATAGATTGATTTATGTATGTATTCAAAATTATATATATATATATATATATATAGCTAAAAAGCTTAATCGAAGTACCTTGTGAGTTGTCTTCAATGAAACCTGTATAAATGATGGCTTAATGCTCAAATATACAATTGCATACATCGCCCATCTGGGCAGCAATCTATCTGTTATACAAGTTTCAATAAAGTAATAAGATTAAGCTTTGAACTATATACATACATTATATATATATATATATATATATATATATATATATATATATATATATAATTTTAAATACATACATCAAACAATCTATATATTTAGTTATAAATGTTTTTTTTTTGCGAAGTAATCTGTGCCAAAACTAACCAAAAGTTATCTGAACGCTTTCGGCGATTCTATTAGCCATTATTAGTCATTTTTTAAACGTTTAAATGAATATTTAGATTTTTATATATGCTTATCTATAGCGTTGAAAAACAGGGTCAGCACGTTGTAGCCATGTTCATAGTTGATATTATCGAATGTTGGCTTTTCGTTATTATTATTATTAATGTGTCAGTTATTTTTTTTAACCTTTTTTAGGTGTTGATGAGGCTAAAATAGACGTATTTTTTACGACGGATTTCGGTAGGCCTTTGTGTGTGTTTAAATGGTCCCCTAGTTTAAGCATTTTGACGTACTTTATGTCCAGTAAAAAAAAAGAAACATCTACAAGAACACAAGAAAAAATCAAAAGAAAGCTTCATTGCAGTAACTTTTACGTCGTCTTTAATAAAACGTCTTTTAAGAAGCGCGAGAATAAACGTTGTTGAAATTCTACTCAACAAGCAACAATTTATAATAAATAATGAAATAGCAAATACATAAAGAAAATATAAATAATTTAATTATATTGCTAATAAGTAAAGGTAACACCACTATCTAAAGTAATTTAGATTCATTATTATTAAGAAATTAAATGTAAATCTATGACGGTATTAATACTAAAACAAATTTGTTAATTATCACTTAGGTAACCCCCCCCCCCAAAAAAAAACCCCCCAGAGAACAGAATGAAAAATACAGAATAAGAATGAAAAGAGATTTAAAATGGGTTAAATATAAATATACTGTAGTGTAAAGCTAATAAAGAGAAACAAAACAATTAATTTAGGGGAATTAAACTTTAGATTTTATATGAAAATTAAATTAGATTTGAATTTATCATGCCACTAATATCAGACGATAGAACTAGAAGGAATAGAAGGTTGATAAAGAAATTATATAATGACCTTTCTTTATCAACTAGAAGGTTGATAAAGAAAGGTCATTATATAATATAATTAATGATAATAATAATTATATCGTTAATAAGAAGAAAGTAAAGGAAACAACTATTTAACGAAAATTTTAATTTTAGATTAATTATTAGAGAGTTTAGATTCATGACAGCATTGCTTATAATTTTTTATTTGCGTATTATCTTCTCTTGGTTGCATTTCTCCTTCAGGCAGAGTGCGACTCAGTTGATGAAAATAAATAATAGGAGGTGCTCGGTCTTGGGAACAGCTGCTCGTAGTTATACCCTTCATCCATTGTACTAAAGATGGGCTACAGTTGTCATACCGATGCCAGAGGAACACACGGTTGCTGGAGCTGGGCAATATTTTTACTTTGATCCGAGGGTATGCGCTCAGGCTCACCACGCTAAACCCGACCTTATACTGTTTTGGGTGTTGTGGGCAGCATTTTTCATCTTTTTGTGGCCATTTAAGCTTATTTAGTTTATAGTTTTTCATAATAACAAATACGTTTTTTTCATTTATTGCTTCAGCTATTGCATTTAATAATTAGTAAGCTTCACACCTTTGGTTTAGTTAACTCCTACTAATCTAGGAAGCTGAATCTGTTTAATTTATTACTGCATGACATCCAATCTTTTAGAGAGAAGTTTACTTAAAATTTAAAACCTACCAAGCCTAAGACCACCATGAACCCGTATGGTAAATTAGATGACAAGTATTAATATTTTAAGGAAAATAAATGCATTAATGAGTTTATTTTGTTATTATCATTATTGAATATATGATAAAACCATTCAGAAAAAGGAAGTACCTCTGGTAGGAAGTGATCTTGTAAATTAGTTTTGGAAAAAAAGAAAGAAATGCAGCTTTCAATTTTTAGGCGATTCTACTGAGAGTGTCCACAAACTATTAGTATATATGATAATAAAATATTATTTGAAAACCAAAGAATGTATAACTATTTTAAATTACTCCAGTTAAAATATGACTCATTTAACATGGGATATATTGCTATTAAATTTTATTTATAATATTATATCTATAAATACATAAAAAATTCATGATTATTAATTTACCACTTGGTATACATGACGCAAATATTAGACGAACTTAGGGTTTATATGACTGCTTCTCGTTCAATCACCAAACTTAATAGTCATCGAACCCGATTAATACATAGATGGGAGACCGATTGGGAGTACTGTAACCCCAGCCTCAAACAATCCGAAATATGTTTTGGTTTTAAATAATACGCAAGGGGTCGATAAGCCGTAAAAACGCAAATCATTATATTAGCGTTTGTAAGATATGCTGACAAGTTCTCGGCTTTATCAAGAAGGCGATATGATATTTGGTCATTTAATCAAAATTTGCCAAGGACTTTTCAGCGACTCCGTATATATATATATATATACATATATATGTATATATATATATAAGCAACTGTGCGAATGAAACTAGTAGTATAAACAAATATTGATCATTCTGTATATTTTAAGATAAAATAATTTTGTAAAATATAAAATAAAAGAATGAATACAAATATAGGGTGAGTAGAAATCACTTAAGGTACACACGTTTGTTACGAACACGAATATGTAAAGTAGATACAATAACGATGTAACTTAATAGACTTTACTTGAAAGTTCAAACCTAATATTTATTACGCAGTTTATTTTATTGAAAACGTTTAAAAACACATAATCTTTTTAACTTTACTGCATATTTTATTTAAAAAACAGTTCCAATTTTTACATCTATATAAATATAAATATATATATATATATATATATATTTTGTTTTCAGTGGAAATAAAAATAATTAAACAGAACAGATTTTTATGTTTCATATCTTACATAATTCACACACACACACACACACACACACACACACACACATATATATATACATAAAGCATTTATGTTCTTCATTTAAATTTAGCTGATATTTGAAAGAAATAGTCACTGAACTGAGTTGACATGGTGTCTACAAAAAGAGTGTGCTTTTAAATATTTTGACTATTTTAGTCAGTGGATTATTTCTGGCTATCTCTTTCACCTTTAGGTACAAAACTTTGTGGTAATCTTTTTCTTATATCTTTTGTGCGACATTTTTTCCCGAGACATTTATAATAATTCTTCGAGATGGCAGAACTAAATGACACTTGCATGATGTCGTTTTGTCAATAAATATATAAAGTTTTATTTAAAACTGCGTTTTCTTTCTTTCTTACTTTCTTTCCTTTCTATCTATCTATCTATCTATCTATCTATCTATCTATCTATCTATCTATCTATCTATCTATCTCGGTTTGTTCATATCTATCTTTCTGTAAAATATGACGATTTGTTAAATATTTTCTATGCTATCAGTTTTCTTTCAATTTTATACACACACACACATACGAGGCAATACACAAACAAAATTTTACACTGCGCTGATGTATCTATCATTAGTTTAATAACTTCTGAATCACAAACTGAAGAAAATCTTTTTTGGAATATTATAAAATCTTGAAATTATCAACAAATATATTTACATTGTTCGGGCTGTTGTTCTTATCTTCGTTGTCATATTCACGATGTTTCGGTCAATATACGCTCCGGCCTCCTTCAGGTAATTGGAATATGAACTGAACCTTTATTTCGTCCACTAGTTACACGTGCCATGCCTATTCCAGATGTCTCAGTATCAGTTATATCCCTTTAATTCAACTCTCCAAAGTTTTTGTTCACCTTTGCTGTTGCCAGATATTAAATTTACCATTCACAAGTCATTCGATTCAACCAACGATTTTATCCAATTGGTCTTCAGGATCCATGGTCCAGTTGACAAAAGAATACCAGGATGTAAACAAAACAATGCTGTCTATCACACAGACTCCACATTCGTTCTTGAAAATCACCAAGACGGCCGAATATACCCGAACATTCGGATAGTTTATTCACAACTTTGATCACAATACACAACATCTCATTCGAAAATTGAAATAAATGATAAGAAAATTTAAACAGATATTGTCAGTTCTTTTAAATTAGACATGTCCGTGTGTATATATATGTATGTATGTGTGTGAGTGTATATATATATATATATATATATATATATATATATATATATATATATATATATAGTCATCCGTAGACAGATCTGTTTCGATGTATCACAGCTCATCAGTACGGTTAGACAGCCGATTGCTTTTTACCTAGGATTGAAAGCCGACCGAATTGGCGCCAGCCGGCGATTCTACCTCTGAGCTACGGGCGCTCGGTAGAAGGAGGCAGACGTTTTAGCGTGTATATTATCATTATACACGCCCAATAGCTGAGAGTGTTCTAATTCATTGCTGAATGAACGATGTATACTACATGCCAGAGTAGCTACTGTTTTTCAAAGTCTACCATTCTTCCAAGTGCTCAATCAGGGTGTGGAAGCGTATATATATATATATATATATATATATATAATGAATATTTCAAGTAATATGCAAGTTTAAAATGGTTTTAAAGAATGTAATCCAAGATGATATAAATTAGTGTTTGTGGTAATCAATTTAGAGGAGTGAGAATTGAAGCAATCGAAAGTCATTCAGTATTTTGAAGAAAGGTGGCGAAAATCCTTTTGAAGAGTTGTTTTCGAAAACGTCTAATCATTAACATTTAAAATTTTTATTTTTAGATATAGTTTTATTGACACACACTTATTAAGACACACACACATAGTTCATATCAGCTAAACATACACATTTTTGAAAATATAATTAAAGATAAACAAAAACATAGAAATTTTCTTTTTAAGGTATGTGCACAGATACGCTGTGAGAGATTTTCATGGACTCATGCCTATACACAAAAATGACAAAACACAGTTACAGAACCGCACATACATGCAATGTATAATATCAATTTCTTACTTATATGCAATAAAAAAGCAATAATCAATTATGTAATATGGTCAAATATATATATATATATATACTATAGTCATCTGCAGACAGATCTGTTTCGCTGTATCACAGCTCATCAGTACGGTTAGACTCCGATCGTTTCCTAAGCGATATATGGTGCCCTGAGTATGTTGATAAACTATATACAGTAGCATCCGACAGGTTTTTAAGATCATGAAATAATCTCTTAATTGGTGTTGTTCCTAGGTCCACCATGACCCTGTGTGGAAGCACCTGTTAGGATCTTAGCAGTAGCCTAATAGCTAACCCCCAAACTGGGGTGAAAGCACTATGAAAATATTAATATACACTTTTATAGTAGAAATACTAGCAATACAATTTGTAAGTAATATATTTTTGTAAAAAATAAAAAAATATTATTAGCAATGCATTTATGAAAAAAATACGATTAGTGCATTTTTGTAAAATAAATTATTAATACGTCCAAGAAAATAAAATGACACATAATGAGTTGATATGGTGCTAAAGGAACAAAGACGCATATATATATATATATATATATATATATATATATATATATATGTGTGTGTGTGTGTGTGTGTGTGTGTGTGTGTAATATCAATTTCTTACTTATATGCAATAAAAAAGCAATATATATATATAAGAAAAATTAAGGCAGTCACGTTATTTCATGGTGAATCGGAAGTATAGGCCCACTTCAGGCGAGCCATCATCAGCTTCCGTCTTTATTTTACACGAATCGTTCGTGGAAAATCCTAATCACCCTAAATTTTCTTCATTGTTCGGTATGGCGTCAAACTAAGAGGTGCTCTTTCTATGTGGTTTCACACTGTAGTTATTCGGGTTTTTTTTATTTCAGTTTAGCCATGCCTTAATGAATTGCTTCCGTATCTACCCTATTCTCCATATCTGGTCCCTAGTGACTACTGGCTGTTTGCAGACCTCAAAAGAATGCACCAAGGAAAGAGATTTGGCTCTAATTAAGAAGTGATATCAGAAACTGAGGCGTAGTTTGAGACCAAAGACTAATCGTTTTACAAAAAAGTCAATGAATTGTTAGAGAAATGTTGGAACCGTGATACACATCACCCTAGAAGGAGACTATGTTGATGAATAAAATTGAATTTTGTCTAAAAGTTGTTTTATTAGTTAGACCCGGGGTTTATTGAGTCATATACGTTATGGCTTATTAAGGCCTCGGGTATGCCTGTCTTTGGCTTCTTCAGTATTTATATTTTGAAGCTGTAGTAAGTATTTTAGCGTTGTGTGATTGTAAGATGGAAATTGGAAATTCTCTTGGGCATCAACTAATTTAAAACTAAAGAAAATGGAGAGAGTGAGAGAGAGAGAGAGAGAGAGAGAGAGGGAGAGAGGGAGGAGATAATCTAATGTAATGTGATTTTGAATGCATTTTTATTTTGCAAATTCTTTCAAATTTTTATGACACTATTTTAAAATAGACTTTTCCTGAAAAACATGACATGCAACTTTCATTACAATTGTTATTACGTTTAAGCTTAAAATGAACATATTAGATAAAAGTAACTGCGTAAATCATGATAGTAGATAAATGGTTTGAATAGCAAATAAATTGTGTAGTTGTTTTTAATATTTTGATTCTTTTTCGCATCATCCTCAGAATATTACCTTTCAAATGTATTTTCTTCTTTACGTTTTAAAATTATCTTATAGATAAATTTCTTACTGAGAAGTAAACAAAGTAAGTATTGGTAGATATTAAGATGTATTTGTATGTTTAGACGCTTGTATGAAAGTAAGTATATATACATGGAGCCTATATATATATATATATATGCTTATACATAAATAGTTTATCTCAATATACCTGTGTGTATAGGTGTATATAGACATTTCTTTGTAATACGAGTCTTTCTGTAATTTGTATTTAATCACTGGGTATACTTGAAGATTCGTCTTAAAATGTCAACAAAATGCTTATTTGATATTTAGTTAGGATAAAATTGCATGAAATTTTCCACAAAATGTTAATTAGTGTCAAAATTAACTTGAAAATTTTGACAAAATGTTCATTTAATTATTGCCAAAATCAGCTTGATATTTTCGACAAAATATTCCATTAAATTGGTGTAAAAATTTGCTGGAAGATGTCGTCAATATATTTAATTTAATTAACATCAAAATTTGCTTGACATTGTCGACAAATGATTAAATTAGTGTTTTATAATATTTTATGTCGAGATACTTGGAGTTTATCTCTGCCAAATGTCTACGATGCCTTCACTCTTAGATATAAACAAAACAATTTTCTGTGTTAAAAAAAAAAACGAATCATATATATTTGCACATATATATTTGCACATATATATTTGCACATCTCTAACCGTCAATTTACAAAGTTCTGTCCTGTGTAGGCATAGAGAGTTAAAATTTAAATTGAACCTTTTTTGGGGATATTAGGTAATATAGTTTATTTGTGCCTTAACGGCACAAAATAAGTTGTTATAATTTTGTTATAATTTTGTTATAATTTTTGCAGTTGTTATAATTTTTCTCAGCAACATTTCCGTTTTAATTGCCGACGATTCTATTCTGACGAAGTGTCGGCCGAAAGGCGCCTAAGATAACTTTTTCCCTTTTCTTTTTAAGCGAAACACCTTTGTATCTATCTTAATAAAATGATTCTTTTTAAAACAATCATATTTTGGTGTGGTAGGAAAAAGAACTTGTTCAGACGTATATATATATATATCAAAGCATCACTAAATTACAAGATGAAAAACTTATAACCGTTAAACCCGAACTGAAAGATCTACTTAAGGCTGAGGCAATCAAAGATCGCCATGATAAAAGCAGAAGCTCCTCAAAAATTCTATCGAAACAACTAAAAAGTGCTGCGCACGAACTACGCAACCACCTTCACATAATTGTAAAAAAAGCTGACAAGGCTAACATCTTTGTTGTACTTAACAAATCAGATTACAACACAAAACTCAACCACATACTCCATGACCACACAAAATTTAAAAAAATTAACAAAAACCCGACACACCAACTAAAATCTAAAATTAATAAACTCATTAGTGCCAACAACGCTGATCAGAATTCCTTAAAACTCCCTAAAATTATTGGTGACTATAAACCTGGTTACATATACGGAACCATAAAAACTCATAAACCTAACTATCCTCTCCGCCCTATCATATCCCAAATTCCTACTCCTGTATACCAGTTAACTAAACATATTAACCAGCTTATCACACCCTACCTTCCGAGTAAATACAGCATAAAGTCAACCCTAGAGGCAATCCAAATCCTCAAGAGTGAAAATCCTAATAATGAAATCATAGCTTCACTTGATGTGGAAAACCTTTTTACTAATGTACCCGTCAGTGAAACTATTGATATAATTATAAGAAATGTTTACAGTAATCCTTCATTACCCCCACTCAAAATTAATCCCAACATCCTAAGAAAAATTCTACTAGCTTGTACTACTGAAGTGCCTTTTGTTGATCCAAACAACACTATATATATACAACGTGACGGAGTCTCCATGGGTTCAGTGCTTGGTCCGATTTTTAGTAATTTCTACATGTCTAACCTTGAAAATACTACCTTTGCAAAATTTACAAAACCTTCAATATATCTAAGATATGTTGATGATATCCTACTATCAATTAAAAATACTAATGAAATCTTACAACTTCAAAAACAGTTTCAAAATAACTCAGTTTTAAAATTTACTTATGAACTTAGCAAAGATAACAAAATTCCTTTTCTTGATATATTAATTAACACTGACAACAATAAATTTACTATCTCACCGTATCAAAAACCTACTAATAAAAATCCCTCCACACTCAATTATATTAGTGAATGCCCCCACTATTACAAAATAGCCATCATAAAAAATCTATTATACCGTGCAAAAGTCAATTCATCTACAAATCAGATCTCCTACAGTGAACTAAAAAACATAAAACAGACACTCATCAATAATAATTTTCCCAACTACATAGTTGATGAACAAATACATTACTTTCTTAAAAAGCTTAACATGGAAAAAACAACACATGATACTATAACACGTACATACTCAAACAAGAAAATAATAAGCAGAAACTAAAAATCCTCGAAGCACTCTACATAAAACAGTTTAAACCTGGTTTGAATACAATCAATTTCGATATTTCCAACAACGTACTCAAATGTCTGTAATCAGACCAGGGACCACAACACCACTATTTTGTCACTGTCTTCGGCCATCCGCCACGGTAGGGATGGACTTATATTTTCAATTCAATTATCTTTATTGTTAATAGCTTAAATGTTCTATGTTTACTGTGTGTTATTATTTACTCTTTGATAATGGCTTATGTGAGCCGAAAGCTTAGACCTGATAAAAAATTCAACAAATACTGTGATTTTTTGTTGTCTTTTAACGACATCACCATCAAGTATATCAGACGGTATGAACGGATCCTACACAAAATTAATAGACAAAACTTGTCTATATTATTCAATGAAACCTGCATTAATGAAAAAATGCTGCCAAAATATACACAATTTAAATTACATGATCCAGCAGCCCAACACACCATCACCACCTTGAAATATAAATGGAGCCTTGTGAAAAGGCAAATTGAAATAGCGAAAGAAAATCTTGACACATTATACAAGAACAAACATGACCTCTACAACAAACTGAAAGATATAACTACCTCAAACCAACTAGAAGAAATAATACTCAGACTATCCAAAATCACTGCAAAATCTGAAGTTGAACACCGTGCTAAAATTGTCAAAAAACTTAATTCACTATACAATGGCACGATCACTCTTCCCAAAAAATTCGATAAATTCATAAATCTTTCCAACCACCAACTAACTAAGCACCAAGAAGAATTACTCAACCTTGGACCTAACTGCCATATATACCGTAAGTATAACCAGCTTACTAAAAAAATTGAAATAGAAACGCTCTATCAAAGCATCACTAAATTACAAGATGAAAAACTTATAACCGTTAAACCCGAACTGAAAGATCTACTTAAGGCTGAGGCAATCAAAGATCGCCATGATAAAAGCAGAAGCTCCTCAAAAATTCTATCGAAACAACTAAAAAGTGCTGCGCACGAACTACGCAACCACCTTCACATAATTGTAAAAAAAGCTGACAAGGCTAACATCTTTGTTGTACTTAACAAATCAGATTACAACACAAAACTCAACCACATACTCCATGACCACACAAAATTTAAAAAAATTAACAAAAACCCGACACACCAACTAAAATCTAAAATTAATAAACTCATTAGTGCCAACAACGCTGATCAGAATTCCTTAAAACTCCCTAAAATTATTGGTGACTATAAACCTGGTTACATATACGGAACCATAAAAACTCATAAACCTAACTATCCTCTCCGCCCTATCATATCCCAAATTCCTACTCCTGTATACCAGTTAACTAAACATATTAACCAGCTTATCACACCCTACCTTCCGAGTAAATACAGCATAAAGTCAACCCTAGAGGCAATCCAAATCCTCAAGAGTGAAAATCCTAATAATGAAATCATAGCTTCACTTGATGTGGAAAACCTTTTTACTAATGTACCCGTCAGTGAAACTATTGATATAATTATAAGAAATGTTTACAGTAATCCTTCATTACCCCCACTCAAAATTAATCCCAACATCCTAAGAAAAATTCTACTAGCTTGTACTACTGAAGTGCCTTTTGTTGATCCAAACAACACTATATATATACAACGTGACGGAGTCTCCATGGGTTCAGTGCTTGGTCCGATTTTTAGTAATTTCTACATGTCTAACCTTGAAAATACTACCTTTGCAAAATTTACAAAACCATCAATATATCTAAGATATGTTGATGATATCCTACTATCAATTAAAAATACTAATGAAATCTTACAACTTCAAAAACAGTTTCAAAATAACTCAGTTTTAAAATTTACTTATGAACTTAGCAAAGATAACAAAATTCCTTTTCTTGATATATTAATTAACACTGACAACAATAAATTTACTATCTCACCGTATCAAAAACCTACTAATAAAAATCCCTCCACACTCAATTATATTAGTGAATGCCCCCACTATTACAAAATAGCCATCATAAAAAATCTATTATACCGTGCAAAAGTCAATTCATCTACAAATCAGATCTTCTACAGTGAACTAAAAAACATAAAACAGACACTCATCAATAATAATTTTCCCAACTACATAGTTGATGAACAAATACATTACTTTCTTAAAAAGCTTAACATGGAAAAAACAACACATGATACTATAACACGTACATACTCAAACAAGAAAATAATAAGCAGAAACTAAAAATCCTCGAAGCACTCTACATAAAACAGTTTAAACCTGGTTTGAATACAATCAATTTCGATATTTCCAACAACGTACTCAAATGTCTGTAATCAGACCAGGGACCACAACACCACTATTTTGTCACTGTCTTCGGCCATCCGCCACGGTAGGGATGGACTTATATTTTCAATTCAATTATCTTTATTGTTAATAGCTTAAATGTTCTATGTTTACTGTGTGTTATTATTTACTCTTTGATAATGGCTTATGTGAGCCGAAAGCTTAGACCTGATAAAAAATTCAACAAATACTGTGATTTTTTGTTGTCTTTTAACGACATCACCATCAAGTATATCAGACGGTATGAACGGATCCTACACAAAATTAATAGACAAAACTTGTCTATATTATTCAATGAAACCTGCATTAATGAAAAAATGCTGCCAAAATATACACAATTTAAATTACATGATCCAGCAGCCCAACACACCATCACCACCTTGAAATATAAATGGAGCCTTGTGAAAAGGCAAATTGAAATAGCGAAAGAAAATCTTGACACATTATACAAGAACAAACATGACCTCTACAACAAACTGAAAGATATAACTACCTCAAACCAACTAGAAGAAATAATACTCAGACTATCCAAAATCACTGCAAAATCTGAAGTTGAACACCGTGCTAAAATTGTCAAAAAACTTAATTCACTATACAATGGCACGATCACTCTTCCCAAAAAATTCGATAAATTCATAAATCTTTCCAACCACCAACTAACTAAGCACCAAGAAGAATTACTCAACCTTGGACCTAACTGCCATATATACCGTAAGTATAACCAGCTTACTAAAAAAATTGAAATAGAAACGCTCTATCAAAGCATCACTAAATTACAAGATGAAAAACTTATAACCGTTAAACCCGAACTGAAAGATCTACTTAAGGCTGAGGCAATCAAAGATCGCCATGATAAAAGCAGAAGCTCCTCAAAAATTCTATCGAAACAACTAAAAAGTGCTGCGCACGAACTACGCAACCACCTTCACATAATTGTAAAAAAAGCTGACAAGGCTAACATCTTTGTTGTACTTAACAAATCAGATTACAACACAAAACTCAACCACATACTCCATGACCACACAAAATTTAAAAAAATTAACAAAAACCCGACACACCAACTAAAATCTAAAATTAATAAACTCATTAGTGCCAACAACGCTGATCAGAATTCCTTAAAACTCCCTAAAATTATTGGTGACTATAAACCTGGTTACATATACGGAACCATAAAAACTCATAAACCTAACTATCCTCTCCGCCCTATCATATCCCAAATTCCTACTCCTGTATACCAGTTAACTAAACATATTAACCAGCTTATCACACCCTACCTTCCGAGTAAATACAGCATAAAGTCAACCCTAGAGGCAATCCAAATCCTCAAGAGTGAAAATCCTAATAATGAAATCATAGCTTCACTTGATGTGGAAAACCTTTTTACTAATGTACCCGTCAGTGAAACTATTGATATAATTATAAGAAATGTTTACAGTAATCCTTCATTACCCCCACTCAAAATTAATCCCAACATCCTAAGAAAAATTCTACTAGCTTGTACTACTGAAGTGCCTTTTGTTGATCCAAACAACACTATATATATACAACGTGACGGAGTCTCCATGGGTTCAGTGCTTGGTCCGATTTTTAGTAATTTCTACATGTCTAACCTTGAAAATACTACCTTTGCAAAATTTACAAAACCATCAATATATCTAAGATATGTTGATGATATCCTACTATCAATTAAAAATACTAATGAAATCTTACAACTTCAAAAACAGTTTCAAAATAACTCAGTTTTAAAATTTACTTATGAACTTAGCAAAGATAACAAAATTCCTTTTCTTGATATATTAATTAACACTGACAACAATAAATTTACTATCTCACCGTATCAAAAACCTACTAATAAAAATCCCTCCACACTCAATTATATTAGTGAATGCCCCCACTATTACAAAATAGCCATCATAAAAAATCTATTATACCGTGCAAAAGTCAATTCATCTACAAATCAGATCTTCTACAGTGAACTAAAAAACATAAAACAGACACTCATCAATAATAATTTTCCCAACTACATAGTTGATGAACAAATACATTACTTTCTTAAAAAGCTTAACATGGAAAAAACAACACATGATACTATAACACGTACATACTCAAACAAGAAAATAATAAGCAGAAACTAAAAATCCTCGAAGCACTCTACATAAAACAGTTTAAACCTGGTTTGAATACAATCAATTTCGATATTTCCAACAACGTACTCAAATGTCTGTAATCAGACCAGGGACCACAACACCACTATTTTGTCACTGTCTTCGGCCATCCGCCACGGTAGGGATGGACTTATATTTTCAATTCAATTATCTTTATTGTTAATAGCTTAAATGTTCTATGTTTACTGTGTGTTATTATTTACTCTTTGATAATGGCTTATGTGAGCCGAAAGCTTAGACCTGATAAAAAATTCAACAAATACTGTGATTTTTTGTTGTCTTTTAACGACATCACCATCAAGTATATCAGACGGTATGAACGGATCCTACACAAAATTAATAGACAAAACTTGTCTATATTATTCAATGAAACCTGCATTAATGAAAAAATGCTGCCAAAATATACACAATTTAAATTACATGATCCAGCAGCCCAACACACCATCACCACCTTGAAATATAAATGGAGCCTTGTGAAAAGGCAAATTGAAATAGCGAAAGAAAATCTTGACACATTATACAAGAACAAACATGACCTCTACAACAAACTGAAAGATATAACTACCTCAAACCAACTAGAAGAAATAATACTCAGACTATCCAAAATCACTGCAAAATCTGAAGTTGAACACCGTGCTAAAATTGTCAAAAAACTTAATTCACTATACAATGGCACGATCACTCTTCCCAAAAAATTCGATAAATTCATAAATCTTTCCAACCACCAACTAACTAAGCACCAAGAAGAATTACTCAACCTTGGACCTAACTGCCATATATACCGTAAGTATAACCAGCTTACTAAAAAAATTGAAATAGAAACGCTCTATCAAAGCATCACTAAATTACAAGATGAAAAACTTATAACCGTTAAACCCGAACTGAAAGATCTACTTAAGGCTGAGGCAATCAAAGATCGCCATGATAAAAGCAGAAGCTCCTCAAAAATTCTATCGAAACAACTAAAAAGTGCTGCGCACGAACTACGCAACCACCTTCACATAATTGTAAAAAAAGCTGACAAGGCTAACATCTTTGTTGTACTTAACAAATCAGATTACAACACAAAACTCAACCACATACTCCATGACCACACAAAATTTAAAAAAAATTAACAAAAACCCGACACACCAACTAAAATCTAAAATTAATAAACTCATTAGTGCCAACAACGCTGATCAGAATTCCTTAAAACTCCCTAAAATTATTGGTGACTATAAACCTGGTTACATATACGGAACCATAAAAACTCATAAACCTAACTATCCTCTCCGCCCTATCATATCCCAAATTCCTACTCCTGTATACCAGTTAACTAAACATATTAACCAGCTTATCACACCCTACCTTCCGAGTAAATACAGCATAAAGTCAACCCTAGAGGCAATCCAAATCCTCAAGAGTGAAAATCCTAATAATGAAATCATAGCTTCACTTGATGTGGAAAACCTTTTTACTAATGTACCCGTCAGTGAAACTATTGATATAATTATAAGAAATGTTTACAGTAATCCTTCATTACCCCCACTCAAAATTAATCCCAACATCCTAAGAAAAATTCTACTAGCTTGTACTACTGAAGTGCCTTTTGTTGATCCAAACAACACTATATATATACAACGTGACGGAGTCTCCATGGGTTCAGTGCTTGGTCCGATTTTTAGTAATTTCTACATGTCTAACCTTGAAAATACTACCTTTGCAAAATTTACAAAACCATCAATATATCTAAGATATGTTGATGATATCCTACTATCAATTAAAAATACTAATGAAATCTTACAACTTCAAAAACAGTTTCAAAATAACTCAGTTTTAAAATTTACTTATGAACTTAGCAAAGATAACAAAATTCCTTTTCTTGATATATTAATTAACACTGACAACAATAAATTTACTATCTCACCGTATCAAAAACCTACTAATAAAAATCCCTCCACACTCAATTATATTAGTGAATGCCCCCACTATTACAAAATAGCCATCATAAAAAATCTATTATACCGTGCAAAAGTCAATTCATCTACAAATCAGATCTTCTACAGTGAACTAAAAAACATAAAACAGACACTCATCAATAATAATTTTCCCAACTACATAGTTGATGAACAAATACATTACTTTCTTAAAAAGCTTAACATGGAAAAAACAACACATGATACTATAACACGTACATACTCAAACAAGAAAATAATAAGCAGAAACTAAAAATCCTCGAAGCACTCTACATAAAACAGTTTAAACCTGGTTTGAATACAATCAATTTCGATATTTCCAACAACGTACTCAAATGTCTGTAATCAGACCAGGGACCACAACACCACTATTTTGTCACTGTCTTCGGCCATCCGCCACGGTAGGGATGGACTTATATTTTCAATTCAATTATCTTTATTGTTAATAGCTTAAATGTTCTATGTTTACTGTGTGTTATTATTTACTCTTTGATAATGGCTTATGTGAGCCGAAAGCTTAGACCTGATAAAAAATTCAACAAATACTGTGATTTTTTGTTGTCTTTTAACGACATCACCATCAAGTATATCAGACGGTATGAACGGATCCTACACAAAATTAATAGACAAAACTTGTCTATATTATTCAATGAAACCTGCATTAATATATATATATATATATATATATATATATA
Organism: Ascarosepion bandense; assembly: GCA_037127315.1. Taxonomy (NCBI): domain Eukaryota; kingdom Metazoa; phylum Mollusca; class Cephalopoda; order Sepiida; family Sepiidae; genus Ascarosepion; species Ascarosepion bandense. The sequence continues at coordinate 709,988 of JBBBDQ010000621.1, read as the reverse complement.
GATAATATGAAAGTGCCTAAAATGAAAGTAACCATAAAGGCAAATTAGAATATAAACCTCAGCTAAACAAACAAGTAAAAGACAATACTAGAAATCGAAACATTATTTGGTTCAATCCACCGTTTAGTTTACAAGTAAAATCCAAAATAGGGCAAATATTTTAAAATTAATTAATAAACACTTCCCCAAAAATTGAGAATTATATAAAATATTTAATAGAAATTCAATTAAATTAAGTTATAGCTCTACTAGTAATTTAGAAAATTACATAAAAAAAAGAAACGCCAGAAGCGTAAAATTACCGTGCAACCTAATATCGCTAATAAAGAATGTAACTGTAGGAACAAAATAAATGTCCATTTGACGGACTTTTAAAACAGAAGCTGTTATTTACAAAGCAGAGTTACAAGACACAGATGGACGAAGAAAAAGATATTTTTGATCTACAAAAGGTATTTTAAAAAACATATGGAATAATCACAAATCTACTTTCAAGTTGGAAAACCTTAAGAATTGTACTAAACTAGCTAACCACGTGTGGCAATTTTTTAAAATAGAAAAGACCCTGATATAACATGGAGTATAATAAAAAAAGGCCAAACCTTACAACAGTGGTGATTTCTGCAAATTGTACCAAGAAAACAAAAATAAAATTACTAAATGAAAGATCAGAAATAATATCCAGATGTAATCTCATCAAAAAATACATCTTAGGGTCATACAAACCTGAATGAAAGTGCTTAAGATCCTTAACTAACTAATTTTAAAATTTCGGTTGTTTAAAACTTCCAGTCGCGCAAATCCCTGTTGTACGTTTGAAGAGGTTAAAGAATCAGTTACTATAAATCGCTTGAAGATACTGAAAGGTTGAAACCAAGGTTGCGTAAATAACTGGTTTCCAAATGAAAAATATTCAAAAGCTCTACAATATTTATATATTGATCACTTTTTAATACAACTATGAACTGGTCTAATTTAATTATGGCCAAAAACTGATTAACAATAATTATATATATATATATATATATATATATATATATATATATATATATATATATATATATATATATATATTTAAAATTTAGTTTTTACCGAAACCTACACATGAAATTAGAAAGCAAAATCGTAGAAGTTATAAAAAAGAAAAAAAATAGGCCAGATTTTGGACGTATATTTTAAGGCAGACTACTTGTGTTTATTTATTTACTGTGAACGAAGGCACTGTAAAATAAAATAAAATGATATAGATATTGAAAAAAGTAATAATAGATAAGAAATAAATGGTTAAATAAATAAAAAGAAAAGTGACAAGGTGAATCTATGTTATTTCGTGTCTCAGTATTTGAGTAGATATTTATTTTTATGTTTGCATGTGATTATCAATTCACTTTTATACATATATAAAATAAAGGAACTCGTTATACATAATCATTTGACCAAATACATATCAGTAATTGTTTTGTTTTTGTTTTTTGCTTCTAGTGTTATTAGAGTTTCTGGGCTCCCTCTCCCAAGTGAGCCAGCCAGGAATGATCACTCCCCAGCCAACCTCTAAGTCTCTGAATAAATAATAAAGAAAGGCACAATATTACTTAAACAATAATAATTAAACGTAAAATCTAGAAAGTTGTCTTTTAATGGAATATTATAGAAATAATTTTACTACATAGCAGTGAATGCTGGACAATTGCCTCACAGATGAAGAAGAGACTTGAAGCATCATAAACAAAGAAGAGTGTATTGAACTGTTACGTAATATCAGTCTTTCTATATGGCAGTGAATGTTGGATAATCTCCCCAAAGATGAAGAAGAAAAATGTGAAAAATATATGAAAAAAAGAAAACTTACTTAACATCAAGAAAATAAAGTTTAAATTTCTAGGGTACATAATTAAAAAAGAAAGCTTGGAAACGTATAAAAGTATTAAATTATTGGAAACGTATAAACGTATTAAAGTATAACCTACTTTAATAAACTGATGGCAGAACAGGGTTTAGGAGAGATAACAAAAAGACAAAAATTATTAAGAGCTACAAAGGACAGGAAATTGCGAAGCACTACGATCGCCAACGTCCTGAAGAGACACGGCACACAAGAAGAAGAAGAAGAAGAAGAAGAAGAAGAAGAAGAAGAAGAAGTAAATGGATGGCAGAACAGTGTTTCGGAGATATGACAAAATACAAAATTTGAAAAGAGATATAAAGGACAAGGAATTGTGAAGAACCATGATAACTAACGTCCTGAAGGCACACGGTACATAGATTAAAAGAAAGAATAGAAAGAAAGCGGGGCGAATAATTATGCATATACACCGCGTTTCATATTATTAGCAAGGTGACTTTTTTTTCATTTTGTCTAACAACTACTAATCGGAATTTAACGATATTTTAACATTAGAATGTGAAAAGGTATATGAGCAAGCTGTATAAACACTGTATTGTTCTGCGCAACAGGAAACAAACAGTGGCCATTTGCAATATTAACAACACTATATAGAAGTGTTCCAGACTATAAACGTGTGTCATAATCGTGCAATTATGGGTCACAAATGTGACTTGATCTTTTCCCAGAAAAATATTATAACATTTGATCTTTCCAAAGGCAAATCTACATTAGAAATATCTAAAATAATTAGAAGATAACACCAAGTTTCAGCTCCTGCAAATCTACGTAGGACGGCCGATAAGGGTCACTCGAGGGTTGTTACTCGACGTTCTTTTTCTCAAATGAAACGTGAACCTGTAAATAATCCAGGCCTGACCGATGGAGCACTTTTCAGCAGCATAAGAGAATCAACAGTGTCTAGAAGTACTCGCTATCGTTTTCCAAAAACGGTCGGAACATCAGTGACACCAGTGACAAAACCTCGATTGACAAAAGTACACATACAAATTTGTTTGAAGGTTGATTTCTCGAAAGTTCTGTTCACAGATGAAAATCGTCCAACACTTGATGATCATGAAGGTTGGAGCAAAGGTTGAGTCGTAAATGAACGAGATCGTCATCAACGCTTGACACGCCAACAAAGCGGAGGAGGTATTATAATTTTGTCTGGTATTATTGGAGGTATTATAGTTGGTCCGTGGAGACTGCTTGACGGTACGAAAATAGACGCAGATGCTTATATAGCCTTCCTCAAAGAGCAACTGGAATATTGGCTAAAAAGCATAGAATCACGTTCAGGAGAAGCATCGTATTTATGCATTATCATGCTTTGATGTAATTTCTGCGAATACTCCATAGTTTTATGTTCTGCATGTGCACAAGACTACGGAGCATCTTCAGAAATTAGACTTCTGTTGACCACGGAAGATGAACTGGCCGGTCAAGTTTCCAAACTTAAATCCAATTGAAAACTTGTGGAGCATTCTGAAACGACGTGTTTATGAGAATCGTCGCCAATTTAGAAGCAAAGATGACTTATCGCAGGAAATAGTCAACATATCACGTGAAATTACATCAGAGGAGATCCAGAATTTTACATGTTCGATGGACCAGTGCCTTTTCCAACTCATTTAAAAAAAAATCACATATCTCAAATTAACCAAATTCACAATAATTTTTGAACTTGGTTTACTTTTTTATTTCAATTAAATTTCATCATAGTTACTGTATGTATCCATAAAAATTTGTAAATGAAGCAATTAAAGTGTGATTTACAGGTTTTTTTATTACACCTCGCTAATAATTTGACATACTAATAATTCAAGCAAATTAGGTAAATGGTCGTAACTTCTGTTCGTTTTTGCATGAATTTACTATTTTACAGAGTAGTTGTATATACATGTTTTCATCATTCTCTGATAATAACATTAAATTCCAAAGATTATTTTTGGATAGAATCGAAAAGTGTCACCTCGTTAATAATTTGAAATGCACTGTATGTACTGACATCAGATGGGTAACGGGTAATATATATATATATATATATATATATATATATATATATATATATATATATATATATATATTACTCACACGTAAAATAGAATTATTTATTATCTTTGTTTTTTGTTTGTTTCTGTTTCCTTCAATTTAACTCTGAATAATTCTTTCTGAGTTATTTCATTCAACATTTCTCGTATGTTTATTTTAAAATATTAATCGTTTTATTTTGTTTCTTTCTTTTCTCTCTTTTTTACGTACTTTCATTTTATTTTTCTTCCTTTGTTTTTACATTTCATTGTTATTTCTTAGGTACCTCCACTCCATTTACTATAACTAAGTTTTAAATAGAATTTTTAAAAATAAAAAAAACATTTTTGAAACTTTAGTCTTAGCTTAATTGAAAGCTAAATGATTAAATTTACTATTTCCAGTAACAATACTTTCAAACAGAAATTATATACATTTGAATCTAACATTTTGAGATTTAAAAAAAAATCAATTTTTCGGCTTTCTTTTGAGCGATCGACACATTTGTAAACAAAAGTTAATTCTCGTTTTTAAAAATCTTGCAAAAATAAAATATATATCTCTCATACATTATTTTTGGAAAAATAGAAAATTTAAAGCTAACTTAGTCTGATTTGAAACAAATATTACTTGTTTATGACTTGAAATTTAGAATAAAAGTACTTCTTAATCACAAAGTTCTGAGTCATTGACCTTTCAAGTAGGCAATGACAGCACCTGTTATCAATCAATCTGTAAGTATGGTGACCAAAAGTTAACATAACCTACTTTAACATTTTGTAATTTTAACAGTTCATTTCTTTATTGGAGCCAAATCTCGCAGGGGGCCAGATCTGGAGAATAAAGTGGACGCGAGTGCAATTCATGTAGTTTTGCCATCTTTGCGATCAACTTGTGACACGGTGGTGAAAGATAACTTTTTCTTTTACATTTGTGGCCATTTTTTGGCGACTTCTTACTTCAAACGCACCAATAATACTATATAATATTCGCTATTGATGGTTCTACCTTTCTCAAGGTAATCTATGAACAAAATACCTTGCGCATCCCAAAATACAGTGGATAAAACCTTGCATGCTGATGTTTGCGTCTTTGGTCTCTTTGACCGGCCTTCACCTACTGTTGTCCATTCAACTGACTGCCGATTTGTCTTCTGAGTGAAGCGGTGGATTCATGTTTCATTCATTGTCACATAGTTACGCAAAAACTCATTCTTATTGGGTTGAAACGGTTGCAAACAACGCTCTGAATCGTCGACACGTTGTTGTTTTTGACGTGAGCAAACGCGGCACCCACTTTGAGCACAGCTTTCTCATTGACAAAGGTTCATGCAAAATGGTGAATACATTGCCTTCTGATATGTTTAACTCTTCTTCTCTCACACAGCTTCAATTTACGATCGGCCAAAACGCGTTTGTGGATTGTTTTGGCGTTTTCTGGTACAAATCTGATTTTGGGCGACCTGAGCTTTCAGCATCATTTATGTCTATAAGACCGCAGGTAAAGTCAGCATGCCACCTCTTAACCGTTGATTCCAACATAGCAGAGTCCGAATAACTTTTATCAAGCCACTGCTTTGCTTGAACAGTATTTTTCCTGTCAGAAATCGATGATTTATCAACACACGAAATTCAGATTTTCTATTGTTTTGAAAATTTTCAACAATAACTTCACTCAAATGACTGTAATTTGTGAACTAATAATCCAACTGGGACCAAATTTTGTCACGTGTTATTTGAAGGTTAGTACTTCATAACAATTATATGCATTTTATATTAGTGGCACCATCTGTATGTCAGGCTCGTGACTTATTGATATGTTATATCAGGTTTCCTTTTCACTTTATAATTTTTTCCTTTCTGTTCCTTTTCCTTCATTCAGCCCATGATTTATTTTAATCTAAGTTAATCTCCCGATGGCGCCTGAAGAGCGGGAACGAAACCGAGTGCTTCGTTTTTAACATGACTGATAGTATTCAACTTTACACATTCATTTCTGTTATCAGGTTCTGTACCTTCAAAAATATCTTTACACACACACACACACACACACACACACACACACACACACACACATATATATATATAAATATATGTAGAAATATATATATGCACAGCGCTCTTTATTAAAATAAAGAGAATAAACAATAACGCTATAACTATCTGGTGTTTTCTCAAAATAAATTTTCGAAGCAATTCTGCACGACGAGAGATATTTATAAGTCATTCATGGATAAACACATATATTCTATAGGATTGAAAAAAAAACTTGTATTGCTCAAGATGCTATAATATTTAAAAAATGTTTTTTATCACTGTTCATTCCAAGAGAAGCGCAGTGCAAGGGGGTGCTGAAAAAATGTGCCAACCAGGAAAGTATTCCAAAACCATTCCGGAAGTCATTTGATAATATTTTCCCAAGTGGGTTGGGTGGGAATTTTTCAAGACCACGACACGAATAAAATTTATGAAATGAAAATATTCAAGCACCATTAAGCAGATATTGTTATAGAAATTTAATGAATATATATTTCCCGAGGAGATATCCATTAAACGCACGCACACACACACACACAAGGACACACATTGAAGAAAATTAACCTAAATGAAATAGGATAGATCAGATATACAAAGCACTTAGGAAAATTATTATATCATATATATATATGTGCGTGTGTGTCTGTGTGTATCTGTGTCTGTGTCACTATTTTATATTTTTAATTTCGCGCATGTGCATTGTTTGTTTTTGATTTTGTCGATTGCACAGTAAAGTAGGGTCAGTTTGGCTCCATGACGCAATTCACTCCACCAGAAACTTGGAAACGACATACTATACTGCTTGGCATTCTCACCGGAAGTGTCAATACGAAAATTTAAGAGTGTTTATATGTCAATCTGAGTACAGTGCAAATGATTCAGAAAGAGTTGGATGATACATTCAGTCAACATCAGGATGTTTGGCTTGATCACACTTGATGGCGACATTATGTCAACATTCATCTTCCTCAGGGTCTCAGACTCAACATGGAAGCCTACATCAAGTGCCTTGAGGAGGTAGTTGTGCCTTGAGAGGATGCCTCCTGGAACACCATCCCACACAAGCAGGAGAACTCCCTCATGGCTGTTAAACAATTTCTTAGACCACATCACCCCTTACATCTGGCCACCTAACTCTCCAGACTGTACACACCTTGATTATAATATTATGTTTGGGGCGCAGTTGAGCGAGAGACCAACCGACTTGTAACACCAAAGATGAACTGAAGGCAATAATTATGGCAGCATTGACTAGCTTAAACAGAGAGCACGTTCAGAAGAGGTGTTAGAGAATCCGAAATTGTCTGGAGACGGTGGTTGAAGTCAATTGAGATTTATTGAATAAGTTTATTTCAAGATATTTTGTGTAATTTTGGTAAATAAATCTGTTGAGATGAGATGTCAGTATTGTTTTCATTTGGAGATAATATAGTTGATAATTTATCCATTGCACCTAGTATATATACAGATATATCTATGAAAATTCATGAAAAACGACTAAGTACTACGATTAAGCATTTTATTCAATTATTTTTACGTTCGTTTAAGTGATTTTTTTCTGGGCACAAAGTGTGTAATAAACTCTCCGAATGTTCTGTGTATCCAAGCTTTTCGCTTATATCAAGGATGAATTTTATTTTTCATTTAATTTAAAAGAATGTATCGATTCTTTTATGTATATATCTAGAGTTATAGAAATGTCTATTTTACAAACACGATGCTATTATCTTTGTATTATCAAGGAGTGTGATACGGATAGAGTTTGATAGTTCTCTATGTTTATTTAAATGTGACCTAATTGAGCTATAGTCAGAGTGACCTCACGTTACATCCTTCTGACCATATATATATATATATATAATAAAATATCCCAGCATCATCTATGAACACTATGGTGGATTAACTCTATCATGAATAAATGAAAAAGAGCATTTTCACTAGTGTGAATTTCTTACAGATTGAGTCGTGCGACCATTCGTGATCAAGCTCTCTTGTTAAACTCTCTGCTTCCGAGCAAAGAGGGACCCAAACGAGATTCCGCCGTAGGGGAGAGTCTCGTTTGGATTGAAAAATCAAGAGATAAACCAGCCTTAAACTGAACCTACGGGATATTTTTGGCTTAGCTTAAGAGCTCAGAATCTTTCCACTTGAATTTACACTTTGTTAAATTGTACCCTTGTCCAGGATACAAATATATATATATATATATATATATATATATATATATATATATATATATATGTCTACAAATCTAAATCAACGGCCGATGATCCCTTATACTCAATCAGGCAACTTTTGTGATTTAATTTTCTTTTTCTGAACAGTAAATTTCATCACATTATTAAACAGATGAAACCAATGTCAAAAAGTTCATGCAAAAAAATAAAAAATAAAAAAAAACTCTTTCACGCATAAACACCCATAGCAAAAACAACATTTTAAAGAAAATAAGATAATAGGGAAAAATGATTTGATTTCTATATTTTTATATTTATATAAAAATATTGAATAATATATATTTTATTCCTCCTGACATTCTCTATGTCTAACCACTCCTTCTCTTTACCTTCCCCTCTGTAGCCCCATGCGCAATAGTGGCAGTGGAATGCCTTGCTTGGGGTGAGATGATTAAAAAAAAAATTCCTTTCATTTCAGAATTGGCGCGGGTCCTGAAAAATACGAAGTCCTTTAAATGAAGAATCTGATCATTTAACTTGCTCATCATTATGGCCGTTCATTTTTCTGATCCTTTTGTTGCCGACGACCTCTATTCTAACGCCCCGAATGTGTGTGTGTGTGTATATATAACGCATAAAGGCACATCAGTCTCAGTACAATTTGCTACTTATCATTCGTGTTTACTCCGATACTAATGATCCGATTTTGGTCGGTTTGTATCTTTATTAATATTGAAAGAGGTGGTAATAAAAAGATCATTAACTATTGCATATAAATATCCGTGAAATAAAGATAACTTTATTTTGGAAAAAATATTATTTGATACAGAATTATTTTAACAAATAAACGTATCATTATTTCACAAGTATCATTATTTTATTGATCTTTCCATTTTTTCTTTTCCTTTTCCATCATAAATATTTTCACAACTCATTAGAAGAGTACAATTTTTCGACTATGTAGACATATACAGGGTGCAGCAGAAATACCACCCACATTTTAAATGCTGACAAAAAGATCAAAATAACAGTTATTAAAAATATATTTAACTGTTGTTTAAACAAAGGTCTATAGTTTGGCTTAAAAATGATACCCTCCAAATGGTGGCTTTTATTCATCATATATTGACCATCACTCGGAAGATCAAGCGCTTCGAGGAATTCCAGGTAGCTGTCTTTTAAGCGCTGAACTAGTGGCCTGGAAATTTTCAGCCATTAGCAATATCGATTTTCATTCCGACATAACATGAAATGAGCACGAAAGGTTCTCTGTCTTGCAATTATAGATTCATCCGCCTGAAAAATGCACAATTTGCACCAGTCTAAAACATGATGGTAGCTGATCGCATCTGTAAGAAAATGGTAAGACATTTGCAAGATAAAGACACCATTGCCATTGCTTAAGTTCACTAGCACCAGAAGTGACAATTTAAAATGTGGGCGGTATTTCTGTTACACTCGTTACCCAATGTCTTAATATATAAGACAAAAATATGGGAGGTATTTCTATGAGTTATATGTGAAGTGTAGTTCTTCCGCACCTTGTATATTCTAAAACAATTTGACACTAGATTTTGCTTATTACAGTTTCTAAAAATAAACCTAAATTTGAAATGTAAGTTGAATTTTAGTTCATTATCGAACTTTATTTATTCGTAAATAATTATCTTACTATAATTAAGCAAATGTTTTTGTTCATCTGTCTGTTATCGTATGGTGAAAGGACGGCTTGAGTTATCGCCACTAAATTTTCTGTGCTTACGGATTGAACTCTAGGGTATGCTTTTAGGATTTAAGTTTTTGAAAATTCCAAGTGATTTTTACTGAGAGGTTCGATTTATATTCCAAATGCAACGCTAAACTGGACTCGCTATGCGCATCATGTTAGCCAAAGTAAATTTTCTTTTCTTTCTTTAATTTTATAAAAGGTAGACATCTAGCTAAACATTATTTGATTAGAAACTGAAGTTAGTAACTTTTTTTTACATAATTTTTTGTGTAATTTATTTTCTGGTAACAAGAAAATACAGATTCAAGATAAATACTGTTGTGCTTATATTTGTAATACGAACAATGAACACCAGAAGAAGCATGAATGCCAACCTTTTAACGATATCTATTTACTGTTTAGTTCTCAGAATAATAAGTCAATAAAAAATAGGACAACATAATTTTTTGTCAGTTTACGCAAAAATCTTTTCCCGTGAAGCCAAAGAAATGGTTTTGCACAGAAATGTTTATTTAATTCTAAATACGACAGAATTGGATGTGCGTTGTGGTGCAATGAATATCGACTCGAAACGAGAAACCGGAGAGCCAGGTTCAAATTCCAGTTATATTCGACGCAAACACTCTTGAGAAATTTATTAATCCATCTCTTCTCCCTCCAGCTATGAGTTAAATAGCAGAACAGATTGGGTTCTATAGCCTTGGCTCTAGTTGAGTGTCGGAATGAACGATAACTAGTTACAATTAACCCTGGTTAGAGATAAGAAGAAATGCACAAACGAACTACCTAACCCTGGGTCCAGAAATTAAAGATGTGAGATTTGAAAAAGAGATAGATAAATAAATAGATTATAACACACTGAGATAGATCTATCGATAGGTATCCGGCCCAACAATAAATCTATTCTAAAAATAATCAATTGTAAATGGACAAGCTTAGATGTAGACAGTAAAATATAGAAGCACACATATGAGTGAAGCGTAAGCACACAAACACACACAAACACACACATACACACACATACACACAGAGACACGAGCGTCCATAATACTCTGATGAGCAGTGTTGTACAAACGCAAAAACGAATGCAGGAAATTTGGAGTATACAACTTTAGGTTATATTTTACGACATTTTTCGATCTGAGTTCTCCCATAGTGAAGTCATAATTTGTAGAATTAATAATTCGGAATTAAATATTTTATCATAGTGAAGTAAAAATAGGGACGTTGTTCTAGATGAAGCTAAGTAATCGTCTGTTTCCAATATTTTCCTGCTTACTTTCTCGTTCCCACAGCTGTAATCACAACAAATGCCTGCTGTTCAGCCAATGAAAATTGATACCACATTATGACGTCAGGTTGTCGACAGAACGATTTGAGTCCTCACAGAATAAGGCGAGGAAATTGACCATAAAAGAGCGACACATGATCATCGAATGGCAAAACGGAGACTGAAGCCTATCGGATCGATATTTTTTATTGTTTCGTGAAATGTCATTGCCCAGTAAAGTAATGTTGCGAAACAAGGAAGAGTAAAAGCAATTACGTACATAAACATAACTCAGTAAATAAGTGCGATGTAATTTTCGATTATGTTGCCTCTTCGGGTTTGTTGCTGTGTGGTAGGTAAGAAACAATGGGTTAGAAGGATTCAACAGACAGGAAAATTTGTTTTGCTTTATCAGTCCATATAAGTAAATAACAAAGTTATGTTTTGTTTTTATAGAATGCTTTGTTTTTTTGTTTTTTGTTATAGAATGTTTTGTGTTTTTGTTTTTATAGAATGTTTTGTTTTTATAGAAATACACATAGCTAGCTAGCTAGCTAGCTAGCTAGCTAGCTAGCTATGTGTTTCTATAAAAAATATTATAGTTTGTTTCTACCTATCTATAATAGTCATTTTTATCTATCTATCTATCTATCTATCTATCTATCTATCTATCTATCTATCTATCTATCTATCTATCTAACATAATTTGTTTCTATCTATCTAATATAATTTGTTTCTATCTATCGATCTATCTAACATAACTTGTTTCTATCTATCCTTCTAACATAATCTATCTATCTATCTATCTATCTATCTATCTATCTATCTATCTATCTATCTATCTATCTATATAAAGTGTATGCTAAAAATCAGGTCACATTTTAAACTGTCACTTTTGTGCCCCCCCCCCCGTGAACTTAGGCAAATGGCAATGGTATCTTTTCCTAGTTAATGTATTACATTTTTCCGATACCATAAGTTGCAATCATGTCTTGGATCTGTGCACTCCGTGTGTTTGCTGTTGATTTTTTTTTAAACAGGTGAATCTATAATTGCAACACAGAAAGCCTTTCGTTCTCATTTTATGTTACGTTGGAATGACGCCGTTTCAGATAGAAAACCGATACCGGTATGGGTTGAAAATTTCAGGGCCACTGATCTAAAGCTTAAAAGAAAGTGGAAGACTTGACGGTTCTGAACTCCAGACAATTTCCAGGTTCTAGAAATCTTCTACAACAGTGTCTAGCGAATAGAATATACCATTTGAGTGTTGAGGAATATCGTTTGTTAAAACCAAATGAATGAAAACTGTATCTCTTTGTTTAAAAAAGAATGAAATAATGTTTTTAATAGTAGTTACATTGCTTTATTCGACAGTCTATAAATTGTTGTTAGTATTTTTGTTACACACAGTATCAATTATTTTGTGTCAATATATGAATCACAGTTTACATCTGTCACAGATTACTTTTTGTATGATATACTAAGTGTCCATGGACACTTAGTACATTATACAAAAAGCAAGTAATATTAATAATAACAACAATAAATCTACACTCTAAATAAAACGTTCACGGCATCTCGCACTTTTTTCTAGTCCAATATGGATTGGAGGTCTTTTTCAATCTCGGCTGCAAGGTTAGCTTTGACGCCTACACCAGATTTTTGTAGGAGGCGAGAATAAACTGTGGTGTCATCGGCGTACAAACCTATTTGGGCTCTTATGGAATCAGGGAGATCATTAATATATATCAGGAAGAATGTAGGACCTAAGATGGAGCCTTGGGGGACACCTGCGTTTGTATGGTAGTTCTGAGAGGCATGTCCGTTTAATACCACCTTCATTGTGCGGTTAGAGAGGAATGACTGGATTAGTTAAAAAAATGTCCAGTTATACCATAGCTCCGCAGTTTACATAGAAGGCCAGCATGCCAAACTCTGTCGAACGCCTTAGATATATCCAATGCAACGGTTCGGGCTTCGCCATCCCTGTCGAGTGCCTGGTATATGTACTCGGTGATGGTCGTTAGCATATCAGCAGTAATAACTCTACTTGGATAAAAACCCAAAGTGATAGCTTTGACGTACCAATGGGTGCTTTTGACTCTGCACAAATCGCAGATTTAATAAGAATCTATATTCTAATTACCCTTAGTACGATATTGAACCTGAAGCAAATAGGTCTATATAGAGATGACGAACTAATAATTATCCCTAACAGTAATGGTTCACTATGATCTCGTGCAGAAAAAAAAGTAATTAGGGCATTTAAATGGCTTGGATTTAAAATAGAGATTTTCTCTAATTTAACAGTAGTCAACTTCCTTGACATTACCTTAAATTTAGCCAACAAAACATTCAAACTGTACCAAAAAATAATGAAACACCACTTATATAAACGTCAACTCCAACCACTCACAACAAATAATTAGACAAATAACCACACTCGTAAACACTAGAATCAGCAAACTATCATCGAGTAGCAAAACCTTTCATGACAATTAGACGCCTTACAACATCGCTTTAAAAAGTGGGTTCAAGCAGGAATTGCAAATGTGCCAGAACCAAAGAACCTAGAACTAGAAAAAGAAGAGTGATATAGTTTAACCCCTTCCCTTCTGTAAACTATCTAATATTAATATCGGGCAATACTTTCTAAAATTAGTTGATAAGCACTTTAAACAGAACAACCCACTAAGGAAAATCTGCAATAGAATGATATGAAAAATTAGTTATTCATGTACCAACAACATTAATAACATAATCAATTCCCATAATAATAATATATTAAATAAATTTTATAACAACGAAAAGACAGAAAGTGCAACCCTCTGTAACTGTTGAATAAAAAATAAATTCCTAGTTGGAGGCATATATAAGTCAGAAAAAGTAATATACCAAGCCACCATCTATCCTAGCGTAGACAAAAGTCACAAAAAACATATATAGGCATTTCCGCCGGTCCATGGAAACAACGACTATATAATCACACTCAATCATTCTCTAAACCCCACCTAAAATATCAAACCGCCCTCTCTAAATATTTCTGGGAATTGAAAAGCAAAAATATTTCCCCACAGATTGAATGGAAGATTATAGGGAAATCCCAAACCCCCAATAGCTTTAGAGGCAGATGCAACTTCTGTTTAGATGAAAAGATTATAATTATCAAGTTCAGAGAATCTAGCCAGTTGTTAAATCAGAGAAACGATATAATTTACAAGTGCCGTCATAGAAATAAATTTAAACTATCCGATACATAAAATCCTGGAATCCCCACCTCCCGACACCCTTACCAGTTCTCCCATAATTGGGTGGATCGTTCGTTGGAAGAATATGCAGACCAAATGAAGAAACCCACCATCTAACAGAAAGACACACCCATCTAAGTAAACAATTACTTCATATTAATACCATGTAATGAAAAATGTTCACTATATTCACTTCAACATAAACATTTCCCGTGGTAAATGAGGCAGCCAATTATGAGGTGAGATATGTCTCTCATAAAAAGGGGTCAACCTAACTTGTGCATGCTCCTAAAAGATTTTGTGAACGTTCATATTTATTATGTATTATTGTATGCATTATAGTATGTAAAATGGGGCACCTAAATAGATGTGTATTTTATAGGTAAGAACTAATTAGATAATTAGGTAAAATTTTTTCCATCGTGTGTTCCCACCTAATTACAGGCGAGTTATGTCAACTTTAAAAAAAAATCAATTATGCATTCTCAAAATAAATTTTTCCCCTTGTAATGATTTTTTACCCATATATGGATAAATCAACAACCCAAATGAAGTAGAATGGTATAAATAGATATAAACAAGTAATGTTTATTAGGAAATAGAAAAAGAAAATTACCACCTCATTTGGAAATTAAATGTACACAAATGTACAGGGTCTTTATACATGGGGATATAGAAAACACTTATATATATATATATATATATATATACGTTTATATGTAGTCATGTTTGTGTACGTATGCACATATATATGATCGTATTTGGGTATATGGGCAGATATATGTACGTGGTTGTTTCGCATATATATTGTGTATATAAAAGTATATGAGGGATTGAAAACGCGGAAAAAGTTCTTTAGCAGTGATATGTGTGTGCATATATATATATACAACACTACTTGGGCGCGCGGAAACACTATATTTATAGGACATAGATATGTGTGAGTATGAGAACGCTAACACCCGTAAAGAAAAAAGAAAAAAAAAGAAGATAGGAATCAACGAATATATGTAAACTTAAGCAAAGTCACATTGTAAGTATATGTGAGAATGTACACATATGTATATGTGGAAAGAAGTTCGTATAAGTAAGTAGGTTGGCCTAATGGGGTCAAACAGATGCCAATAGCCAAGGGAATGTGTTTATTTCAGAGGTCAAACCCTTTCATGACGGCCTAAGCTGCTTCAGACAGATCCAATGCCAATATTTGGAACTGGACTCTATTTCTTTCTTTCTTTCTTTCTTTCTCCTCATTCCCCTTACTTTTATTGTTATTTATTTGTTTGTTTGTAATCTTATGTTTATTATTATTATTTTTATTGTTATCCATCTCTTCATAAGACTCATTCCGGCAAAAAATTTTGTACCAGATGGAAGGTATATTATAAGGTCTGATGAAATGAGTTAATTAAACTCATTGAAATGAGCTATAGTTTATAACCAATTGAAATGACGTGCTGAATTTTCCTTTCTAAACTATATATATATATATATATATATATATATATATTGTGTATTAATTTCAAAATAGACAGATGCTAGATTTACTTGCAAGTTACCGTTATCTTGTGGTACATTTAAGAATATTGAAAATTCAATCTGTTTCTTTATGATTCGGATAAAGTTTGGAGACATCTTTGAAGGTTTTTAAAACTTCAACACTTCAGTATTTGTTAAGATTCGATTAAAGACACAACCTGTTATAGTAATTTACCCAGGCACGCATGAACTCTTCCAGCTATAATTAAGCAGCAGTTTCTGCTTTTTGGCAGAAGTCTGTTCCAGCTGAGGCGGGAATTGTGTCTCTGTCTTCGGATAAAGTGCGGCTTGTATGTCCGACGATGGACATGCAGCCGAGAAAACTTACACTGTAGGGTGTCAATCCCTAGAGGGTCATCACCCAAGGCTTTACTTCTCCCTCGGGACAGGCTGGGTTTATTGCCCGGCGTCCCGAAAAGGGGAAGTGCCGAGAAGCTTTGGGAGTTTTTCTATGGCACTGCCGATAAACTCACGTAATAAACCCACCACCTTGTGTCGCGTGGTGGGTGCAATAGCAAATATTGACTTTATTTCCATCAGATAGCTCTGAAAGCCGGGTCAAACAGTCATGCTGCTGACCTTCTCAGTTTGTATATGTTTTCTACTACTGTTCTTTGTTCCGATCTTTGGCAAAGTGTTTGAAGTCATTATCAACGCCGAGGTGGTTCAGCATCTCACAGCCCACAGGCTCTTCTCGAACAAACAGTATGGTTTCCACTTCACCAGGTCTACTGCTGATATGCTAACGACCATCCCGAGTATGGCTCTCGACAAGAATGGTGAAGCCCGAAATGTTGCCTTGGATATCTTCAAAGCGTTCGACAGAGTCTGGCATACTGGCCTTCTATGCAAACTGCGGAGCTATGGTATAACTGGACATTTGTTTGACCTAATCCAGTCATTCTTCTCTAACCGCACAATGAAGGTGGTATTAAACGGACATGTCTCCCAAAACTACTATACGAACGCGGGTGTCCCTGAAGGCTCTATCCTAGATCCTACGCACTTTCAGATCTACATTAATCATCTCCCTGATGCCATAAGATCCCAAGTAGGCATGTACACCGATGACACCATAGTTTACTCTCGCCTCGATCATAAATCTGGTGTGGGCGACAAAGCGAACGCCGCTGCCGAGCTTGAAAAGGATATCCAATTCGTAGTGGACTGGGGTAAGAAATGACTCTTAAATTTTAATGTTTCCAAAACGAAGCTACTATCAATTAACCATCATAGACAATCGCACCTACCTCCCATTAGCATGGAACAGGCTTGCCTCCCAGAGAGTAAAACACTACGCCTCCTTGGTCTCACACTCTCAGCGGACCTCAAGTGGAATGACTATATCGAATCCATTGCTATATCCACTGCTATGAAAGTCGGTTCCCTATGCAGGGCCCGGAAGTTTTTCCCGTCTGAATCTATCCTGCACATATATAAATCTACAATCCGCCCGTGTATTGAATACTGCTGCCACATCTGGTCGGGCTCTCCTGCTATTCTCCTCTTTTTTCTTGACAAAATCCAACGGAGAATCTGTAATGTTATCGATACCGACTTGGCAGACTGGCTGTAGTCACTCTCTCACCGGCGTAACGTGGTTTCCCTGGTCCTCTTCTATAAATACTTTCACGGCTTCTGCTCCGATGAACTTAGATCACTGGTGTCCCCTAGGTACGGATTTGCACGAGATACTAGATTAGCAACTAGGTCCCACTTTTTTACAGTGAAACCGGTAAAATGTAATCGCAATTTCTACTCCAACAGTTTTTTTCCCGCTTGTGGAATTCCCTCCCACATACTTGCCTCCCCGACAGTTACAATCTCCAGGAATCTAAATGCAAGGTCAATAGACACCTCCTAACATACTAACTAGCATCCATTCTCTCAAACACTCTTCCCATCTACCCAACCCTTATCCTCGGTATCCTTACCCGTCTATCACCCTCCTTCTGACATTTCTAATAAATAGATGTACGTATTTTTGAGTGTTTACATGTTCTTGTCTAAAACAGTTGTTTTCTCCACTTTTCTGTCTTCCGTTTATTTTCTTTACTTCTATTTTGCTTTCATTGGTTTCGCATTTTCGTTGCCTTAAACTTTTCTCCGCTGTTTTTCTTCATTTGCTTTGTTTTTCTTTTGTTTTCCTTTCCACGCTTACTTCTACATATTTGTGAATTTTCTTCACT
This sequence comes from Ascarosepion bandense, assembly GCA_037127315.1. Classification (NCBI taxonomy): domain Eukaryota; kingdom Metazoa; phylum Mollusca; class Cephalopoda; order Sepiida; family Sepiidae; genus Ascarosepion; species Ascarosepion bandense. The sequence goes on along the minus strand of JBBBDQ010000621.1, from coordinate 691,881 downwards.
TTTTGCCATCAACCAATGAAACGAAGAAAAATATGATAAACAAAATAAATGTACCAAACAATGTTCTCTGTAGTCTTTATGACCGCGATGACGCGGTAGCCTTGGTCTGTTTGCGTAGAATTTTATGACAACAAAATGGGTAAAACATTCGTTAAAAGTATTTTTAATTGGAGTACTTGATTCAAGCAAACACTACGAGCAATCCTATAAAATAGGAAAATTTCAGCCTATTTATGCTTTTATAAGTAGTCCATGACAAATAGTGCTGTGCAAGTATCTATGCAGCTTTATATATATATATATATATATATATATATATATATATATATTAAAAAAGGATTAATTCAAAGATGTTGAATGGCCATTACAGCATATGATCATCAATTCACTTTTTTGTTTAGTGATATATATATATATATATATATATATATATATATATATATATATATATCACTATTTATTTTATAATGATCGTTTCCAATTTCATAATCAGTTTCTTGATGCTAAATGAAATTCATCAAGAAGTCGCCGTAGTTTTTTTCTACCCAAGTACTTTTGATCTCCCTCAAGATCAAGAGTGAATTACAAAGACCGACGCATTGTTACTGTGATAAAATCTACATTTCGTAGTGATGGTAATTAAAAAAAAACACGTACGAACGCGCTTTGTTATAATCATTTTAAAATTGGAGGAGATCGAATGTAAATGGGTAGGAAACTACTATGGCACCTTCTCTGATTAAATTGATCTTAATATCAAGAAACTGACTATAGAGAAAAAAATAGACAGAATATGTTTATAGTATTCAATAAAACATGTTTGAATATATATATATATATATATATATATATATATTCGTACTAACGGATAATCGTTCGCGTATTTTAATTGAAAGAAATACGCTGTAACTTTTGACAATTGATTTTGTTATTCATATCTCGATGTTTCCAAGTACTTTTAATCTCCTTCCGAGATCATTTTCAGGGGAGTAATTTGTGATACAAAAAAAAACAAAAAAAAACAAACAAACAAAAAAAAAACAAACTCGCAAAACTGTGTTGCTAAAAATTACTGTACTTTATTCTTGCTTCAAATGTAACAGTAGACAAACTGAACATGAAAATTGTCCACAATGGAATTTTTCGATGTTGTAATGTAATGGTCATACATGTTTTAAAGCATGAAAAAACCATTTTAGAACATTACACTATTCATAGCTAATTCTACTGATTGACGGCTTAAGTTTTTAAATTTATATTGCCTCGAGGATCTGCGGTGTGCTTTTGCTGTTTTCTTGGTGTAGCACAGGTGTGCTATCGAGCAATATTTTTTATTTGTGAATGTAGACAGGAATGTTTTTGTAGCAGTCTAGAAATGAACGAATGGTCAGACATGTGTAATATAAGACGTCTTCTTCAAGTAGTTGTTGTAAATCCAACATAAACATTTGTTTTCTATCGGAGATACCTTATCTCAAATGACATTAGAATTGATATAATGATATTTATATATCAGTCGGTGGGGAGAAGTTATAACGGATAATTAAATTAGTAGTAATGGTACTGCGCTGGTAACAAATTGTATTGGTTTATTTTATCTTTTGGACTCTAACGTCTCGGCAGCACAAGATCTCAATAATTCCTGCCCTAGCTTGTAGCATACCATCGTCTTTTGAGAGGAACTAACGCCATAAAGGATGCAAATCAACTAGTTCTTTATAGATCAATACAATCATGGTAATCATATATCGTTTATTAAATTTCATTTTTATTAATCATAAACTAGATATATAGAAATCTTAGAAAATAATCTCCATTTTCCAAATTATTATGACTTCTTAATATCACTAGATATATTCATGTGAATATGCATGCATTTTCTTTTCGTGCATCTTGAATTAGTTAAATAAGAATCTTGGTGAATATTTCCCACTTCCTGTTATGGAGTAAATAACACCCCCGGTCACTCAAATGATCTAATCTAGTTTAAATAAAGGTCTCCAGTTAGTCTAGAAATCTGTTGACGTCACTCTAGTTTGTGTGTTCACAGGTAAAGGCATAAGCAGCCTCATCCCCTCTACCAGTTCTAAGGGCGATTCCCCGACCTGCAATGCCGAATAAATCAGAAGGAAGAAATTAAAGTACGAATGAAGTTTCGATGAGGTCGAAAAATTACAGAAAGTGAATGAGACTTTTAGACCAAAATGCAATCATTCTGCGCGGAAAATTGGTCCTTCTTTCTCAGCACAAAAATTAAACAACACTCCATGGCACTCCCACCAATGGTAAGATCTTTAACGATGACCTCTTCAAAAATGACCACCCTTAAGATGGATGCTACAAAAGAAAAACTTTAAAACACCCATCTCCGGCCTAAACTCGCGTCAGCACACCTAAGAAATCAGATCAGCTTAAAGTCAAAATTAGGACGCAAAGGGAACGGCGGTCGATGAGTCTTGCGTGTATGTATCGAGGCGCCGATCTAGAGTTGGACATTGATGCCTTTGGGCATTAGGATATTGATCTTACTGGATTGAATATTGGCAACCCAGTACAAAATTAGGCTAGTTTTGGTTTGTTTATTATCTTTAATTTTTTCTTTCAAAATTTACTTAGCTAAGGGATACAATTTCACTGGCGACTTTTATTTCTGCGCTAACTTTCTTTAGTTTAATTACCTCTTCCTCTTTTTCAGTTCTCTCGATTGTGCTTTTTTTTCAAATTTATTGATGTGTTTAGATGAGTATGTATTTAAGTTAGTGATTGAACCAATGAATGTTTATATTATTAAAGTCTCGCTTTGATTTTGTCCAGTTAACTGATGTTTCTGCTACATTTAAGGACAGAGATTTTTTCTAATTATTAAAACTTTTTCTTTAGTTTCTTGCAAACAGTTTATATCTTATTGTAAATAATCATTACGGTTTTGAAATTGCTGTTTATTCTTCCTCACAGAATGGTACATATGGGGACTAGTTAGGACTTCATGGACATTCCGTGGTGTTATAGTAGATGTTGTAAGAATAGTAAATAAGAACGTGTTGTAAGGAATAATATAGTATGTTTGGGTTAGTAATTGAAGTTAGCTAAGGTTAATTAAAAGACAGAAGACCTCATCTACGTTTTGGCCTTGTGCCTCATTTTTCTAATTTTACAACATGTATATTGCCTGTGGAGTAAATCTTCAGAGTAATTCTTACGGACGTCTCGGCCAGTGCCTAAGCAAGACTTTATATTATAACTGTAGAAAACGAGTTATAATACTTCTCAAAAATGAATTCTTCGTCCCACAACATATCTATTTCTTGTGGAGTCAGTATCAAAGTTTTTTCACAGATGTCACGGCGAGTGCCTAATCAAGACTTTAAATTATAATAGCTTTAAAACGAGTTATAACACTTCCCAGCTTAAAACGCCTTTATATTCGCGTTAGTGTTCAGGGTATTTCTTACAGACGTTTCCGCGAGTTCCTAAGTAAAAGTTTATGCTATAACCGATAGAAAACGAGTTTCCAAATTAAAATAACTTTATATTTTATATTTGAGTCAGTTTTCTGAGCATTTCCTACTCACAGGGAGTGCCTAAGCAAGACTTTGTATCATACCCGATAGAAAAAGAGTTATAAAACTTCCCAAATTAAAACGAATTATTTGTACTACAATATATATATTGTCTGTAGAGTCAGTCTTCAGAATATTTTTACGGACGTCCCTGTGAGTGCCTATTTATATAATAACAGATAGAAAACGTTATAACACTTCCCAAATTAGAATGAATTCTTTGTACCACAACAAATATCCTGTAGAGTCATTTTTTACAGACGGTTTCTTCTGTAGAAAGTTGTCTCAGAGCCCACAAAAATATCTCACCATTGATCGTGAGTTTCTCGCTGCATATCTAGCAGTGTTGCACTGTAAACACCTCATAGAAGGAAAAATGCTCTTTTGTTAACAGATCATAAATCTTTGTACTATGCTTTTACTAGTCATTTGCCTTTAAAGTCTGACAGATAACAGCGTCATCTGAGTTTTATAAGCGAATACATCACTGACATTTCTTGTATAAGAGGACAGAAATATAACATTGCAGACTGCTTATCAAGACCGGCTAACCAGATGTCAATAGCAATATTTCTATAGACAGATTAAAACTAGTGGTTGTCTCAGAGACGGCAAAATGCCTGATATTGATAAAGTGATAAAACAATACCATCGCAAAGGGATAATCCATCAGAGATCGACAAGGCTATGGAGACAAAACAGTAAAGAAAAACAAAAACTATGTCTGGAAGGTCGGTTAGATGGAAAAGCCACATTAGATATCACTACTATTGAAATTATCAACTTATGTACTAAAGCAGATTTCATCAGATCTGGGAAGCAAAGTGATGTGGTGAATACGAGATAAGAATAGCTATCTTTTCTTCATTGTTTTCAGTTTCACAAGTCTATACGAAATTTATTTTGACCAATAGAAAAAGAGATTGGCTCCGAGCTGCAGAAACGACCAAGGCAAAATTAAGCCAGCCTGTGTGAAAATCTGCTTTGACCAATGAAATTGAAAAAAACGTAACGAGCCGATGATATAAACAAAGAAAGTTGAATCAAATAGAAGGCACAAAAGAAGAGAGAGAAGAAAGGCAGAGTCCCATGCGTCTGAATAACTCCGGTGTCAAATTACACGCTGATACATTATTAGCCTTTGATTAGTGCAGGGGAATTTCAAAAAACTCTATTCAACTCATAAACTAAAAAATATATCTTTTTATTCATGTTGAATACAACCGTATAACTTTTATGCGAGAAACAAACTCTCTCAATTTGTTTTAAGCATTTTAAAATATTATTTTGTGATTTAATATGAATATTTTCTATTCTTGACAAGCGAAACTACGAACATTTAATATTTGATTACTTGTCATGAAAAAAGCTACTGAAACATCAAATGTGTAAATTTGTAAATAAATTCCTTATACTGTTTAGTTCAAAATAACATGTGTGATTCTTCGTCATTATTCCTATATACTTCATACTCTGAAAGTAATTTGATATCGTACATTCAAAAGGTTGCATGCACTAAATGGATAGAGTATTGTAACAATTTTTCAAGAACATAATAGAAATATTTGTCAGAAAATGTTCGACCGAATTAGAAGTGGTAGCTGTAGTAAAGGAAATACAATGACAGCTGTCGCAAATACTAATCAAGAACAAGTACCCCTTCTCACCTATGACATACACGCAATTGTCTCCATGTTGCAGTAAGATACCTCACCTATATGGTTTCCCCCAAATTCGCAGAGTTTAGTCCGCTCAGGCTAATTCTTAGATAACAAGGCTCTGTATACCACTCTCTGAGTAGCTTCCTTGTGGATATAATTGATTGGATTATGATGGCAACTTAAGAAAGTCACCATCATATATTCGAAACTCCGCTTACTTTACGAAATTAATCAAAGATTTACCCATCCAATCCAACCAGATGGTGGGGGTAAGACGTGGTAAGTTTGTTCATTAAAGTACCCTCAGTAGAAGTACTAGCGGTAGTCAGGGACAGACTGGCCTCGGACTCATACCGAGGAGAACGTACTAGTATACAAATATATCTGATAGAGATGCTAATTTTCTGTACACAAACAACACATTTCGGAATGGAATCAGACATATATAGGCAACATGAAGGCTTAGCGATTGTCTCGCCATTATTACCAGCAGTGGCTAACATACACATGTAATACTTCGAAAAGATGGCATTAGAAACCACATCACCAAAGTAGCGGAGATAAGTAGATGACTCCTTCATACTCTGGTCACACCAAGAAGAGGTCTAGCAACTAATGGGCAATATAAATTTAATAAGATTATCGATACAGAAAAAAAGAAAAGAACAATAAGCTAGTATTCAAAATGGGTTCAAAACATCTATATATTGCAAGCCAACATTCACCAGGCAATGCCTCAATTTCCACCAACATACAGTGTAAAGAAAGGAATCGTCTGCTGCTTACAACATCAAAATTTATAGGTGGCAACCCAGAGATATATGAACATGAAATAGTATAAGCAATAACCTAAAAGGTAACAACTACCTTGGGTACATGGCAACAAATTAGGATAGAAGGATACAAGAGAATACCAACTCTCAAAAAATAGCCTTGGTCTGTCTACCTTATGTGAAGGAATTATCGGAAAAAAAAATCTATGGTCTGTATAACATCAGAACGACCTTCAAGAGTTGTTCAAAGCTTCACAGACACTTCTTCCGACTCGTAGAACTAGAACAGTAAGCGAAATTAAGGGTTCAGTTCGAAATTCCAATCATCGGAAGAAGGCTGAAGCGTACAATGACTGAAAGGTCGTGAATATAAAAAAGATGAGGACAACAGTCCGAACAATGTAAATAGTATAAATAATTATAATACCTTATGTCGGAAATACAGACAAACATTAATTTGAGTTTCTCATGCAATGTGAGATGCGCCTTTCTTAATATACACTATCTATCTATCTATCTATCTATCTAATAAGAAGAAGAAATTACTGAATAAATGTAAATAACTTTCGTTTTTCTTAATCGCTTTCCACTTCAAACCACACGTATATCGAGATAAGCAGCAGACAACAAAATTCATGAGTTTGCAACAAAAAAAAAAAAAAAAAAAAAATCCTGCCCAGCGAGGAAGGTTCACCATAGTGAATCTATGAACCAACTCTCATATCAAACTTGCGTTATTTATGTTATCTATATTCATTTCCCCTACTGCTAATTGAAATTTTACGGTATTTTAATGAAATTACATTGACGTCATGGTATAGAAATCGAACTGACTTTATTCGTCTGGCCGTTGTTATAGCAACCATGATAGAAGTGACTTATTATAATGTCTACATTTCATAAATGATAAATCTAAAGCTCACTATCGTTACTAATAAACGTCGTATGGATTTCTTCTTCTTTTCTTTGTTAGGAATCTACAGAGGTTCGCAATTCCAAACAACTAAGCCAAATATATAAAAACAATCATTATAGGACAGATCGATTTATTGATCGATTACTCGAGAGATATATAGATTTAAAATAGACAAGGCAAGGCGGATAGTAACAGTTCGAAATACATTTGAATACTTTAAAAAATAAACACCTCATACAAATGCAAAATATAAAAAATAATGGTTTTTCAATCCGTTCTTCATTTATATATTTTTACTGAGACTGTTGCCTGCGTGTTTCGGGTTCATTAAGTAAGGAAAACAAACTCATTTGATACACGGGTCATTTATTATTTCAATGATAATTGATGAAAACAAAGACGATTATATCTTTTATATTTTTATCAGATGAAATAATACTATCAACCATTATAACTGATTTTTTTTATTCCTACTTATTTTTATCTTAAAAGAGAAATTCTAATTGGCTACAACATGAAATCATCACTGAACAGCCACCCTCGTCTTTTTCAATTTATATCTTTGTCAGTTAAAACAATGATAATGGAATATAGATTATGAAATTAAATAATATATGGTAATATTTTATATTCAGCACATTATAGTTTTATATTTGCGATTATCTGATACAATTAAAAAAGTTTGATCACGAAAACGCTTAACTTGGAAAATACGAGAGACTGTAGCAACGCATCTAACTCATTTAATAAAGATTTCTTATGTTCATACAAAATAACTATAAACTGATTTGAATACACATTTACTATTATAAAATGATATTTCTAAATTAATGAACATCCACTATTAAAAAAATTAACTTCTTTAATTTATACAGTATTACTCTTTTAAAAATAACGTCCAGAACAAAATATTTTTAAAATCATTACAAAAATGATTACTGAAGGGCTACTTTTTTTCTCCCGAATAAATAATTTTTTTCTGAATTTGAATTAAAATATTTTGTTTGTGAGTAAAAGTAAATTTGAATTCATATAAATACAAAATAAGAAACTGATTTCAAAATATCATAAACTAATATGTGTTTATTATAAGAATTTTAGGGAATTAGAGATTTTTAGATCACGTTTTCCTGTTTCATATTTATTTCCTTATTATCTTTATAATCTTTGCAAAAACTTGAAACTGTGAAAAATTGTTATTTTTGAAAATTAGATTTAAAAAATATTGATGATTTTTTAAATATATGCTTGAATTAATACAAAACCTTAAAAATGCATTCGATTCTTCCATAATTAGTTTACTGTCTGTTATAAATTATATATAAATGAAATTTTAATCTATTGCTTAATAACTATCAAGGTTTGATTTTTATTTCACATGTAGCATTCATTTTTAAAAGTAATGTAATTCTAATATTTTATATTAAATTAAAAAGAAACACAAAATATTAATAATGGCATTTCTCAGATTTGGAAATGTTAGATAACTTTGATATATTTGGGAATGATATTAGAATATTCCAGAACATATATTGGCGACACGACAAATCACCTGCATACAGATAGGAAATAAGTTCAGTAATTATGCAAAAAAATACAAAGGGGTGTAAGACAAGGATGTGTCTTCTCACCGGACTTATTCAACCTACAGAGTGGGGTAGTTCAGAGAGAATTAGAATTTCTACTTAATCCATTATTGACGGTCACATTTATTCGATATGCAAATGATATAATGCAGACCCTAAAAGAAACTATAACTATAAATGTTGTGCAGGAAAGCGAGAAGAAAGGACGAACCATCAATTGTAAGAATTTACGGTGGGTAGGAAAAAGAAAAAGCTCAACATATATATTGCAAATTAGAGAGGCCATAATCAAACGAGTATAGCAATTTAACACATCACTCAATAAATCCCGGGTCTAACTAATAAAGCAACGACTTTTAGGCAAAATTCGACTTTATTCGTCTCCTTCTAGGGTGATACACTGATTCCAACGCTTTTCTAACAATTCGATGTCCTTTTTGTAAAACGATTTGTCTTTGGCCTCAAAATGCTCCTAAGTTTCCGATATCACTTCATCATTAGAGCTAAATCTCTTTCCCTGGAGCATTCTTTTAAGGTCTGCAATTCTCAAGATCTGTCCCTCAACCAGTAGTCGCTGGGAGACAGATTTGAAGAATAGGGTGAATGCGGAAGCAATTCGAAGTGCAATTCATGTAGTTTTGCCATCGTTGCAATCGTCTTGTGACACGGTGCGTTATCTTCGTAAAAAATCACTTTTTCTTCCTTTGTGGTCGTTTTTAGTGAATTCTTCCTTCAAACACACCATTAATGCTATATAATATTCGCTATTGATGGTTCTGCCTTTCTCAAGGTAATCTATGAACAAAATACCTTCCGCATCCCAAAATACGGAGGCTAAAACCTTGTCTGCCGATGTTTGCGTCTTTGGTAGCTTTGGCCGGCATTAACCTGCTGTTGCCCACCCAGCTGACTGCCGATTTGACTCCTGAGCGAAGTGGTGGATCCAAGTTTCATCCATTGTCACATATTTACGCAATGAATCGTCGACGCGTTGTTGTTTTTGATTGACTGTGAGCACCCACTTTGAACTCAGCTTTTTTATTGATGCAAAATGGTGAGCATACTGCCTTCGATATGTTCAACTTCGCTACTATCTCAGGCAACTTCAATTTACGATCGGCCAAAACCAGTTTGTGGATTTTTTTTATGTTTTCCGGGACAACTGCCGATATAGGGTTATCTGAGCATTCAACATCATTTGTGCCTGTACGACTGCGTTTAAAGTCAGTATGCCACCTCCTGACCGTTGTTTCCAACGGTGATGAGTCCGAATAACAGTTATCAAGCCATTACTTTGCTTGAACAGTATTTTTTCCATCAGGAATCAATGCTTTATCAACACCTGAAATTCAGATTTTTCCATTGTTTTGAAAATTTGGAACAGTACCTTCACTTTAATAACTGAAATTTGTAAAGTAATAATCCGATTGGGCCCAAATTTTGTCACGTGTCATTTGAAGATGAGTACTTCATAACTATCGCATATTTTTTTAAATTAATGTATATGCCAGGTATATGCCAGGCCCGAGATGTATTCAGTAATATGTTAAATATCTGAGAAGTGTTTTAACAGAGGACGGAAAAAGCGACACTGAAAGCCAAAACCTCACTGGGACAGGGAAAGATGTTTTCCAAAAGTTAAGGAAGAAGCAAGAAAATTTCGTTAGAAAAAAATGAGAAGAGTACTAAACTGCTACGTAATAACAGCCTTCCTATATGGCAATGAACGATGGACAACCTCCTCACAGATTAAAAAGTACTTGAAAAAAACGTGGTTATACAGAAGTATGCGGAGAATGATATGGGTTAAAAATGTGAGAAAATTTAATTATGCTTTTATAAATAATGAAATTAAAAGGACATATAAATTTAATATCTGGAAAAGATGGTCCACATTTCCATGAATCATACAGAAGAAGGAAGAAAGTAAATATTCGATGGATAATTGAAGAAAAGTGAGACAAGAAAACAACGCATAACCTACCTAAAGAAACATTTCTATGACACATACAAACAAAAGTGTTTTGAAAATACTCACAGGATAGACTAAAGACAAGACAGAAAGGAAAACAGTGCATAAACTACTTAAAGGAACGTTTTTATGACACGTACTAAGAAAAGAGGATAGAAAATACTCATAACATAGATTGAAAACAAAAGAAACAGATAAATAACGCATAAACTACCTGAAGAAACATTTCTATGAAAAGTAAATAGAAAAGTAAATAGAAAATACTTACACGATAGATTGAAGACAAGGGAGACAGAAAAACAACGCATAATCAACTTAAAGAAACATTTCAATGACACATACTGAGAAAAAAGTATAAATAAATCCCCACTAGATAGATTGAAGACAAGGGAGAGTCGAAAACAACGCATATCCTACCTAAAAATCCTTTCTATGACACATACTAAGAAAAGTGGATAAAAATACTCACAGGATAGATTGAAGACAAAGGAAAACAACTCATAACCTACCCAAGGAATATTTCAATAAGATATGAAAACATAATGTTGGTGTACTTGGGAATTCTAAGAATTTCTCTGTTTTGTAAAAGGTTTTAAGCATACTTAACATCTTTGAGATTACTCAGGTGGCAACTTTGATTGTAACAGCTCAAGAGCTGAGGAAAGTTTTGGTTTACTCTAAACTATTTACAAGAATTTCTCTACTTCGCAGTAGGATATTTAACATCTTTGGGAGTGTCCAGGTGGCAGCTCTGCTTGTAACATCTCATGAGGTGAGGAAATTGTTAGTGTACTCGGAACTATTTCCAAAAATCTCTTTGATTCGCAAAAAGGTTTTAAGGATATTTAGATTTTTAAGAGTGCCAACAATGCAGCTCTTCTTGGAGCAACCCAAGATCTGAGGAAATTGTTGGTGTAGTCGGAAATATTTTCAGGACTTTCTCTGCTTACAAAAGGTTTTGAGGATACTTAACATCTTTAGGAGTGCCCAGGTGGCAGCTCTACTAGCAACTTCTCATTTACTGAGGAAAATTTTGGTGTACACTGGATTATTTCCAAGAATCTTTCTGTATTTCAAAAGGTTTTGAGGATACATAACATCTTTGGGAGTGCGTAAGTGGCAGCTTTGCTTAAACAGCTCATGAACTGAGGGAATTGTTGATGTATTCTGAACTATTTCCAAAAATCTCTCTGTTTCACAAAATGTATTGAGAATACTTAACATCTTTGGGATTGCAGGGCTGCTACCTGGGCAATCTATTTCCAACAATCTTTCTTCATCGTGAAGAATTTTAAGATTACTTATCATTTTATCTCTTGAACTGAGGAGAGTGTTGTGTACTCGGAAATATTTCCAAGAATCTCTCTGCTTCGCAAAAGGTTTCGAGGATACTTAATATCTTTGGGTGTTCCCAGGTGGCAGCTATGCTTAGAAGAGCTCGTAAGCCTAGGAATGTGTTGATGTAAACAGGATTACAGAAATACATTCATTAGCTTTAGATTTTGTCACAGAGATTAGGGAATTAGAACAGGAAGAAGCCTATAAATAACTAGAAGTCAGCAAAGAAGTTGGAGTACATCATACCAAAATAAAACAGAAAGTAAGAAAAGAACACTACAAATGTGTGCATTTGGTATTGAATAATGAGTTGAATTAAAAAACAGAATATCAGCCATATAAACACCTTGGCTGTCCCTGTGGTGCAATACAGTTTCAACATCCTTAACTGGACGGTAGCTGACATTAAGTGAATGGGCGCCAAAACAAGAAAGTTTCTCATTTGCCACAACATGCATCATCCCAAGGCTGATGTTGATCGTCTGTATGTATCCAGATCCAAAAGAAGCAGAGGATTAGTTCAACTAGAACTGTCTTACAAAACTACTGGAATCGATCTTCAAAGAGACCTGGAAGCTACAGAAAGCTGAAAGGTGTAAGGATATGTGTCAAAGAACACGAGAGAAGTAAGAAACTTTGTTCGGTAATAAAGCATTTTAACATGGAGCTTCAAGTGGGTGAAGAAATGCAAACTAAACACAATAGACCTACTACAGCAGCAAAAACAAAACACACATAAAAAAGAGAGAACATTTAATCAACCAGATAATGGTAAGATAGACCTCTTCACTGTTAACATTCTTCCTATACCAAAAAATATGATGTAAACAAACCCAGTATCCCTCAGTAACAACGTAGATCAGGGTTAGAAGATGAACCCCAAAATTTTATTCTTGATGTACAGGGTCAATACTTGCTGACTAAAAATTAACAAGCAGACATACTGAAACATTATGTTAATCCCAAATGCATATTCTGTGATAAATATCCAGAAACAACTGACCATCTTGTGTCAGGTTGCACGATATTGGTAGCCGAAGAATATAAATCTCGGCATGATAGAATAGGCTAATATCTGCATTGGAAAATCTGAAACCTTTAAGGAAAGAACACTATAAGAAATTGGTATCAATTTTATTTAGACACGGTGATGAAGGTAGGGCCTTAAACGGTTTTATGGGACTTTACAATAAACACAGACAGAAAAATGAAAGCTAATAACCCAGAATCCTAGAAGTTATGCCAGGATTCATCATCGGAGGGCCACAATCTGAACAACATAAAGTACGCAAATGATAGCGTGCTGATAGCAGACACGGAAAGGAAACTACAAGACCTCCTACAGAAGGTACCGGAAGAGAGGGAAAAGAAAAGACTACAAATAAACTGCAAAAAAACAAAAAACAAAAAAAAAAAAAAACAAAAAAAGAAACAAACAAAAAAACCCGAATGCATGCTCATCAGCAAAAAGAGCAGTCCACAATGCCAGATATGGGTGGTAGATAATAAAATCAAGCAGGTACAAAATATTTAAATACCTAGGAAATGTTCTAACAGAAAATGGAAAGTGCGATACAGAGATCCGAAGGCGAATTGGCATGGCGAAGAAAACATTCTAGAAGCTGAGTAGAGTATTAAGAAAAAAGAAAATTTTGCTAGAAACAATGAAGAGAGTACTGGATTGCTATGTGATGTCGGTTCTTTAATATGGCAGTTAATGCTGGGCAACTAAAATGTTGTTATACAGAAGAATGCTACAGATATCATGGATCAAGTACGTGAGCAATGATGAGGTTTTAGAAAGGATGAAAACGAAAAGGAAATTAATACTGAACATCAGGAAGAGACAGCTAAAGTTTCTGGGACATGTAATGAGGATGGAGGGCTTGGAGAAACTGATACCCACAGGCCAGATAGAGGGAAAGAGAGACAGGGAAAGCAAAGCGGGGATCTGGATGGCAGATCGGGAGTGGTGTAACAGGAGAAAGAGTACTAAAAACCACTTGGGATAGGTAGACGTGGAAGGCCATGATCGCCTACGTCCTAAAAGAACATGGCACATAGAAGAAGAAGAAGAAGAAGAAGAAGAAGAAGAAGAAGAAGAAGAACGCAAAAACAAAATGTACTAGACGTTGGCAGTCCCTGCAGAGAGTAATGTATCTTTGAAGATCTTCAAAACATTATCAAAATTACAAAGATCTTGAAATCAAAATCTCGAAAATGTGGCACATGAGAACATCAACAACTTCAGTTGCAATTGGAACTCTCGGAAATGACTCACATAGACTCATTGAAGAAATACCTAGTCGCCCAAGCCTTAAAGAAATACAAAAATTGTACGAACAAGCACAGATCACACCGTACAAAGGGATTTATATATGTAAAATCTGTTTTTTTTTTCTAAAAAAGGGTTCAGTGCAAAATGTCATGAAACCATTACTGAAATTAGGTCTCAAATCGAAACTTGGAAAGAAATGAGTATGCATCAGAAATAAAAGAAATTAATAATAATAATAATAATAATAATAATAATAATAATAATGATAATAATAATAGAAGCAACTTAGGATTGGCAGAATGTGGAATCACAAAGCCTGTAGTCATAAGAGCGTTATTCTTCGCAGTTCCAACACAAGGGATTTGCAAAAGCTCACACTGATAGGTAGCTCACATAAAACATCTCTCAATAAATCCCGGGCCTAACTAATAAAACAACAACTTTTAGGCAAAATACCTCAGTTTCTGGAACATTCTTTTGAGGTTTGCAAACAGTCACTAGTCGCTGGGGGCCTAATCTGGAAAATAGGATGGATGCGGAAGCAATTCGAAGTGCAATTCATGTAGTTTTGCTATCGTTGCGATCGGCTTGTGACACAGCGCGTTGTCTTGGTGAAAGATCACTTTTACTTCTTCATTTGTGGCCGTTTTTGGCGATTTCTCCTTCAAACGCACCAATAATGCTATTGATGGTTCTTCCTTTTTCAAGATAATCGACTAAAGAAATACCTTTGTTTCCGACGGAACAGAGTCCGAATAACAGTTATCAAGCCACTGCTTTGCTTGAACAGTATTTCTTCCCATCAGAAAGCAATGATTCAGATTTTTCCATTGTTTTGAAAATTTGCAACAATAGCTTCACTTAAATAACTGTAATGTGTAAACTAATAATCCAACTGGCCCAAATTTTGTCACATGCCATTTTAAAGTTAGTACTTCATAAAAATCATATCGATTTTTTATTAGTGGCTCCATCTATATGTCAGGCCCGAGATTTTTGAGTGATATGTTATGTTTCTTTATTAAAAAGGGAGTTTTAAAATATTGTAATATTTTATGACGTTTTCTTTCAATTATTGTTTGGAACTGAAAACTTGAACATTTTACGAAAGATATATGGAATTCTTAGTTTTAAAACTTCTACACAAATTGTGAACATTGTCGGCCTTTACGAAATACATGGCAGCTTACCTGTTAGCCCAAAGCCTATCGCCTAATGACATCTCTGGTTGAGACTTTAGAGCAGTTCTTACAAAATAAAACAAAATCATCACAATAATAATTTTATTTTGAAACTATGCCTATACTTTTCATCTTTCCTTTTCTCACAGCGTGAATGATTGAACATCTTTGAAAGAATATAAGCAGACTACTCGTGGTTGATGTGAAAGCAGACAATCTCTCTTGAGGTCTAGATGGCAATTTTTAAATTGAAGTCGAGGAGATGTAATAACTTTGACATCAACGCTATGTCGTCCATCTGGATATTTTGGAGAATGGTTGGTTTATCTTTCGGAAAATAATAAAAGAAAAATCACTCAAATATCCTCACGTTCATTTGCTTATATTCAAAATAAAAAAGGGCGCAATTGATCACTTTTTAAAACACACACACACACACACACACACACACACACACATATATATATATATATATATAATTGTTCCAGTTCGTTTGCCTATTCCACATTTTATGCTTGTAATCGTTTATAAAAAAAATGAAAATGTTTCTGAGCGAGCCGTGAATTCAACAATATATTATTGGTTTTATTCACAAAACGAACAATTCGCAACATAAACGCATGAAAAAAATCAATATGCCACAAGTCTTTATATAAAAACACTTGAAATATATATATATATATATGTTTAATAAATAATAAACTTTTCCTTACACCTAATGGTGTGTAGAGCAGCGTTTTTGCTGTTTCCGTAACAATCTGTTTTTTACGGAGCAGGATTGTTAGCCCTGCGCCCAACCTCTAAACCTGGAGGAAGGTGATTGTCTAAGCGTAGCTTGGACGTAACACACGGCCGAATGTAGGGGGTACCCAGTGAGGATCGAACTAAGTTATAATGATTCTAGCGAGACAAGCTTGCTAACCATTACACCACGCCGAGGTGCCCATATATATATGTTTACTGATATAAAAATGTTCACAAGGGACTTGTTATCTGAAATAAAATATAAAATTTAGTACTTATGATGGTTTTCATGAGCTTGAATATGTACGACTTTCTACTTTGGCTGTCAGAGAACAAAGAGAGTGATCGACTTTCCCGCCTAAAGATATATTATCAGATCACGTGACGGTCTCCTGTTTTTGTGAATATCTATTTTTTGTTTTTTTAGGGTTAGTCAAGTGGAGACAACTTTATGTCTCTTGGGACATTATTATTACCTATTTAAAGGGAGGCCTTGCGATTAGGTCTTCCAGTACTTTGTTTATTTCTTTCTTTTTCTCTTTCTTCTTTCCTTCACAAGAAATTGTAAGAATGCAGGCGTTAATATTGTCTCTTTTAAAAATAAATTGCAGATTAATTTTAATCAGTTCTATTTTAAAGATAACTATATTTTATAACTAAATTTTAAAAAAATGTATCTTTTCGTTTAATTAATATTCATAGATTTTTACTATGAAATTATAAAATCAATTTCTAACATGTTACAATCCTCATTAAAACTTTGCTGAAATTTTGCTAAATTTTAATAAATCTTTTAAATATTTCAATATTGACCAAACACATTGAAGACAGTTTCTCCGCGTGGAACCCATTTTGGTTGCTATATTGAAGGTTGCTCTTGATCTGATCATTATTTTCTTTCTTTTTTCGATTTTTGCCAGATGTCCATTTTTCATCGACAGGGAAAATGATTTTCTACCAATCGCCTTGACAAAGATGAGTATTTAAACACCAATCGATGATTCCTTCTGTAAGTTAATATAGAAACCATTTTTCTAATTTTTGAATTTTCCAAAGGCGTGTAAGTTTCATTGCATATAATGCAGTTGAATTACCTTTCAAAAGTAATAAAAACCGAGTAAAATTCAAAGTCACTTCTAAGATTTCTCTTACATTATGTAAAAGAATTTAGTGGGAAATTTTTTTATCAATAATATGATGAGAAGTTTTTTTTTCATATTCAGAGTTAAATCTGAACATCTACGTATATTTGTATTTGTGAAGTGATTAATGTGCTCAGTTTCACAAGTGATTACCAGTGTTTCGTTCTTCCCTATAGTGATACATGTATCTAGGTTCATGTCATCGTTACGATAGTTTAACAGATATCAGTTTGCTTCCTCGTTTTAGTCAGTATTTAGTAGCCATTTATGATCTTACCAATAAATTTATTCCTCAATATGTGCTTTGGTGATAAGCTGTAGATGTGAGACGACAGCCATAACATATCCAATATAAATGATCGAGAATAAATATCGTCAAACTCTTGAGTCGGTTTGTGCTACGTGCGTCTAACTGAACTAAGGAGATAATTATTTTATGGCGGTCAATGGCAGTGTATTATAATTAATCAAGATGATTTTGGAGTTAGAGATGTTAAAACAAGTATCTAGAATGGCTTTCTTATTTAAAAGTAATCAAAACGAAATTACCATTTTGAAGAATAAGTAGTTGTCAGTTGTCAGGATTTAGTTCCTTTTTGCGTGATTTAAAGTTACTAATCTATTTGTTATGACGTTCAATTTAGAATATTGCAATCACATAGACTGATAAAGTCCGAAAAAAAATAACAATATCTTGGTGTTTGCCTTTAGTCACGAAAAAATTGTTAAAATAGACAAAAAAATTAAAAAAGATTTCACGTAAAAATAAAGGAAGAGGAAGAAGAAGGAGGAGGAGGAGGTAGTGGATGCGGAAGGTACCAATTTAGATAGATAATTAATGCGATTGATTGATCCTGGCAAGATTTTAGCAAGTGAAGATACTTTAGCTAATTTGACTTTAAATCAACTTTTTGTGTTATATGTGTATATCTATTTGTTTGTCTGAGTAGTTGATTCTATCTATGTGGTTTTGGTGCTCCGTGTTAATTTTCCTGTAGTTTTTTGTTAGGTTTTTCTTAATTAGGTCTTTGTACTCTTTGGGGTCCATCTTATATAAATTCGAGGTTTTATCCGATTTGTCAAATGGGATAAAACCTCGAATTTCTATAAGATGGCCTTTCAAATCTTGCCCTGGAATTCGTGGAATTCCATTCGGACATCTCAAAGGATGAAATCAAAATAATGTTGAACTGTAGAAAATCAGTTCTCATCCACAACAAGGAACAGTGGGCAAAAAATTCAACGGATGATTTTGATTTATCTACCGGAGCCCTGGATTCTGCAGAATCTTCGGATCTAGTAGGACTATTCCTATTGTACAACCTCACAGTGACACCAACAATATAGGACTCTATAGAGATGAGGGACTCATGATAATAAATAAATCTACGGGAGGAAAGGTCGATAAAGCTAGAAAATTAATTCAAAAAGTCTTTAAATCTTTTGATCTTAACGTAATAATTAACCCTAATATCAAGCAAGTTGACTTCCTAGACATGACATTATACATAGTATCGAACACTTTCCAACCTTATATGAAAAATAATGCTAACCCAGTCTATATAAACCCCAATTCTAATCACCCACCATCTATTATCAAGCACTCCTTTTAATCAGTCAGTTAACTTTAAACTGGGACATAAATTTCTTAAACTAATAGAGAAGCATTTTCCCAAAAATAACCCTCTAAGCAAAATATTCAATAGAAATACAACAAAACTAAGCTATAGCTGCTCCAACAATCTAGAAAAAATAATTAAATTACATAACAGTAAAATATTAAAAGCACACAACAAAAATAACTCCAATATTAATACCAGTCTGCCACATAATAACAAACTTTGTAACTGTAGAAACCCAAACCAATGCCCCATTCCCAATAAATGTTTAACGAAATCCCTAATATATATGTGTTCGATTTCATCCATGGAGAATCCCAAAGATGAAAAAATGTATATCGGGAACACAATGAATGTATTTAAAAGACGCTTTTACAATCACCTCTCATCATTCAATAACAAAGAAAAACAAATCATGACGTCTCTTTCCAAACACTTTTGGAAGTTAAAAAACGAAAATAAAACATCTAAAGATAAATGGAAAATCGTCAAACAAGCAAGAACAGCTAAATCAATAAAGGAACCATGTTTCCTTTGTCTTCAAGAAAAAAATGAAATCATTAAATACATAAATAGCGACAAGCTTTTAAACTAGAGGCATGAAACCACAGTAAACTGCAAACATATTAAAGAATTAACCTTACAATCATACTGAAAATACTGCACAAGCCAAAACTAGGACCCCCCACTAGAGACAATAAACCTTTATAGTACTAACAACCCTCTTATATCAATTTTTACCTATTACACACCACAAACTATAATCAAATTTAATTTAAAGTTTTATAGAAAAAGTAATTTCCTAAATTCAAAATTAAGGTTAAATATACAAAACTGTGCTTAAATACAAAAATATTCTATAGTTGTACAAATAAACATTAAAGTTAGGTCCAATCCCATCCCTTCCCCCCTTTACACCTCCTTATTCTCCTCCTCTAATAAAACCAAAGAAGAAAGGCTAGCCAGGCGGTCATAAAACAGACTTTCATGAATCAACTATATCCCCTACTTACCCCACTTTCTTCATAATTCTAACGGACAATTTACAAGACTTATTCCCTTATCGCTAACCCCCGCCAACATCCCACACTCAACTCCCAAATATCAGAAAAGAGGTCTTCCATTCCTTTCCACACCACCTGGTGAGACATTGGAAGTCCAATGTACAATTTGTAGTGGATATATATATATATATATATATATATATATATATATATATATATATATAAAAGGATTAATTCAAAGATGTTGAATTCGTAGAATTGTGTGTGTATATATATGTATGTATGTGTGTACTTCTATAGGTATAGATATAATAATTGTAATTAATTTTTTTTTTTACCTAGTGTTGTCTTTATTTAGTTTAATTTAAAATGACCTAATTTTTAAAAAAATAATTTTATTTTAAATCCTATATCTTTTTATTCCCTTTTATTAATAATTATGCCTTTTTAAGTAAAGGCCTTTTTCTAATACTTCAACGTTTTGGGGAAATTAGGTTTTTGAATTTGTCCAGCGTCTGTAATATTTAAAAAAAATTTTTTTCTTTAGTTTCTTTCTTTTCCCTCCCTTCCTTCTTTTATCTCTCTTACCAACTTTTTTCCGTGTTGCTTAAACTTACGTCGATTTAACACGGCTGTCTGTTAATTTTTAGTTACATTCTCCCTTTTTTTTGCGAACCCAGACGATGTCAATTTTTTTTTCTTTTCTTATTTATTTGATTTTATTCTATCTTTTTCTTTTTCTATTTCGTTTTCTTTTTCTTTCCCTTTATTTTTATTTTTATTTTATTTTATTTTATTTTATTATTTATTTTTTAATTTCTTTGCAATCTATTTAAAAAGGAAAAGTAGACTAATTTTTCTCCAGTTTCTGAAAGGTTTTTTCTGTTGCTGAGGTGATGTGTCGTCCCCCGTGGGGATCTTCATATCAAAATGGCCATTCAACATCTTTGAATTAATCCTTTTTTAATATATATTTGCTCTGTAATATTTTATTACATGGAGCTCTCTTCCTGTATCATTTTTTAATATTAAAATAAATTTTTAATATTAATTAGGATCGGGTTTTTTGGAATTTACATTCCTGCTTTTTTCCCTTGGATTGAAGTATCTGAATTAAAATATATATATATATATATATATATATATATATATATATATATATATATAAATTGAACATGTTCTAAAATATAATATAACATAAAATATATATATTTATATATATATATATATATATATAAGGAACTGTTTGCCTGATCAAAATAAACTCATAAATAATTACAAACCATGACATGCCTATCTAGACCTACCTATCATGTCACACCTGTCTGACGATAGCTCAATTAGGACTCATTTAAACACACACGGAAGCCTACCAAATTCCATCAGCAACATACTAGTAGAAAATACAAGTCTAACAGCACCATCCACATGTAAAAACATAAAAAAAATGGAAGCACTAATAGCAAAAACGACAAATCCAACACTCAATAAATTAACTATGAACACCGCCACAATATGCTGGTCGTGTTTGGAAAATAAAGCATTTTTATAATTTCAGATACATAAAAAAAATTCTATTCAGTTACAAATTAAAAAAATCTTCGTTGATAATGGCTGAAAGAATACCGCAAGCGCTCGGATATGTAGAACGTTTGGAAATG
This sequence comes from Ascarosepion bandense, assembly GCA_037127315.1. Lineage (NCBI taxonomy): Eukaryota > Metazoa > Mollusca > Cephalopoda > Sepiida > Sepiidae > Ascarosepion > Ascarosepion bandense. The sequence continues at coordinate 670,446 of JBBBDQ010000621.1, read as the reverse complement.
TTTTTTCACACCCTTGTGTCCGGAAAAGAAAATACTTCTAAGAACACAAAAAAAATTCGATAAAAAGCTTTGTCAGTCGTATTTAATGAATCTTGTGTAAAAGAGAGATTACTTCCAAATACACAGTATATATATATATATATATATATATATATATATATATATATATATATATATTATAATTATATGGTTATGTCAATTTAGCAATGTAAAATTGGCATAACCATATAATTATATTATATTATATTAAGCTTTATAATACTCATTATATTGAGCACTGTTTATAATAAAATAAATGCCAGAGCACTCAAAATATAAAAAAAAAAACTTGAGTCCTCTTCACTTGGAATTATATATATATATATATACTTTGATAAACAGTAGCTACTCTGGCATGTACGCATCGCTCATTCAGTGAAATGAATTAGACCGCGCTAGCTATTGTGCGCATATAATGATATGTGCTAAAAAGTTAGCCAGCTTCCACCGAACGCCCATAGCCCACGGGTAGAGACGCCGACTGACGGCATTTCGGTCGGGTTTCAATCCTGGGTAAAAAAGCAATCGGAGACTAACCGATGAGCTGTGATACGGCGAAACAGATCTGTCTGCTGATGACAATATATATATATATATATATTCTTATTTGAATTATTTTCTATACATTGTGTTTATGAGTAATTGAGGGAGGAATACTAAATCAATATTTTATAAATATATAATGTCAAAGAAGAGAGACAAACAAATAAAGAGAATAACTTCACACTTCGTGAGTTTATGCCAAACTGTAAAATAATAATTATGAAAGTACTTTTCTTAGAGCAAGGTGATGCCTATAATAGATCTGGAAGCCATGCAGCTAGGTTCCACAAGTGGGAGGTGAACTTGCAGAAACTTAAACTACTACTAAACAACAATTATAGATAACATATTTAGCAAGTAACTTGGTAGTATTATCCACTGATTAGTTAATTAGCAACTATATATATTATTAACAAGCACCTTAAAACTATAGCAATTATTGAATTATTTCCATGAATGCAAATGTACAAAGAAAGAACAAAACTTATCTCCTCTACTAGATGCACAAAATTACTATTCACTACAAATTAAGAACGTTTTAGATGATTATCAGAAATAATGAGTTCGTTCGTTTAACTAATTGATTAAAAGCAGAGAAAATATAATTGTAGTCAAAAAAGATCACTATTTTAAAAATTCACGTATCAGCAAAGTTTAATACATTAACTGAAACAATGATTTCAGGCAAACAATAATGTTAATTAGTTTTGTAAGTTTTATTCTGGGATTTTGTCACCTTTACAAAAGATGAAGGAAATATTTATTTTACAGTGTTACAATAATATATATTCCCAATATGTATAGTTTTAATAATAATAATTACAATCAATTTATATTAACAAGAACAAAAATTAACAAGATAATTTCGTGAGTTAGCTTATACATTATATATAAATTAGTGGAGAATTAAAAATAAAAATTACCTGGTAGATATTTATATGAATAGATGACATTATTTTTAAAATGTAGCTTCATTGACACATTAAATACTTTATGAACTTATACTTAATACCTGAAAAATTTGAATTTTTAATATAAAATCTTAATTAAAAGTGCATAAACATTTAGTAAATAAAGTTTTAGGACTCGTTCACAAGTAATCATAAAAAATCAAACAAAAAATCTTTAAAAATATTTGACAATAAAAGTTTAGACATTCGTTTTATATGGAAATGATGGATTTCAGAAATTAATATCAAGATTTTTTCAAAATATACATCCAAGTTTTCAATTTAGAAATACTAAACATTATAAAACAGGAATGGAATAACCTTTGCATCCATGGGAATTTTAAAATTATCACAATTTATTTCTTTGCGAAAAAGTTACGTAATTTTTAAAATAAAATTTTATATTAGTAAAATCTTTTTTATTTTATTTTACTTCTTATATTTTCTCTTTTCTCGTAACCTGCTATATACAAAAGTTTCATTTTAATATCTTTAGAGGTCCTATTTTTAAGATAGCAAAGTTTCACATTTTGAGCAATTCTAACTTGGATCAAATTTATTTTCATAGTTTTTTTCAGTATGAAACTGTCAATGACATCGTTTTAAAATATTAATCACCAAAAATCATTTTTTAATTTTTCAAATTTATTTTCAAAATAGTCAGTAGTAAGTTTACAAAGTATGACAGAATGAAATTCACTGTTTAGCAAACAATTGCGTGTATGCTGAAATTGGTGTTCCTTATGAATAACTATTTTCTTCGATTTTCTTATTTCTGCCATTTTTCCCAAATTAGAAATAATTTTAAATGTGAATCATCGAAATATGATATCATTTATTTTCAGTTAATCATTTTTCTTAATATCACCATTTACTTCTTTGACATTAAAACTCCATATTATGAATTAAATAAAATATATATCTTTTAAATTTTGAAAGATATTGAAAAATCACGTCTTATGGTTTCCATAGGTGGTGGGGGTCAATTTTCAATGAATTTGCATGGCAAATTCTCCTTTTATACTTAAAAAAATGTTAGAAGAAATCAATTATTCATAAAATACATTTTATAATCGATACAAATACCAGTATTAATTTTATGTGCAAAATTCTTAATTACATTTTATTAGCCTTTGTAGTTTAAAATAGTTGAACTACACTGCAGAAATGTATCATTTCTTTCTCTTATATTCTTGCAATATATTTAAAAAACACTTGTGGATTATTAAATTTACTGAATTTAATTATGACATTAACTTTTTGTGATAAAATTCTTTAAAAATAGTTTTCATTAACTTAGCAGTGTGAATATTTAAATTGTTGTTTTATATTTATGAAGGACAGTAAAGTTACAATTCAATCTACTCAAAAACTATTTGAAAGAAAAAATTATTCATAAATGAACTATTTCTGT
>JBBBDQ010000621.1:612500-662500 GCA_037127315.1 Ascarosepion bandense | reverse complement strand
TACACTCATCATTTTGTTATTATTATAACCTTTTGACTGATCTAACCTCCAGCCTTCAGGTTTTTCTCAATCCGTGTAACTTTCAGAGAACTTCAAACTTGAAACATTTATTCAATTTACTGGGTAGATTGTTCGCGTTCTTCTGTACGTGTCCAAGGATATCCTATCTTATATTTTTCTAATACTGCTCAGTTATTATTCGCTGTTTTATTCCACTGAGACTAAATGCTTAAATCGACTTACGGTCATATGACGTTGAAACAGCGGTTATTAAACGATCACCGAATTTAAGCTACATTGAGTTTTTTTTTCAAAAAACTAGGTGTTGTAAGTTTGGATATTCGGGGTGGGGGGTGTAACAGTTAACGGTTTGGAATTACAAATCAGAGAGCCAAGTTTCAATTACAGTTATGTTCATTGTATTCCTTTACGTACCTTGGGAAAGGTATGAATTCACCTTTCCTCCCCCATAGGTTAATTAGTAGGAGTTGTAGTAATAAAATCATTATCTTCCAAAAATTCTTATAATCTAAAAATATTTGTTGGCTTTAAATAAAATACAACAGCCGCAAAAACAAATTAAAAATTTTTAAATTTATTTATAATTGCAGGATGTTATCAAATTAAATATCATACAGTGAAGTGAAGAACGAGAAGATTTGTTTAGAATAACGATCGTAAAAAGGAGGATAAAGGTTGACTTTAGATTTGAAGAGGTTACGATTGTAGTTTTTGGGGAAGCATCTACACGGGAGTCTGAATCCACAAAATAGCAGTTCTTGGAAAAATATTTTGGAGTGACCCACCAAAAAGGCTAAGTTAGTTTGAAGTTGTTTAAAACTGAAACGGAAACAATAGTCTAGAAAACTAGAATTTATAGAATTGAATTTGAAATTCAGTAATGTCTGCTAGAAATGTTGATTTTTATTTAAAATATTCTCGATTTCCGCTTGGTGCGTTTATTTCTATTTCTCAATTTATTTTGGTATTAAATTTAGTGCAAAAAGATCGTCTCAAACACATTTCACTATTTGCATCGAGGTGATTACATTATGTTTGTGCAAAACGACGAGTTGTTTTGAAAGTGTTCGAATGCTAACCACAGCCATTTCGGTATGCGTGAACAACTGACGTGTTTCAATATGCAAAGCAACGTGGTCCTGGAAAATTATATTAAATATATCTACAAGCATGTACAAGAATAGAAAAAAGAGAGAACGTCGAAGAAAGATAAGGGGAGAGATAGAAAGTGATAGCGGAAGAGAGAAAAAATAAATGAGAGAGGAATGGGTAAAAAAGAAAAGTGCGAGAGCGTGCATGTGTAGTGCAAATCCGTTTATGGCGAACGGTAGACAGCATTTGCTAACGTAATCCGAACACTTGATACGAATGATTTTGTCTGTTTGTAGATGCACGCTAAGCTGGTGATTGGGGCTTTGGGTATGGTTATATCAAGACTTAAATTTACACACGCACACGCCTTAAGGATCAACCATTGTTAGATCTCTCTCTCTCTCTCTCTCTCTCTCTCTCTCTCTCTGTATATACAGTACTGTGCAAAAGTATTAGGACGAGAACTATTTTATCTTTTATGAGGCATCCAAAAAAATAAAAAGGTTTAAAATCACTCCTGTCCTAACACTTTTGCACATTACCGGACATGGGTGATATTCCTAAAATCCTCACTTAAATTCAAATACAGGGTGAAAAGCCTTACCTTTGTAAGAGTTATTTTACTAAAAAGGAAGAGAAAGGAAGGCTTCGGAATTTGAATGGGCCCCTACAAAGCCCTGATCTCAATCCTATTAAACATCTATGGGATATTTGGATAAAAAAATTGATAAATCTAAGGTTACTTTGCAAGACACACTTTGGGAACAAATACAAGCTGCTTGGCAGAAGATACCATTAAATACATTGAAGAAGCTTGTAATGTCAATGCCTGACAGAATGAAGGCTGCGATCAAAGTAAAAGGCTATTATACTAAATATTAAATTTATTTTGTAACAAGTATTTTTTCTTGTTAAAGCATTTGTTGAGTAAATAAAAAATTTACTTTAATTAAATTGTTTATTTTCTGTCAGTATGTCTCATAAAAAATAAAACAGTTCTTCTTTTGCACAGTACTGTATATATATATAAAGAGAGATTTTATTTTTTATTTTCTTGTCAAAGTTTCGTTTTGGACGATCATCTTGCTATTCAAAACGCTGTAGTTAATTTGAAGAACAAAAAACATTAACAGTTAATAGAATTTAGAAATAAATAACCATTAAGAAATCATTGAGATTTATAGATAGGAAATATTTTATTCTATTAAAATAGAATGTACAAATGTTATAAAGCACCATGATACATGTTCATTAAATTCTATATTTTCTTTAATACCTAATAAACTATAATTTTAATTCTCCAAGGGGAGATGGATGAATTTTTGTTTAAATTACGCCAAAACGAAAATAACTTTCTAACAGATATATTTACCAAAATTCACAAAAATATCTTGAAATCGTAAAGAGTACATTTATTCAATAAAATCGCCATTAACTTCATTCAGGGCCTCCACACGATTTGGGAATGTCGTGAAAATCTGAATTTTTTCCTTCTTTAAGATGGTGAATTCTGCTATAATTCATGCTTTCAGTTCATCTGTTACAAGGAGTTTTGTTGCTCTCTTGTCCAACTTCGCCGCACACATGACGTTGCATTCTGGTGTGTTAGGTGGCCACATGTCAGAGATGAAGTGTTTACAGAATTGTTTAACAGCCATGACTGAGTTACCCTGCCAAGGTATCTGATCTGAATTCTTATGGGAAGAGTAATTTTTTTTAAATCATATCACCCCAAGCAAGGCTGTAATGCCACTGATGTGCAAGGGGCTACGTAATAGTGAAAAGATCGGAAAAGAGAAAGCCGGAAACCACATCCTAAACAGGGAACAAGGGACAAGCCTCTTAACCTCTTCAATAGACGTGGGTGAAGTGTAAACCGGGCGATAGTTTAGTCTATCTACTCCAATTGGAAAAAAAAATTGAGAAGATTGGAAAAGAGAAAACCGGAAACCGCATCCTAAACATGAAACAAGGGATGAGCCTCTTAACCTGTTCAATAGACATGGAGACATGACACTAATGATCACTCTAAACACCATGATGTTGGCTAGATATATCATGAATCTCTTTCCGAATCTTCTGCAGTGTCCTAAGATTGGCACTCAAACATTCCGAAATATTTGTACTGGAGCTTCCGGTGCGAATGCCAAACAGTACAGCTTGCTGTTTCAATGTTTCTGGCGGAACAAATTGCGTGATAGCGCTTTTTTCTCACAAACGGTGCTCAACTGAACATACTACACTGTCGACATAAATAAAAGTAAAACATCGACCATGCGCAAAATAAAAAACAAAAAATGGCGAAATTTTACTAATCGCACACAATATGTATTCCGTATTTAATAATATGCGCTCAAGTTTTCTCACTATAACTCTTTCATTTTATTTCCATATATTATATAAACTTATTTTCATATATTTCATATGCAAAAAATAATAGTACGGTTGTCGTGGTAACGATTCTTTCCACAGAGCCAAAATTTAACAGTAGAACATACAACTAAACATCAAAAAATTTATATATATATATATATATATATGCTGGGCCTTGCTGTGATCAGTCTATAGTAGTTCATTCCCCTTTTCCCATCATTGACCATTTCATTTTTCTCACTTCTTACATTTTACGTTAAGTTATCCCAAGCAGGAGTGAAACCGGTTGTTTTCTCGTTTTTTCTTCTTTTGAAAAGTTTTATCCTCATTATGCCCCCTAACATAAAAATCATAACTTTTAAAGAAATACTCAAGCTGTGTACCAGAAAAAATCTGTTTTAATATTTAAAGTTAAGGTACAGCTCTAATTTAATTAGGAAATTAAATAAAATATTACAGATTAGAGCACAATTAAGAAATTTGAGTAATAATTTTTTTTTTTTTAAGAAAATGTATGTTGCACCCTTTTTTCCGTCTTTTATTAAGTTTAAAATAAGGAGATCTAAACTGAATTCTAGTTGGAAAATAGAAAATGTCATTATAAAAGATTTTCTGCAAAATCTTTTGGCTAGTATTGAAGTGCTTCATGTGAAGTATAATGAATTATGGTTTGTATGCGCCCACACACTTTCATTTTTTGATCTATTGAGGTTCTCTTGTTACATAGGATATGGTCATGAAAGAGGTTCTCATAAATTACCGACTATGTTAAAAAAAATAAACTGCCATTTTTAAGACACAAGAGATGGAACCGAATACGAAGGAATTTATTTTCTATTACTCCTTCTATCGATTGTCTGAAATAGAATCTGCTGTTCTTGCTCACGGCTTAGATTTTTGTATTCCACCTACCATACCAGATAAAATAAAAGATCTTTTCTGACTTTGAGGTGCTGTTTTTGTAACTTGCAAAACTTGTCCCTCTTTCTTTGGATGCTATTGGCAACCTTAGAGCCAAACTAAATAATTATGCTCACTTGTTATCTAGTGCTCCTGTTGCTACTTCTGAGTCAAATTGAAGAATTGAGCACAGGCGTATTAACATATCTTAAAAAAAGAAAACCGTGATTTGGTTTCTAGACCTAATATAGAGATTGGTGTAGTATTAATATATTACACCGACTATTTTAAATGATACACCAGCATTTATAAAATAAGGCCATGTTGAAAAATGTGACGCAACCACTTCAATAGAAATAAAATTCCAGAAAAACTATTGAAGTGGATTAAAAGTGGGTTGAAATTAGATCTTTTGGCTCAATCAGAACCTGCCTGTATGGTCTTCCAAAAATACATAAGAAAGGGGTACCGTTAAAGCCCATATTATCATTGATAATGTTGTCACAACATAAGGTGACCAAATGGTTTGCTAAATTGCTACAACCTGTTTTGCAGCACTACAGCTTATTTACTATAAAGGTTTCATTTTCCTTTGTTGTGCTTATTAAAGGTTGTCCTTCTTCTGGCAAGTTTATGTAATCATATGATGTATACTCTTTATTTACTTGTGTTATTCTCATGGAAACAATTAATATTTGCAGTGATTTTCTTTATTGCAGTTCTTTGTCTTCTCCCAATTTTCCCGAAGCAATTTTCGTGGAATTAATGAAGTTTGCCACTTCATCTGTCGAATTTAGTTTGGATAACATGATGTACCGTTAGATTGACGGTGTAGTCATGGGCTCCCCTTTGGGTCCACCATTGACTGATATTTTTGTTGGGTTTTATGAGGAGAAACTATTTAATGATCCATTTGTCCCCCTTTGTATCGTCGTTATGTTGATGATACATTTTGCTTATTTAGTGGTGAAGCTGAGGCTGATAAATTTCTCTCCTCCCGTAATAATCTCCATTCTTCTTTGAGATGTACTATTGATAAAGAAGTTAATTCCAAACTTACTTTCCTTGATGTATTGGTGCATCGTACACCAACATATTTTTGTACCTCATTGTATAGAAAGTCTACTTTTTCGGGTTTATATACGCGTTGGGACGCGTTGGGACGCGTTGGGACTATTGTTGCATTAAAAAGAGCAAAAAAATCTCATAAAAACTTTAATGCGTAGAGGGGCATTGATGATCTGTTCTGAAGAGTTCCTTGATAGTGAAATTAATTTTATAAAGAGAACTTTGTGCGATAGTGGGTATCCACCATGGCGTTCTATATTCCAGGCTAAGTCATGGCGCAACTGAGAACCAGAACTGGAGGCCTATTGAAAGATGTAGGATTTTCAGAAATTTTGGAAGAAAATGAAGTCAACCACTTTATGAAATACTTAGAATAACATTTTTATTCACACCTGATGTGTTGAAAGATAAATAAATTAAAATATGTATTTTTGCTATGAACACTGATAATTATTAAACAACACAAAGGGGTAATTATGTTTTCTGGTAAAAGATATATTGAATCAGAAATTTATATTATTTACAGGTGTCATTGAATCCTTTATTCAATCTATTCCCTGTGAGTGAATAAACACTTTATTTTAAATTTACATTACAGTTACTGGGTTTGACAAATAGAACCCGAGAAGGCTTGTTAGACATCAGCCGAAGTGTGTATATCACATATACACATATTTTTGTACCTCAGTGTATAGAAAGTCTACTTTTTCGGGTTTATACACGCGTTGGGACGCGTTGGGACTATTGTTGCATTAAAAAGAGCAAAAAAATCTCATAAAAACTTTAATGTGTAGAGGGGCATTGATGATCTGTTCTGAAGAGTTCCTTGATAATGAAATTAATTTTATAAAGAGAACTTTGTGCGATAGTGGGTATCCACCATGGCGTTCTATATTCCAGGCTAAGTCATGGCGCAACTGAGAGCCAGAACTGGAGGCCTATTGAAAGATGTAGGATTTTCAGAAATTTTAGAAGAAAATGAAGTCAACCACTTTATGAAGTGTGTATATCAATCATTGCAGAAATATAGACAAATAAAACAAAATCATTCTAGGAAAGTTTCAAAACTTTTAGAGCTGGTTCTTTTTCTGATCTAGGTGTGCCGTGTTTGCAAAAGTTTTTCAAAATTATATTTGCAAAATTAGAAGCATGCTTTTTCTCCATGTTGAAAAAATGAAACTCAGAAATAAGCATAAAAATGTTACTTAATGATTTATAGCAAACTTTTTCCTTTATTGCATGGAAAACGATGAAACAAAAAAATAACCATTGACAAGTGTGGTCAGAAGGAACTTTTAGTTGTCCACGGTCGATTAAATTGGTATATTTTCCATACTTTCCATAATAAAAATGGGTTTCATTTCATTGGGTTGATTATCATTTTTTGTAATATATCCAGCTATGTACACAGGAGCCATTTTTATTTCATTGGAAAGAGATGATTCTAAATTTTCAAGATTGTCAAATATTTCTGAACCTTCCTCACAAAGTTTATAATCACAAGATGTACATTGGTGACCTGGATTAACATCAAATTCATCAATATTTACATTTTGATTTAAAAGTAAAGATGTATGCTTAATATGCAGCTTTTCAATACATTGTTTATAAAATAAGTGCCACCTGATCCTTGGCGAAGTTTACCAAATTCTTTTTCTAATGGATTAGTTAAAATTTTCCCAAGTAGTACACATTTATGACTTGTAGCTAAAAGGTGTCGACATAAAGTAACAATTCCATTGCAAGTATGATGTATGGCAATAGCAGTGTTTTGGGAAAATTGTTTTTTACGACTACCTTGACCGCCAGCCATAATTAAGAGCCATTTTACCAAATTCAATGATAAAATCAAGTCGGTTGTCATTTGAAAATCTGATTTCAGTTTGTAATTTATCAATTTGAAGGGATTTAACATTTAGGGTAGTATCATTCTTACTTGCACTTATTTCAGACTGACTGAGAAGTGCATTATATGTTTTTTCAGAAAACACTCTGAGGCAAGTAGAAACCCATTGTCTTTCTATTGGCTTTGGAGCAAGGAAATTTCATTTAAATCTGAAAGTTTGACAAGTCTTTCAGATTCAAAACAATATAACTGTTTAAGATGTGTCCCTTTTGAAACTCGACTTACTCCATCATCATCAAAGATTAGTTCTCCTGTTTTTTCTGTCAGCCACAAATTGCAAATATTTTTCAACAGAGGAACATAATCAAAAAGCAAATGTTTATTATCTTCAGTTAACCAAGGTTTTTCAGGAAGTGTAGGATATAATTTTTCAAAAAATTGATTTACGCGGTTGCCTTTACATCAGTTGGTACATATGTGATGGCTTGGACTGTTAACTCAATTTGTTCAAATAAAAAGGCGGATGTTAATTTTGAAATTGGAATCAATTTTGTAAGAAAATTTGGACCCCCATTGAGATACATCAATATTATACCAAGTACTGTTTGAGCAAGTACAGATGTAGTGTCAACTGATTTACCAAATAGTTGTTTGCCATGATATAGCAACATCTTTTTGATACATACTTCATCATGGAGATTTATGCACCCTTTTTGACTGGTATTAAGAGTATTAAATATAGATAACAAAAAAGATTTTTCATTAAGTTTTGAAACTTTTGATGTCATCCTTCCTAATGTTGCTAATTGATAATCATATCTTAATTGATAATCATATCTTTATTCTTAATATAATGTCCGTGATCTTGCATAGTACCCAAAAGCACGCACAACTACATCTGAGCTGTCCAATCATTTTGGAAGCAATTGCTAAAAATTGTTGACTCAGGATATTTTTCTTGTGATCAAAAGCCATAGAATTTAAATATCGGATGATTTCTTCTAGTTTTGACCAAGTATCAACTGTATTTATATGATTTTGGGACAGGCTGCTAATATAACACTTAACCCCATAATGAAATGTTTCAAAGCTCAAATTGTTATAAATTTTCATCATAAAGAGAGGAATACCATCAATAGATTTTGATGATTGAATAGTTAAAATAGTTTCATTCAAAATTGTTACAACTGGACATATAAATTCTTTTTTGTAGTTAAGCAGACTTTCTTTCAAATTTGTATAATTAATTTTATCTAATTCTAAAAAAGCATTAAGTTCATCAGCAATTTGATTTCTAACAGTTTTTTTTTATATTCCTTTGAACAGCTGAGGGTGTTGGTATTTGACTACTTGGCACACCTGGCTATACAGATGATGAATCTTTTGAACGTATTTTTCCATTAACTTTTATGGCATCAAAATTTGAAGGCTAATGTTGTTGACAAATAACAGTATTGTTAGTAACATTTAGATTGGCATTTGGCTCTGATTTTATCCATTGCTCTCTCTCGTCTTTGTTTTTTGGAAAACGATAAACTGGTATTTTATTAATCTCACCACACATAGTTTTGTCTTGCTGGCTTCTGTAATTTGTTTTGCAAGCAAACACACAGCACGTCCGGGACATGGCTAGGAATTAAGTAGTATCTGAAATGGTAGATTAAACATCTTTAACAAATATTTCTCTTACTACTTCAATTTAGGAGTAAATTTTCAAGCTAAATTAATTATACTCTTAATTACAGCTTTTATCCACGCACCCTGCCCAAATACACACAATTAAAACCAAAAATTTTAGAGAGTTGCCTTCAGCTTGAGAATCCAATTCTTAATTTAAAAAAAATGGTGGGGTGGGGAATATTTTGTTTGAAGAATACTGTCAGGTTTGCAGTTTTGCACAATATTATTGTTTAATTATCAACAAAACTGTTGTAATCAAACAAAAATAGTAATAGTTGCATAGTGCCATTAAACTAGAAATTAAAAAATTCAATTTGAAGTTAGTTTTTAAATTTCTGGTACTTGTGCTTGGGTCAGCCATAAAAATAACAAAAACAAAAAAAAAATGCCCCTCCAGACATAAAAGAGTTCCTAAAACTCCTCGCAAAGAGATTGGGAAGCGAGGAGAAGGCTTTTCGCAACCTTTTGAGACCATCACTTCTGGCCATGTGCAAAAACGTGCTTCCTTCTCAACTGGGTAAATAAAATAAATGACTGAACTAGTAGCAGTGAGCACAATGGTTTAAGATGGTAAAAATAAACTTCGCGTAAAATCGCCCGGTCAAGTTTTATTACTTTAAAACTTTATATTAAATTTAAAAATATTCATAAGTAGACTTTCCTTTTGTTTGGTTATTTTAATACGCTTTAAATAGGAATATGTGGAATATAATATATGTAACTTTTTTTTTACCTTAAAGCAAAACAATTAAAAAAAAGTAAAGTAAAAATAATGTCTTTTAACAACAATTTCAAAAAATATTAAAATAAATATAAATAAAATGGTATTATTTTTCTTTTCTTGTAAAATAAATTTTGTAGTCGAAAGGCGAAAAAAAAGGAGGCTTTTCTAAAAAAAAAAATAATAATTAAAATATTGACAATACCTGCATGTAATAAATTTATTATTGTTATTTTTTTTCTTTAATTCTAATAAGTAAAAAATACAGTTCACCACTTGATAACTAATGCAGTAAATATAATCATTTATTCATTAACTTCGGAAACAAAAAGATATTCGTTCGTTTGTTTGTTTGTTTGTTTTTTTCTTTTTGCTTTTAATGGAAATGTTGGATAAAGTTTTAAATGTTAATGAACATTTCTTTTAAAATTATATTCAAATTTATTATTCAAACTTTTAATAGAAAAATGTTGACTTATGCTATTTTTTATCATGGTTAAAAACTTGAGAAAATTAAACTTTTATTTCGTTGACGTTATGTTTTCACTCATACTAAGAACTTTTTTTTTTTAGCGATATCCAAAATAAATATCAAATTAAGTAATGACATTGAGTTTATGAGCAAAAAAAAAACAAACATTTTTAATTCATTTTATAATAAAAATAGTTTTCTTTACGTCTTTGAAGAAATTAAATTAAATTCTGTTCTAATTTGTTAAACTTTTTTTTTGTTTTGCTTCTTAAAATAACACAAATTACTCAAAAAGAATTGCATTTTATCAATAAATAATTCTTTAAACTTTCATAAAAAAATCAAGTCTCGCAGATCCTCGTGTTGTAAACAGCAAGAGTGTTAGCTGGATCTTGCTTGATCAGTCCCTAACAGTTAATTCCTCCTTCACCATCATTGGCCATTTCATTTTTCATGCCTCTTACATTTTGCATTAAGTTCTCCCAATTAAAAACTTTGACGAGAGGGAGCGAACCCGGTTTTTTTAAAATAATTTAATTCTCATTATGTCCTGTAACATAAAAGTTATAACTTTTAAAGCAATATTCAAGTTCTGTACCACAAAAAGTTCGTAGCGATGTAGAAGACTGCGTGACTCACAGTGCAATATTGACAGACAGGTATTTCAGGCAAGCAGACTTTGTAATAAAGGGCTCAATGTAAAATATAGAGCACTGATAGAATTAATATAAGCAAACAAATGTCACTAAACTGATTGATTAATGTTGCCTTCACCGTCACGACTCCAGAATTTCATAGGCGAGTTTGTTTTCATCCACTCTTCAGGGCTATTTCCTAATTTAATGTTAATACTTCCAAATTTTCGCTTTTCTATATTGTTGTAAGTTGTCTGTGTGGATGTACGCTCGTGCGTGTATTTTCTTTTTTTAACAGATGTAGGATATCATAGTCATTTGTCTTCGCTTTTTAGCTTTTTCAGTTTTTCTCTTTTTTATTTTTTCTCTTTTTTTCCTTTTTCTTTCGGAATTTGGTATCTGTTGATTTGTTGTCATTGTTAATAGAAGTGTCAACGTTTATTAATCATTGAATGTTGAATGCTTATGTATACTTGCATACATATACACACATATACACATGCCTATACACATATGTGCATGCCTGCACGTACGTGTACCTGCATATACGCACACAAACATATACATACTTTTGTGTTATATTAATTAATATAATAATGTTAATTGTAGATTGTTGGATTTGTAATTGAATTTTTTATTATTATTCATTACTGTTTAGGTTTAGATGTGTATGGTTTTTTAATTTGTTTTATATTTATTTCATTTGTTTATTTAAATTTTGTTATATTTATTTTATTTATATGTTTATTTTAATGAGTTCAATGCGTAAGAAATTAAGTGTTTATTTATGCATTTACATATGTGCTTGCCTTTACCTATGATGTAATTTTTCTTGTTAAAGAGTTTATTTTTGTTTTTAAAATTGATTATTGCTAGTTTTTCCCCTAAGAATAATTTAAAATGTTTACTATTGTGTGGGGCTGTTCTTTTTAAAATTTTCCATTTGATTTTGGCGGGAATATTATTTTCGTTTTGGTGCCACATACACTTTAATAAAGTTGTATTTTTGTGTATTTTTCTATTTTGAATGACATTTTGTAGTCTTTATATTTTTTAAAAAGTTTTTTCTGTGGCGCTAACGTAATTTTTTTCTTCTGTGTTAATATTATTTGTTATGGCATATTTGTAGATTATGTTATTGGTTAAACATTTGTTATTATGTGGAATATGGACAACTTTCTTTGTTTCGGCAAATTCATTTATTGGTGTTATTTTTTTGTTGTTGTTTTGGTTGTTAGTTTTCAGATTGTTATCGGTTTTGTTTAGTATATTTTTATTGTAGTTGGTTATTAATTTCTCCATGTTATACATGCAGCTGTCATTGGTTTTGATTGTATTTTTGTTAATAATTTTTGATAGTTTGTTTTTTTTAGGAAAGTATTTTTTCAATTATTTTAAAAGTATTTTTCTATTTTTGTTTTTATTGCGTTTTTGACCCAAATTATTCTATTATTTATTGTTATCTTGAACCAAATTATATTTAATTTTCTATTGTTTTTGTTTGAATTGTTTTCGTTTTTGTATTCTAGTTTCTAATTCATTTGTAATGATTTTTCATTAAATCTTTTTAGGCTATTAGAATTTGTTGAATTTTTTTATTTAAAGATATGAGAATTTGCTAGAATATTTTAGGGGTGGTTGGAGTTTTTGTTGATGTATATTAGATTGTTGTTTGTTTTTCTGTATTATTTGTACGTTTTGTTGTTTAGGTTGAATGTTATAGCTAGAAAATTTAAGATTTTTGATAAGATTTTGTACATAGAGCTTTCAAGGATTTTTTAAATTATTTGTTTTCTTATTTTTTCTGTAGTTATACCGTTACAGTTTCTTAGAAGTAGTAGGCCTTTGTTCTGGTATAAACCTGTTTTTATATTAAAAGTATTTGTTAGTTTATAGTCCATTAAAAATTTCAGTTATATCGTCAGGCATCCAAATATCATAGTAAGCTACAAGTTCAAGAATTTTCAAGAGGCTTACAATTCCCATTTGAGAGTATCTTTGCAATATCACGAGTCGTGAGACCTTGATTACTCTCAATCGGTGTTTCATTTTCGTCATCATTAATAACTGCAGACAAATTAGTATCTTTTAGATTATTTTTTTTACTTTTGAACAAAGCGAACCACTTTTTACTCACAGCTATAGCACCATCTCAAACGACACACATGTTTTTGCTATTTTTTCTTTTTTCAGTAAATCAAATTCATATAATTTTTCTCCCTTTTCCTATTAAACGTAAAAATGTTTGAAATTACCAATTCAGATATGTCTGCTCTAAAAACACGTTGAATGTTACCTTTGATAATATTTATATCAGAATATATTCAGAATAAAACAAATTTCAGTAGAATTACAGACGTTCACATAAAACTATACAGAAATTATATTAAGTTATAAAAATATATTGATAAATAGAATAAAACGTTCGTCATGATTGAACGATAAAATATCGAACTGAAAGCAATGATACAATTTCAATCGAAGGTATAAAAGATGTTAAAAACCGATAAAAGAGATTTAGCCTTTTTATTTTTGTATGTACTTCAAGTTTATTCTAATTTAGTTGCTAAAAAATATTTGACAGAAAATTTTACTTAAAGATGCTAATTTAATCTAGGAGACCACGATAAATTTATATGCACATAATCGTATTCACATGGGAGAAATATAATATATAAACTCTATATATCAAATTAACAGTGAGTAGTTTAATGAAAAAATGGAAAAAATCTACAGACGTCTTATGAAGTCCTTTTGTAGACTGAAATGCTTTGCATAGATTTTTCCATTTTGACAATTTAATAATCCTTTCTCTCTCTCACGCACACACACTCTCTCTCTCACTTATATATATATATATATATAGTGTAAATAATTTGTCACATTAAATTTGCAAAAAAAAAAAAAACAGTCTCGATTATCCTAAAGAAACTTCGAAGTCGGCATGGAGCTGCTGAGTTGAAGTTACATTCTTTAAAAAATTCTTTGCACGAAGACTATGAACAATCTATCTTCACCTCGAAAAAGACAATATCTATCTATCTATCTATCTATCTATCTATCTATCTATCTATCTATCTATCTATCTATATATATATATATATATATATATAAAATGTGTGTGTGTGTGTGTGTGTGTGTGGGCACGTGTACATATTTTCCAGTTCGATCAAGATCCCTTCTGATGTTTACTTATTTGAACATATTATGTTAAGTGGGGAAATACTTGGCCTGACCCATTTCCTAAAGCCTGGCTAAATATCCAAATATCACATACACACACACACACACACACACACACACACACATATATATATATATATATATATATATATATATATATATGTGTGTGTGTGTGTGTGTGTGTGTGTGTGTGTGTAGATTCAGCTGGCATGTAGAAATGTTTCTTAGTAGGATTTTTTCTGAAAATCCTTGACTGAACAAAATGACACCTACAATTGATGTACAGCGTATAATTATAAAACGTTGTGAGTGGAAAACTCCATTTACAATGTATCAGTGCATATCATCGTTAATTATGTAAGAATATTCATAAGAAGTAAAATCACTTGCTCAGCGATGGCGTTAGGATGTTTTACACTCCTCGTAGCAATGGTTAAGTATATGAACATCTATTAAACAACTTTAGGAAATGAGTTACATATCTGAGCGCATGCGTGAAATTAGAGGCGATAGAAATAGATTCGTGAAGAAAATTAGGGTTAGAAAAAAGGAAATAAAAAAGCGAAATAACTTACCTAAAAAGGATAAAGAAAAAGAAAAGATATGAAAAATACAGAATCTAGAACGAGAAAAAGAGTAAATGAAAATTCTTGAAATGTAGAAAAAAAGAAATATTAGAAGATCAAAGAGAAAGAAAGAATAAGAAATGAAAGAAGAAATACAAGTGGAGAACAGAGAAAGGATAATAATAAGAAAAATCAAAGAAAAGGAATGTAGAAGTGAAAGAGGGTGAAAATGAGAAAGAAAAACAGAAAGAAGAGCAGGTGTCGCCTTGACAACCAAATCTTGATGCTGGCTGAGACGGCATTATCGATTTTTCCAACGGTGAACGCTTCTCTACTTCTCCCCACCATCTGAGACATTTCCTGAGAAACTATTGATCAGGATTCACATGCCTGACAAGGAAACTCCTTTCCCAACCGCGTCTCCTCTCTCTCTCTCTCTCCCACTTGCACACACGAAACCTGTACAGCTCCCCTCAAACCGAATCTCTTAACTTCTCGCTACTTGCATATTCGTTGCATCACTCCACTTACACCTTTTTCCGTTTCATTCTTTCCTTCCTTCATTTCTAAGGCAGTTATTCCTTTCCACATAACCACCTTCGAATATTTTCACGTTCATTCCATTAAAAAAACTCTAGACGCTACGTTCTTTTACTATCTTTGTTTTGAAACCCCTAATTCATTGTCATCTCCTACCGAATTCGTATATATCGCTTTCACTTTCTTTTTCGACTTAATTGCCGCAATGTCGTATCCTTCGCCCTACTGCCTCTTGGGCAATCCATCTTTCAGTTTGTGCCATCGACATCGTAACCTTTGTCTGTATCTTTCCGGAAATCAAAGATCAAAGTTTTGGTTTGATCTTGGATAACAACAATTTGGAAATATTTTATTTCGTCCTTTCAATGTAGATTTTGTTGAGTCTTTTGACTTTCCTTCTGTTTATACTTTTCTTACAAGATGTTTTAATTATTGTTTTGTTTTCTTCTTTCCTCCCCTTCATCCTCCTTCAAAAAAGATTTTCTCTTTTGTATTTTTAAATTTTACTCTTTCTCATTGTTTCATTTGATTCATTTTATATATTTATCTTTATATTTAGATTCTTTGATTTTTTACAAAAATAGTCTATCCTCGAGAATTATTCACTTGCCTCTTTGGACAAATGTAATTTCCGTTTACATTTATACTGAAATCGTATTGTTAGTCACTATTTTTTTGCGATATCCGCTCTGCTAATGAAAGCAATCTACATTAAACGTCAGTGATATATTTTGTTTTCTTTCATTCGCTCTCCGTTATCAGTTACTTTTCCTTTGTAATATATTTCTGTGACATGACATCAAAAGCAGGACCGACCAAAGTATGATTAACATCAAGGGCAGAAAATATAAACAAGACCGACAAAAGTGTGATCACATCAAGGGCAGCTGGCTTCAAATGCAATAGTCGGCGAAAACGATTGATAGATGTACCTGGTCATAGATGGCACAATTAAGCGAAAACCCGAGAAGGCAAAAATGCATTATTTCAACTTACATAGGTCGAGAGAACGCAGAGAAGAGAGAATAGAAGACAACACCCGCAAGTCAACGACTCAAGACAACTCCCTCGCATGAAAGAGATTCCTTCTGACTACCACTCAACACAACCGTCACCGACGAAGAATAAAAATATGTTTATATTTTTTATATTTACTCGTTGTTCGTCGTTGTCTGTCAAGACGATTGTTGTTTTCCAGTAGCAGAGGCAGAATACGATAACTTTTTTCATTTTTTTGTGTACTGCAATACTTCTGTAATTCTTTAGTTATGACTTTTACCTTCGCATTTCTCTGAAAATACCAGTAAGCGTCATTTCCAACGACAATAAATCAGATCATCATTTTGGACTATCAATACTAGAAATCTATTAACAGAAAAATAGTGATCTAATCATTTAGATATCGTAAATTCGGTAATATCCTAATCTTTAATAATACATCGCTCACAATTATTTAATTATGTAACTGAAACAATCTCAGATTCAAGTGCTTTAAAGGGAGACAATTCGAAATTAGGATTTCAAAACTTTCAAATTGACTTTTAACATTTTTTAATAGTTTTATTGGTAATTTTGTCTTCGCAGAATGGGATTAACTCTAACCATTTTCTGCAAGAATTAATTAAAAAAAATTACTAAATTTCATTTTCTTTTAGTGGGGAAAAACTTGGTAACGCTGCATTTCGTTTTAACAAAGAACTTTTTCAGACTAATAATGGTTTTACATAGAAAAACAGGAAACAAAAAACGCCTAGCTTTTAGAAGTTAAATTTTGACCTCCAATTTGGACCATATGCTTTTGTTTTTAGTTTTTATTAATAATGCACTAATTTCGTCTTAAAGAATGTAACTTTTATTAAAAAATGCAAATAATTTATTAAGGCGAAAATGTATTGAAAGTACATTCATTTCAGGGGATTCTACGTGGCTGAGAGGTCAAGGCATGTCAGATCTACTGACGGTTTCCTCTAGGAGATGCAGGCTGGAATTCTGCCGTAAAAATGTAAAGAATAAGCAAAAGTAGAATAAAATAAACCCTTAAGTTCAATAATTTATGCTATTTTGGTTCCGTATTTATTGCATTTTTTTCTATCGATAATACCAAGTTCATTGGCATAGAAATTGCTATTTGCTGTGAGTTTCGTTTTCACCTCATTACGTATTTCCTTTTTCAGTTGTAAAAGGAAAATTCGTAATTATTCAATATTTTAATATCAGAGATGCAGCGGTGAGATCATCTACATTGCAAATTATCGATTATGAACTGATTTGACCCAAAAAGATTGTTGCTAAAATGCTGACTTGTACAAATCACTTTATTCTTGCTCAGCCTCTCTCTCTCATCCTGTACTTGCTTAAATGTTATTTTAAATAATAAATTTAAAATATGTCGGATTTATTTAATTTTTCTCAAAAAATATATTTGTTTACATTAAGATGTGTATAGTTCGAGAAACGGGAAAACATTATTCGGGCTTTGTTTAATTAGTATCGCTAATGTGGCAAATAGTTTAAGGCACATCAAATCTGATGTCGACTTTCACTAGGTCACGCAGGTTCGAATCCTGTTGGAGGGCGCATTTTTTTCTAACAAGATTTGTTTGCTATGCAGGCCGGTATATGTAAATAAATAAATACATATTCTGTATAACCATAAAAAAACAGAGCATCTACTCAAATATGAGTATCCATTAAAAATAACGTTTAAACAAATAAATTAAAAATATATCGGATATAATCCATTTCTTCTTATTTATATATATATATATATATATATATATATATATATGTGTGTGTGGGGGGGGGGGTGTGGGGGGGTGTTTGCGTATTAAAAATATTTAATATATTTTCTTCCACTCTATGTCAAGTTATCTTATATATTAACATAAGTTAGAAAAATTTAACTTTGATATACATCGTCAGTTATCCGGATAATTTGATATCCGAACGAAGAAGATAACAAAAACTTGTAACAGGACAAACTGGGAGGAGGTTTTGCAGAAATCTATTACTTAGAAGGACATTTGGCAGATGGCTCTACTCAGGTTGAGATTTTTAATACGTTCCACATGTAACCTGCTATCATCGAAGAACAATCTTGTTAAATTAAAAAAAAGAGAGCGATCCTACTTATCACCCGTGTAAGGAAAATTCACAAAAATTAGAACATGTAAAAACAGCTCTTATCAATGTAAGATATACCTTGAGACTCAATAGTGTTTTGGATGAGCTGGTCAAAATTATAAAGAAATATATGAAGTCTGAGTCATCTAATTCAACCCAGAAATTTGTTGCAGAGGGAAATATATATGTCGGTTCAAAGCAAAATGACAAATTTCAAGATAAAATCTCCTTGGCATTTGGGAGATATCTGCAGACCTTCCTGGTTAGCGTAATGATTTTCCCCAAAATAATATCAAGTAAAGGTCTGCGACCACATATTTTTCTTCAATCA
Organism: Ascarosepion bandense; assembly: GCA_037127315.1. Classification (NCBI taxonomy): domain Eukaryota; kingdom Metazoa; phylum Mollusca; class Cephalopoda; order Sepiida; family Sepiidae; genus Ascarosepion; species Ascarosepion bandense. The sequence goes on along the minus strand of JBBBDQ010000621.1, from coordinate 643,949 downwards.
AGGGTGAACTATAAAACATCCTGGTTGAATTAACAGTACCATATGAAAGCCGGATAAAACGAAGTCACGAATATAAAACTAAGAAATATGAAAAACTAAAATCAGAGCTGGTAAAGGAAGAGTATATTGTCATTTTTAGAGCAGTGGAAATTGGAGCAAGGGGTTTCGTTGCAGACACTCTGCACCGATTTCTGGCCCAAATTGGAATCAAAGGGCGTAATAGGGATAAAGGTATAAAACGTCTAATAGAAGTAATTAAAAATAGTTCTATGTGGATATTGAAAAAAAAGAAATATTCCGTGGAGTTTTCAGCCAACATGATGACATCACATTACTGATCGTGAAAGCGTAATGAGGTTCACGTTGCATTCCCAGAATGCGAACTTTGCCGTTTTTTTTTTCGTAAATCTAATTTCTCCGTTAGACATTTGAACTAGTATATCTACAACACACTAGTATATCGTTATAATGGGGCCTCACATCAGTGAGGGGGGCTGGTGTGAAAGTGGAGAGGAAGGCCCGAAACGACCCCAAATTAATTTAAATATCAATTCGAGAGGAACACATTAAAAGAAATTCAATGAAATCCTATGCCGTAGAGAGGCTCGGTGGAAATGTCATTGGTATGAGGAGCATTACACATTCAGCTCGCTTCAGATGAGTTTCAATTATTTTCCATTAATTTCCTTCCGCAAAAACAAAATCTACATAAACAAGGCACTGAGTGATTCAAGTTACGCTGTTAGACAGCTTTTTTTTATTCAAGTCAAATAGGAATTTCAATTTAACTAATTTCAACTTATTTTCATTTTTAGCGTTATTATTTATTCTATGTGCTAGTGCATTGGATATCGGCTCGGAACGAGAAATCGGGGAGCCGAGTTTGAATTCCAGCTGAATTCATTGCATTCACTTACGCGCAAATATCCTTGGGAAAGGTATTAATCCATCTATTTCTTCCAGTTATGGGTTAAATAACAAGACAGATTGGGTTCTATAGCCTTGGTCGGCAACCAGTCTACCACAGAAAGCAATGGCAACCTACTACGGGATAATCTTCTGCCCAGTCAGTCATGTCTCTTTTGAGACATGATCGCCCAAGCGTGTATCACGTATAGCACTTAACTGACTGATTTATTCTTTTAGCACTAATTTGTTCAAAATTGTCATATATTTGACTTCCGTCAGATTCTACTCAAACATTTTATAAATCAAGATTTATTTCAACAATGTAAATTTACTTACATTGTCTTTTTCAGACCGTTGAAAAATAAATAAATTCACTCGGAATATTTTAAAAATCGTTTTTCACAGAGGACTTAAAGCTTGTATTTTTTAAACCGGAAATAAACTGAGAATACATCAGATCACATATATAAGATAATACAGACAAAGGAATATATATACACAACTAAATCTTATGAGAAAATATATACATTCACAAAAAAAAAAAAAAAAAAAAAAAATTGAATTTAATGTATGGAAAACAATCCTATCAAGTGAGAACATCCTAACGGAGCCCTCACGAAACTTCGAAGTCGGCACGAATCTGCTCTGTTAAGAAGACACATTTTTTGTATTTATCAACGCTCTATTTCCACCCCGATATCGAGCACTTTATGATAAAAACTTTTTTTTTTTTTTTTTTTTTTAATCATCTCACCCCAAGCAAGGCATTCCACTGCCACTATTGCGCATGGGGCTACATAGGGGAAGGTAAAGAGAAGGAGTGGATAGACATAGGGAATGTCAGGAGAAAGGTGATAGATGAGTAAGGATAGCAAGGATAAGTGTCGGGCAGATGGGAAGAGTGTTTGATAGAATGGGAGCAGGTTAGTGTGTTAGGAGGTGTCTATTGACCTTACATTTAAACTCCTGGAGATTGTAGCCGTCGGGGAAGCAATCGTTTGGAAGAGAATTCCACAGTTGGGAAGTGCGAGGAAAGAAACTGTTGGAGTAGAAGTTACGGCTGCATTTTATCGATTTCACTGTAAAAGGGTGGGATCTAGTTGCTAATCTAGTATCTCGTGCAAATTCGTATTTAGGGGGCACCAGTGATCTAAGTTCATCGGAGCAGAAGCCGTGAAAGTATTTATAGAAGAGACACAGCGAAGCCACGTCTCGCCGGTGGGAGAGAGACTGCAGGCGGTCTGCCAAGTCGGTATCTATCACATTACAGACCCTCCTCTGAACCTTATCGAGAAGCCCGAGGAGAACAGCAGGGGCACCCGACCAGATATGGCAGCAGTATTCAATGCACGGGCGGATGGTAGATTTGTAAATGTGCAGGATAGATTTAGACGGAAAAAACTTCCGGGCCCTACACAGAGAACCGACTTTCATAGCAGCGGATTTAGCAATGGATTCGATATAGTCATTCCATTTGAGGTCCGCTGAAAGTGTGAGACCAAGGAGGCGTAGTGTTTTACTCTCTGGGAGGCAAGCCTGGTCCATGCTAATGGGAGGTAGGTGAGATTGTCGATGATGGTTAATTGACAGTAGCTTCGTTTTAGAAGCATTAAAATTTACTAGCCATTTCTTACCCCAGTCCAATATGGATTGGAGGTCTTTTTCAATCTCGGCTGCAAGTTTAGCTTTGACGCCTACACCAGATTTTTGTTGGAGGCGAGAGTAAACTGTGGTGTCATCGGCGTACAAACCTATTTGGGTTCTTATGGAATCAGGGAGATCATTAATATATATCAGGAAGAGTGTAGGACCTAAGATGGAGCCTTGGGGGACACCTGCGTTTGTATGGTAGTTCTGAGAGGCATGTCCGTTTAATACCACTTTCATTGTGCGGTTAGAGAGGAATGACTGGATTAGTTCAAACAAATGTCCAGTTATACCATAGCTCCGCAGTTTACATAGAAGGCCAGCATGCCAAACTCTGTCGAACGCCTTAGATATATCCAATGCAACGGTTCGAGCTTCGCCATTCCTGTCGAGTGCCTGGTATATGTACTCGGTGATGGTCGTTAGCATATCAGCAGTAGACCTGGTGAAGCGGAAACCATATTGCTTGTCCGAGAGGAGCCTGTGTGCTGTGAGATGCTGAACCACCTCGGCGTTGATAATGGCTTCGAACACTTTGCCAAAGATCGGAAGAAGGCTGATAGGGCGGTAATTTGCAGGGTCAGAGGGTTCTCCAGTGTTTTTAAATATGGGAACTATAGAGGAAGATTTCCAACAGGCAGGAAAGCAGGAAGCAGATAGGCAGAGGTTGTAGAGCTTAGAAAGGATAGAGGAGAGTTCAGGGGCACATTTCTTTAAGACTATGGTTGGGATTCCGTCACCACCGCTCGCTTTGTGAGGGTCAAGTTTTAAGATTATCTTAGAGACAAGCGAAGGTGTAATGTGGACATCATTCAGTTGTGCCTCGGTTCTAGGTGAGAAATCGGGTGTAAAGACTCCAGACGAGTCCAGACTCGAATTGTTCGAGAATCTGCGGGCAAAACATTCAGCCTTATCTGCTGGGGAGGTGAGGACCTCAAATTTATTGATTAGCGGGGGTATTGTGGACTTGCTCTTGTTAAGTACTCTTTTACAGAGTCGCCAGTAGTCTTTAGAGCCGAATTTAGAGCATGCTATGCGTTGCTTCATTCTGGCAGCAAACAACATCTTAGCTTCGTTAAGTACCCTTTTACACTTATTACGAGCTGAAGTGAAAAGGCGCCTGTTTTCTTCCGACGCATAGTTACGATAAAGTCGGAAGAAATGATTCCGGTGGGCAATGGCAGCCGAACAAGCAGGTGAGAACCATGGAGACGAATGAGATTTAAGCTGGAATTTCCTAGCAGGGATGAAGGCATCAATGCCAGCCTTAACCCAGGAGGAGACCTCGGATGCACATTCTTCGATGGGAAGACTAAAGACGTTGTTCCAAGGGATGTCACAGAGGAAGTCTCGGAACGAATCCCAGTCTGCTCTTTGATAGCAGTATGATATTCTACTTGTCTGTGTTTCATGGGTCGGGCGGGAGTGGAGTGAAATATTGACGGACACTACAGTGTGGTCAGAGTTTCCAAGAGGGCAGAGTTGTCTGGTAGTGCAAGAGTCTGGGATGGAAGTGAAGCAGAGGTCTAGAAGTGAGTTGCTTCCGTTAGGGTTGTCGGAGAAACGCGTGGGGAAGTCCACTACTTGCGTAAGGGATTGGGTGATTGAAAAGTTCATGGTGTGGACACCAGCAGGGTCAGTGACAGCGTTCTTCAGCCACTTGGTGTGGTGGGCGTTAAAGTCACCAAACACGAATACATGGGCAGAGGGATGGGTAGAAATGGCTTTGTCAATATTGTCAGAAATGATGTCAAGTAACGAACAGTCAGGGGAGGAAGGAGAGCGGTACAGAAAGAAGAGATAGCTAATCGAGCTGAGAAGTGAGAGGCGGAAGCACATGAAAGAATGATCTAGGGATTCAAAAGATGACACCCTAGCTAAAGGAAGGTGTTCGCTGACATAGACACCAAGCCCATGCATATGAACATTGGAGTCCTTCCTGAAGAGGGGAAGGTAGCGAGGAACGCAGAACTCAGATGAGGGGATAGAAGGGTTAAGATTAGTTTCACATAGGGCTAATATATCAGGTGAGTTATTATGGAGGAAAGAATCTACGCTGGGGAAGTTGGTGCGGATGCCGCGAATGTTAGTGAAAGAGATGCAGACAGGTTTGGGCGTTTTCAAATGAGCTGGTTTAGTTTTGTTATTATGTTTGCTTTTTTCCATAGTAATTCAGTGAAGGAGTGGTCTTAGAATAGAATCAGTCGGTCAATCATTTGCAACTTGTGAAGGATGGAGACTGGCGCGGCCTACAACATAATGTGGCCTCGGGGTTGCCCACCGAACGTTCATGCAGGGACGCCCGTCCATGCGCGATATGGCACTACAAGAACCCCGGTATTATTCAACTGTTGATCAGAGCAGCCTCTCAAGACGCTACGCAAGAGTTCGGGCTCCTAACTACCAGTCGGAAGCAGCAACCAGGAAACTGCCAACCCGGTACCCTCAGAATGTAAAGACGTTGCCACCATACTCCGTAACTGCAAAGAGCTTCCAGCTGAACTAACACCAAGACCAGAGAAAGGGGATGAACCGGAAACCCCTTCCTAAACAAGAAACAAGGTGATCACCTCTAAACTCATTCAAAAGAAGGGGGTGGAGTGTGAGACCGGGCGATAGTAGAAACTATCTACTCCAATTAAAAAAAAAAAAAAAAAAAAAAACAAAGAAGGCCAAAAGACGAAATAAATAAATAAAATAATTTCAAGAAATTTCACAAAAACAGACTGAAAAATGGACTGAATCCCAGTTGACTTACCACAAGCAGCTAACACTGTAAAGTTGATTTAATTCAATTTCTGAAGACAAAAATAGAAATTAAACCGTTTTTTACAGAATATAGTCGAGTTATGTTGCTTGCGTTCGCTTGCCAAGCCGTTAAGAATTCAATCTCTCGAAGACAGAAATTTAAATCTTCTACAAGACAAAACTAATGGAAATAATTGAACCGTGATGCTATTTATCATTAGTCGAAAATACCCTTGAATAGCAAAATTATTTAAACAAATTAAGTGACGAAAAAAAAAAAAAAAACAAAGAAGGCCAAAAGACGAAATAAATAAATAAAATAATTTCAAGAAATTTCACAAAAACAGACTGAAAAATGGACTGAATCCCAGTTGACTTACCACAAGCAGCTAACACTGTAAAGTTGATTTAATTCAATTTCTGAAGACAAAAATAGAAATTAAACCGTTTTTTACAGAATATAGTCGAGTTATGTTGCTTGCGTTCGCTTGCCAAGCCGTTAAGAATTCAATCTCTCGAAGACAGAAATTTAAATCTTCTACAAGACAAAACTAATGGAAATAATTGAACCGTGATGCTATTTATCATTAGTCGAAAATACCCTTGAATAGCAAAATTATTTAAACAAATTAAGTGACGAAAAAAAAAAAAAAAAAAAAACAAAGAAGGCCAAAAGACGAAATAAATAAATAAAATAATTTCAAGAAATTTCACAAAAACAGACTGAAAAATGGACTGAATCCCAGTTGACTTACCACAAGCAGCTAACACTGTAAAGTTGATTTAATTCAATTTCTGAAGACAAAAATAGAAATTAAACCGTTTTTTACAGAATATAGTCGAGTTATGTTGCTTGCGTTCGCTTGCCAAGCCGTTAAGAATTCAATCTCTCGAAGACAGAAATTTAAATCTTCTACAAGACAAAACTAATGGAAATAATTGAACCGTGATGCTATTTATCATTAGTCGAAAATACCCTTGAATAGCAAAATTATTTAAACAAATTAAGTGACGAAAAAAAAAAAAAAAAAAAACAAAGGCCAAAAGACGAAATAAATAAATAAAATAATTTCAAGAAATTTCACAAAAACAGACTGAAAAATGGACTGAATCCCAGTTGACTTACCACAAGCAGCTAACACTGTAAAGTTGATTTAATTCAATTTCTGAAGACAAAAATAGAAATTAAACCGTTTTTTACAGAATATAGTCGAGTTATGTTGCTTGCGTTCGCTTGCCAAGCCGTTAAGAATTCAATCTCTCGAAGACAGAAATTTAAATCTTCTACAAGACAAAACTAATGGAAATAATTGAACCGTGATGCTATTTATCATTAGTCGAAAATACCCTTGAATAGCAAAATTATTTAAACAAATTAAGTGACGAAAAAAAAAAAAAAACAAAAAAAAACAAAGAAGGCCAAAAGACGAAATAAATAAATAAAATAATTTCAAGAAATTTCACAAAAACAGACTGAAAAATGGACTGAATCCCAGTTGACTTACCATAAGCAGCTAACACTGTAAAGTTGATTTAATTCAATTTCTGAAGACAAAAATAGAAATTAAACCGTTTTTTACAGAATATAGTCGAGTTATGTTGCTTGCGTTCGCTTGCCAAGCCGTTAAGAATTCAATCTCTCGAAGACAGAAATTTAAATCTTCTACAAGACAAAACTAATACTTGCTTGCTAAAATACATTTTATCAGAAAAACCACTGAAAAAACAACAACCTTGGCGTTAAATATTATCACACGTGTGTGTGTGTGTGTGTGTGTGTGTGTGTGTGTGTGTGTGTGTGTGTGTCGTTTCTTGGTGTATACAAAATGTAAATAAACAGAGCATAATTTTGTGCGTGTGTGCTTTCTGGTGATGAGGCAAAAACTTTGGAATCTGTCCATTTTGTAAGTATCAATGTCCTCTCTCTTTAGAACGACCATTTTGTTCTGAGTCATTTTAAAAGTATACTGTATAGGTTTTGATGCTATATTGTTTGTTCTCATCTTTCATTTGAGAATTTGAGAGTCTTTATTCCACTATGATAATTATAAAAATTCCAAAATATTATTATCAATGTTGTTGTTTCGTGTCTTTGATAGTTCAGTCCGATTTTTTATGATTATCACTCGTGATTGAATTATTGCAAGTCTCTTCAAAATCTCTGACACTAAACCACAAGCACAGCATGACCTGTCTAGTCTCAGTTATTCCTCGATATTCTAATTCATAAAATCTCTAATGTTTTCTTACAAGTGCTCCAGTTCTTATGGGAACGACATCTAACAAGTAGGGTTTAGATATTTCTCGTGTCTCCATGAAGTGATTCACTAGTTCAGCATCGTTTACGATTTCGCACATGTTTCCTGTCAAACTCAATCTTTTTCAGTGATCGGTCTGGATAACTAAGTTCTAATCTATCTTTTTTTTTCTAGGTCAGTTTTATTTGTTTACATTTTCGAATACAATTCTTTTATTTTATTATTTATTGGTGTCGCACATGGAAACTTTGTTCTTGAGACACGGTCTCAACAAGATTCTTCAAAACTAAGTAACATATCAAAGAACCCTCCGAATGATGACACTTTTAGGGAGGTCTGCAATCTTGGTCCCGGTTCCAATTTTCTCTAAGAACTCTTTCACTCTCGATGATATTTCAAGTGTACCCATGACTTCAACAGTAATGTTCCATAAATTATTCAACTCACCAGCTGGATCCGGGGCTCTTCCAATTTTGAGGGGAGTCTACTCTTATATCACACGGGAAAGGGAAATCAATATTTTGATATTTTCTACTCTCTTTATCAATTATAATTTTGGGTCTCTGTATTTCAGTGACATGATCTGTCTGGACTAGAAATCCCATAATGTATTGTGACTGTCATTTTCTATCACTTCATCTGGCTGGTATTCATACCATTTCTCTTTCACATTGATACCAAGTTTAAAGCATTCTTCCCAGTAGATTTTTTACCATTCCAATCATGACGTGCTATTGTCGTTGGTGTTGTGATGGTGATGATCCCGTCATCCCGATCATTACTCGATGTCAGATTTTATGCATTGCACTTTTGCCATAATGTAAGAAAAATGTTCAGGTTGTCTTTATATGATCAATATATTGCGTACATTTCGAGTTACAATATGAAAAATATTGATACATTTTTCAGGATTATTATGCAAATAAACTATATGAAAAGTAATTTTTGTTATTCATAAATAAATGCAGAACATTTTTCATTTCTACGAAATCTCATATACCTGAATAAATTCTCATTTCATGTGTTAAAATGGGGTGAAGCTCTTGATATTCTATAACATTGATCAGTCATTGATTTTGTTAATTTTTCTACTGTTTAGATGTTGACATTATTTGCAGCAATTTTCATTTTTTTGCCAAAGATCTTTCTTTAAATATTGTTTACCGTTATCAGATAAACCTCTTTTGGACCACAAATATTCTATTGGGTTTACGTTAGGAGAGTCTGCGAATCATTCTCTGAATCTGATATCTTTTAAAGATCACTTTTTTCTTTTACCAATTACTGTAAATATTTCGAATTAAAACATATATGCTGAAATTCGCCTGGTATATTTATCATATAAATACATGTATATCTTTAAAATTTTACTAATCAGTTGGTTAATGAGTATTTTATTATGAAGGATTAATTAACATCTGCATGTGATAGAACATTTGTTGAATAGTATTAGCAGATGCGTAGTTTACCGCAGTTTCTTAGTTGTAATTTAGTCTTGCCTTTTTTATTACTTAGTGTATACTAAAATGTAAATTTTTTGTTTATTTTGAAATGATAAAATTTAGTAATTAAATTATTAGTTGTAATAATAAATGTAACATCATTTGGTGAATATTTGGGCTACTACTAAAAAAGGTATAATCTGTATAGAGGAAATCTTATATGATGAATTAAGGCATGAAAAAATATCTCAGGAATTTATGCCCATTGCACAACTACATTTAGGTAAAAAAATAAAAAAAATTGTAGACTAGTGTAATTTATAAGTTCAATAAAATAAACAGTTGGAATGCACTTTGAAAATTTTTCAGCACAAAGAACGAAACCATTTGTACCAAAAAATCATTTCTTTTTCCAATATCGAAAAGAGAGCGTCAAAATATTTGCAATATATATATATATATATATATATATATATATATATATATTGTAAATAAATTTTTGAAAGATCTTTATAAAGAATTTTATTATTTTCTAAAAAAAATTGCATTAGATAAAATTTGTGACTTATGGGTTTCTCTTTATTTTTTCCTCCCCTTCTTTTTTCAGTTGTTTAAATCTGTATATATTAATTCCTATCCCTTTTTTGCGTATGTATATACTCCTTACTAAATAATGTTTGAGTAATTAATTCTGTCTGTGCATGAATCCCCTTCCTCCTTTTCGCGTGTGTATAATTTCTTGTTTATTGTTATATGTATGTGTGATTTAATTCCTTAATCTGTATTGTGCTATGTGTTTAATTTCATGTATTTATTCTCAAATTATTTCCGGTTTAAAAACCACTCTGCTTTAAAGTCTTTTTTTAACATTTTTTTTATTCATCTGAACGAAGCAATTGTGAATTTTTTCTTTACGTTGCAGAAATATATCCTGAGTTTATAATTGTTTAATTATGTACTGAGATTCCTTCTCAATATATATATATATAAATAATGATTAATATATATATATATATATATATATATATATATATATTTATTTATTATACATATATATACATATATCCATTATATATATATATATATATATATATATATATATATATTATTTTTGTGTGTGTATTAGGTTTGTTAGTATATTTTATACATATTTATAAGCTTGTGTATATGTGTATATATATATATATATTTTTTTTTAACCATATCACCCCGAGCAAGGCGGTAACGCCACTGATGTGCAGGGGGCTACGCAAGAGTGAAAAAATTTGGAAAAGAGAATGCCGGAAACCACATCCTAAACAGGGAACAAGGGATGAGCCTCTACACCTGTACAATAGACGTGGGTGGAGTGTGAACCGGCCGATAGTTTCGTCTATCTACTCCAGTTGAAAAAAAAAAAATTAAAAAATAAGAAAAAGAAAAGTGAAAAGATTGGAAAAGAGAAAGCTGGAATACCACATCCTAAACAGAGAATAAGGGATGAACCTCTACACCTGTACAATCGACGTTGGTGGAGTGTGAACCGGCCGATAGTTTAGTATATCTACTCCAATTGAAAAAAAAAAAAAGAAAAAGACAAGTGAAAAGATTGGAAAAGAGAAAGCCGGAATACCACATCCTAAACAGGGAACAAGGGATGAGCCTCTACACCTGTACAATAGACGTGGGTGGAGTGTGAACCGGCCGATAGTTTAGTCTATCTACTCCAATTGAAAAAAAAATAAGAAAAAAAATGTTGAAAGATTGGAAAAGAGAAAGCCGGAAACCACATCCTAAACAGGGAACAAGAGATGAGCCTCTACACCTGTACAATAGACGTGGTTGGAGTGTGAACCGGGCGATAGTTTAGTCTATCTACTCCAATTGAAAAACAAAAAAAAAGTAGGGGCGTTGAGTGAACTAAGTTTTAACTTAGTTAAAGTCCAGTAAATAAATTACTTTGAAAAAAATACAAGACAAAAAAGGCACTCATTCAAATAACTATGACACTTTTAAAATCAGCCACAACAAAAAATTAAAATAAAGTCAAAGCAAAATCATGACTTACTATTAAAGTTGTTCCCAACCCCCAAAAAACACGTGCTAAACCAGTTGATAGAAGAATTATTTTATCTTTTTGGATACTACGTGCTGTATATGCGGTGGGGGGGAATCAACTAACTATACAATGGCCGTTTTTAGTTTTGTGTGAGAGTGCGTGTGTCATTATTTTCATTAGCTATTATGTTGTTTTTGTATGTATATATATGTTTGTATATGCATATACGTATATGTGTATATATGTATGCATATATATATATATGTATACATATATGTTCGGATGTTTACTTTATGTATCTTGTCTTTGTGGTGACACGTCCTTTTCATATCTACATTTCGTCATTGTATATTTTACGTCTCACTTCTCTACTTTTTAAGGCTCTAACTTGATAACACCCGAAAAATTCATTTATGAGTCAAACTGCAAGCTTTCATATTTTGTAATGCTCTGTTTAAACTAAACCATTTGAATTGTGTGTGGTCTTAAGAGATAGGTGCTAAAATCTTACAATAACTTTAGATGATGTGTTGAGTTTTCCTTATATATATATATATATATATATATATATATATATATATATATATATATATATTGTGAGTATTTTGGCAGCATTCTTTTTATTGAGTGTATAGTGGCATGAGGGATTGGTCTGGGAACTACACCATAGTAGCAGCAGTTACCAGACCAATCCCTCATGTCACTATACACTCAATTGACCAAAAACCCACTACCACAATTCCTTCTCGGCCTACAGCCATGTGCGACACAAAAATGGACCTGTCTAATTTTCTCTGTATAACTCCACTCTGTTAATGATAATTTAAATGTTCTATGTTCACTGAACATTAAATGTTCATCCTTTGATAATGGCTTATGTAAGCCGAAAGCTCAGACCTGATAAAAAATCAACAATTATTGCGATTTCTTGTCGTCTTTCCATGACAACACTATCAAGCTAATCAGATCATACGAACGGATCTTACACAAAATAGACAGAACTTGTCTATATTATTCAATGAAACCTGTACTAATATATATATATAGAGAGATATATAGATATATGCGTGTGTGTGTGTGTGTGTGTGTGTGTGTGTGTATGTGTGTGTGTGTGTGATTCCTGAGTTAAATTAGTTTCCCCTTTAGTGTTTGTCTATATTTCTGAGATGAGGTAGTATTTACAGTATTTACATTATTCGGACTATTGTTCTCATCAAAAAGGGTTACTGGACATTAAGTTTATAAGTCCCAAAACGTCAGTTGTTCATGTCCTTAAGGACACTTTTTCCAGTGGATATAGACGTTGCTTAGTTCCTGTGACTTGACCCAAAAAGTTATGAGTTCAATACCAGTTCAAGTAACTTGAAGGGTTATAGGGAGATAAAATGACTTCCAATCGAGGCCTTACTACGCAAGGGATGAGAATGATATACTCCAGTAATTGTAATAAAGGGTTCAGTTCGAAATTCTTAACACCTGAACAAGGCTGCAGCGTACAACGACCGAAACGTCTATACAATAGGCAACAAAGATAAGGATAATAGTCCGATAAATGTAAATAGTCTAGTTTTCCCTTTATTTCCGCTGCTCCTTTGTTATTGATGTCTGAAGAATGACAAGATGAAAAATCAATGAATTTCAGTTTAAATTTCAGTGGATTTCTATCGCAAATATTCATAAATACATGGTCATTTATTTACTTAAGTTGTCATTAATAAAGTTGATTAAATGTTCTTTATTATGTCATTTTGATTTATTCAAATGGACGAGAGAAAAGAAAAATCCGCATACAATAGTGAATCTTCATTTAATTCAGTTTCGTTTTGATAAGATTTTCTACTATATCATAGGTGCCTGTTATAAATACGAGGAACTGATTGAAATAAGGTAACAAAGTCAATGATCAGCAATCATTTTTTCATCTCAACAATATTTAAATAAAAACGTAAAAAAATTATCGCTTCCCATTAAAATCTCTCTGACTAAAACAAACATACAATTCCAGTGTATGACTGGTTATAATCAATAAGAAACTTCCTGGAGGTATTTCCATGTGCAATATCCCTCCAGGGTGAACCTAATCATAACTCTACGCAATTTCCTAGTATTGACAAGTGACTAAAATGCAGCGACAACTGGAAAATATGTCATTAGAACAGTGTGTCGAACTTGTTCAGCAACAAGAATTGATTAAACAATTTGATTCAACAAAAGTTACAGGTCTGGTAGAGGAAATGGATACATACGCGATAGAGAAAAAAGACAAAATAGTGTGTACTTAATGTTTATATACATCAAAGAGAAAAGCAAAAATGTCCGGTATATAAAAAAAATTTCGAAAATGTGAAAAATTAAGCATTTTAAATATATGTGTAAATCCAAAAAAGAAACGTAGAGATGGTTCAAGAAAATGAAAAGGAAATAAGCATGAACGTCTTTTCATTGAAATAAAAGAAATGAAAAATAGTTATTAAAAATCTGAATCAAAAATCTTTTACTGGACATGCAACTATATACATGAAGTGACGACTTTGATACCCAAGAATTTTTGGAAGAAATTATTAAAACCATGTTTAAAGAAAACCCTTGTCCAGTTGAATCAGTTTGACGGATCTGTGATAAAAAATGCAATTTTGAAGCCTACGCGCAACTAAAAAAATAAAGTTGAGGTATTACCAATTATCGTGGCAAACTTTGAAAAGATCCCAATCTAATAGGAAATGATGTGTTGAACATATATTCAACAAAATTAGTGAACAATTCAACCCAGAAAAAAACGGAATGTTAAAAAAAAATTGTGAAGCAAAGTTAAGACTAAAAAAAATTGCATCCCATCTTTTCTCATATTTCAAGCACAAAACGTGCCAGTCTGTCTACTACCAGTTGTTGTAGAAAAGCTTAAAAAATACTGGAAAAAGAAATCTACTCGAACGAGTTCCGCACGGAGGGAGAAAACGGGCCTGCACTCGTGAGTAATTTTAAGAAAGAAAGATGTGGATCTGGTCATTTGTGGTGACTAAAAAATAGGCGTAAACCGTAAAATATGTGCAGGCACATATCCTATCCTCAATGTAGAATGGGATTTGAACTCTCTTGCAGGTATGAAACTTCTCTATAATTGATCTAAAGTCGGCATGACATCAAATACTTATAGACAAAGACAATAAACACGCTAATAGATCTGCTAAAATGGACAAAAATGTCGTATAGAATTAAAACTTTAGTTTTCAAAGCGCTATAGAGCAAGTTATTAGCAGCGATATAAAAATTATGCAATCAGGATGACATTTGTATTGGTGCTATTGACGACGAATAACTAAAATGGGAAACCAACATAGTTTTGAATAAGTTAAAAAATGCTAAATTAACAATTAACAACAAAAAAGAAAAAAAACGTGTGCACAACACTAAAAAATATAATTTGGGGGATATTTTATACCTAATAGAATTGATTGGCAAAATATTAAAAATTAAAATAAACAAAAAAATTGGAATTCTTCAGATTTCTAAATTTCTACAGACGATATGTAGAGCGATACTCTAAACTGACTAAAGAACATTATGCAGCTCTTAGAAAAAAGAATGTGGAATTTATTTGGACAAAAGAACAATTGATATTTGAAAGTTTAAATACTGTTTTGACAAAGAAGCCAGCTGTAAAAATATTCGACCCTAGAAAAGAAATTGATAGTAAACAACTGACGCAAGTGAACACTCAATTTCGGGAATATTAGCTCAGGATGGTCATCTTATGTATCTTTCGAGAAAATAGTCAAAAGCCGAATCAAACTACTAAAATATTGAAAGAAGTACTTGAACATAATATGAACGACAAATAGAGGTTGTCAGTTTTTTATTGTTATCCCTGGGCTGGTAAAGTTGCTTTAATCACGGAGTTAAATCTGCAAGTGACAATCGTGGTTGATTGTTTGAGTCTTCTTCTTCTTCTTCTTCTTCTTCTTCTTCTTCTTCTTCTTCTTCTTCTATATGCCATTTCCTTTAAAAACGAAAGCGATCATAGACGTCTACATTTCCCTATCCTTTGTAGCTTTTAACACCTTTCTCTTGTTACCCCTCCCACACCCTGCTCTGTTAACCATTTGCTAAAGCCCATCAACTATGTCGCGTTGCTTTTCCCTGTCTCTCTTTCCCTCTATATGTTCTATGAGTATCAGATGCTTCAATCTTTCCTTCATCTTTGATGAAATTGTGCAGGATTCGGTGCCATATTGAAGAAGGCATCATATATAGCAATCCAATACTCACTTCTTTGTTTCTAGTGAAATTTTCTAGTCTCTCAATACTGTATTCAGCTTTTGGAATGCGCCCTTGGTCATGCCAATACGCTTTAGAATCTCAGTGTCTCACTTCCGTCTTCCCAGCTGTTTAGATTTCTGTACCTGCTCCATTTTAGTCTCCCCAACTTGTAGTTGGCATTTTGGGTTCTTTTTTTTTTTTTTTTTTTTTTACTGATGACTATACATTCAGTTTTCTTGTAGTTTATATTTAGTCCTTTCTTTCTGCTTTCGTTAGTTACGTTCTGTGGGGAGTCTTGTTGTTTCCTTTCTGTGCCTGCTGTCAGTACTGTGTCATCTGCGTATTTTACATTGTTCAGATTTTCGCCGCCAATGAAATTTTTCTTCGATGAAATTAATATACCAAAAGATTAAAATTTATTTCATAAAACCCCATATGACGACAATTTAATTTTAGAATTTAAAACGATGAGTTTCTTATTAAAATGTAATACAAAATTAAAGCAAAAGCAATAAACTTATTAAAAATAAATTCAACACATGTATACCTATTATAAACACGAACTAATTTAAGAATTGTATCTTTTTATGACGCAGACAATCATGGCTGTCTACAAATTCTTATCCTGTGTAATTTTTAGCAATGTTTGTCACTTTACTGTACTTCATATTCTTTGTTCTATCATCCAATTATACAAGTTCATCAAGTATATGACACGCTATTTCTTGCATTCGATATAACGAATCAGTGCCAAATTTTCAAAACCCTAGTTTCTCATTTTGTAACCCAGAAAGTTGTCCATTTTTTCTAAATATAAATTTTTTTTGTTCCCATTTTCCTTAGAATTTTCTCGTTGCTCACATGTTAGGTCCATGGTATTCTCAGTATCTTTCTGTAGAACCACCTTCCTGTTGCTTCAAGTCTCTTTTTCCATTTTGGGTAAATGTCCAATATTCACATATAACATAGAAGAATTAATATTACATCGCTGATCAACAATCTTTCTTCATTTCTAACATTTTCCAATTCCGTAATGCTTTTGTCATCAGTAAAAAGTGGGGCCCAAAATGCCAACTACAGGTTGAAGATATTAAAATGAAGCTGGTACAGAAATTTAACTACCTGGGAATACATAAGATGGAAAGTGCGACACTGAGAAGCGACAGCGTACCATTGGCTATGCGAATCCAATGATGCATTCCAAAGGCCCACTAGAGTATTAAGAGACAGGAAGATTTAAGTAAAAACAAAGAAAACATTGCTGGTCTGTTATGCGATATCTGTCCTCCATTATGGCAACGAATGAAAGAGAGACTCGAAGCAACAATGTGATTCTACAGAAGGATACTGAGGATACCATGGGCCGAACACGTGAGCAACAACGAGCTTTTGGAAAGGATGCAAACGAAAAAAAAAATACTTAGCATCAGAAAGAGACAGCTGAGATTTTTGGTACACGTAATGAGGAAGAAGGGCTTGGAGAATCTGATACTCACAGGACGGAAAGAGGGAAAAAGACAGGAAAGAAGCGCGAAACATACGTGAAGGGCTTGATTAAGTGGATGACGGAACAGAGTTTGGGAAAGATATCAAGAGGAGAAATGTTAAGAAGGACAAGGGATAGGGGTAAGTGGAAGTCTATGATTGCCTACGTCCTGAAGGGACACGGCATATAAAAAAGAAGAATGCTTTGTTTATATTTTTGAAGGCAGAGCAGCCTTAATAGAAAGTTAACACATTTAATACGTTACAGGAGTGAGAAATGAAGATGGATGTTTTGTAGTTCTTAAATTACGATCAATAATGACATTCCATTGTAGAAAAAAAAACATTGAAGTTCTTCATGTGGTATTAGTAAAAACGCACCAATATCGAAGAGAAATCTTTGAAAACAAAAAAGAGTTTAAGAAAACCACGGGGCTTGGAAAATGATATCCGAAGAAGAAAAGGGTCCATTTCAAGAGTCAACGAGGAAAAAATTCAGTTCAATATTAAATACGTGAGATCTTTTCTTTCATATTTGTCCATTGAGCTATACCCATAAGTACTTGTACTGTAATTGCAATTGACGTCATGCGAGCTGATCTGTATCGAAAGCAATAACAAGTGAAATTAAAAGAGTAACAGCGGCGGCGGCGGCGGCGGCAATGACTAGTCGGAACAGGAACAGCGCAAAAGTTAAAAAATGGCAAATATATATCTGGGGTAAAATGCACTTCGTTGCGATAAAAATATTACTCTCTTTCTAAATAGGTCGATATGTAGGGTGATTGAAATGAGTTCGATTATAGCTGTTCAGTAACAATCTATCGGTGTTCCATAACACGTATCACTTTTTAAGAGGAAAAAGTTTTCTGATGAAAATCGATTACCAAACTTCTGTTATCCAGTAGATTGTGAGCAACTTAATGTCAATGCGTTAATTGCAACTTTAAGTAAAGACTTTTATGAAGAGCTTGAAAAGCTGGGGAAGATTTGAATGCTAGTGATCACATTAATCCATTAAGTCAGACAATCATAAAATATTTTATACATAAATAGGAACAACTAGTATAGAGGTTGTCCATAAAGTCAATGAAAATTTAGGTTTTCTTTCATACTTTATATATATATATATATATATATATATATATATACGAAAAAATCTATAAGTGAGCCACAACCTACCGCGGTTTCACCTTACGGATCGTCAGGGAATGAGCCTCATTCCCTGACGATCCGTAAGGTGAAACCGCGGGAGGTTGTGGCTCACTTATAGATTTTTTCGTGTTTTTGCTCTATTACTGTATTTTCGTACTTTCGTATTGCGCACTTTTTTTGGTGTTTAGGTTCCGTTTTGGTTTTTTTTTCTTTCCTGTGGATACTTGACATTTTGTTCTTGTTCCGCTGGTTTCTTTTTTTCTCCCCCATTATCCGACGACATATTATGCCGGATTTTAACGGATTTAGGTTCTGTTTGTTAACATTTCTTTCGAAGGTTTAGATTAGTGTAAACTTACGGAGTCTAGTTTATTATTATTATTATTATTATTATTATTATTATTATTATTATTATTATTATAATATATTTATTGCACAGTTATTAGTGAATATATAAATAAAAAAGTATGATAACATATTCCGCCTGGAATTTTTGCAGACACAAATGCGATAGTCAGGGTAATATAAAATTATTAAAGTTATTAACAGATAAATTATGTAATTTATGTTTTCGGCCTTTTGGCTGGGAGGAATATGGCAATCTAAGATCAGCTACGACAAAATAAGTCAAACTTAGACCCAGTCATCACTGATGCGGAGGCTGGGTAAATTTTGACGTGTGTAATTATGTAATTTAAATACGTTACATCAAAAGTTAATTATTGATGTCAACTAAATTTGAAAGTTGTTCTACCATAAACTTATAACTTGACAGAATCAAATCTAAAATTGTTTCATTATGTACTTTATAACTGTACCGTTATAGAAGGCAATTGTATAAAAAAAATTAAGTAAATAAAACATACCTAATGTTTCTAAATGTTTATAGTCTATTAAATATTAGACATATTTAAATTATCACAATATTCAAAATTAATCAACGTGTATGTGTGTGTATATATATATATATATATATATATATATACCATCATTATTAACTGCCTGATGAGACATTGTTCTTTCAATAACGAAACAAAACGTCCAATTTTGTAGTAGTTTGTATTTTGCACATATTCTAAAGTAATAATTAATAATAAGGATTAATTGCTCAATTTTTATATTCAGCTCTGTTTTGAATTCATTTATATATATATATATATATATATATATATATATATATATATATATATATATGAATGAGAGGGAGAGAGGAGAAAATGGCAAACCCTTAAAAACGGAGAGGATAATCCAAAAGATTTTATCTAATTAATATAAAATATTTTTTTAGATAAAAATAGAGAGCTCAATAGATATTATCCAGAGCAATATGAAATAATGAGAGGAAAAACTCAACACATAATTAAATGGTTATAAATTCATAATTTATTTTGGCAGTGTAAAAAAGAAGAATAAAAATACAACTGCCTCATTCAGACCGTTGAAAAATAAATGTTAATTTCACTGTTGTTGTTGTTGATGTGGTTGTTGTTGTTGTTGTTGTTGTTATTCTTCTTCTTCTTCTTGTTCTTCTTGTTCTTCTTGTTCTTCTTCTTCTATGTGCTCTGTCCTTTCAGGACGTTGACGATCACGGCCTTCCACGTCTCTCTTTTCCTGGTGGCTCTTAGCACGAATTCTCCTGTTACCACACCCAACCCCTGGCCTGTGAGTATCAGATTCTCCAAGCCCTCCACTCTCATTACATGTCGCAGGAATTTTCATTTTCATCCTTTCCAAAACCTCATCATTGCTTACATGCGCGATCCATGATATCCGCAGCATCCTTCTGTAGAAACACATTTCAGTTGTTTCAATTTTTTCCTTCATCTTTGATGAGATTGTTCAGTATTCATTAGCAATCCAGTACTCTTTTCTCGCGAAATGTTCCTGTCTCTCAATGTTCTACTTAGCCTCTGGAATGCGCCCTTCACCATTAAGAAACATACAACAAATCACACAATACAAACATACGGATTAAAAAATACATACATTAAACCACACATATACACAAAACAGTTTTTAGAGAGAATATATACACTAAAAAAGAGGATAGGAGTAGATATACACAAAAGAAGTACA
The DNA here is from genome assembly GCA_037127315.1 of Ascarosepion bandense. NCBI lineage: Eukaryota > Metazoa > Mollusca > Cephalopoda > Sepiida > Sepiidae > Ascarosepion > Ascarosepion bandense. The sequence goes on along the minus strand of JBBBDQ010000621.1, from coordinate 623,934 downwards.
TAGGATATATACATACATTAAATTACACAAAAACACAAAATAATTATTAGAACGGAAGGTGGATAGTAATAGACATACAAAATTAAGTACACAGACATAAACTTATAAAAGAACCAAGACAGAAAAGAAAGAAAAAGACAAATAGAAAAAAAGAACAGACAATACACTTACAGTCACAAATATTAGCTAACGCAAATTTTTTTAGAAAATAATTTTTTAAAATTCTTTCAAAGATTTCTTCTAAAAAACATTTTTTTAAAATTATTTGTCTGCTTCATTCAGACCGTTGATATATATTTGAATAAAATGACACACACACACACACACACACACACACACACACACACACACACACACACACACACACACACACACACACACACACACACACATGAATAAAATGACAAAAGGAAAAACTATTTTTAGCCGACGCGTTTTGTACTCTAAGGGAATTTCTTAAGGCAATTTGCCTTAATAAAATCCCTCAGAAATTTTCCTCTTTTTATTAATTTTGTGCCTTTACAGATACACTCTACCTGAAAATAATTTACTTAGCCACCATACATATATATACAGCGGTATTGAAAAGTCATTCTCTATTTTATGTATGAGTGGCCAGCCAAGAGTCTTGACTTAACACGCTGTATTTTTTTTTTTTTTTTTTTTGGTAGTGGACATGGGTGATTAAAGGAGCCAGTCTGCTATACAAAATTAAGACTTTGGAAGAACTTGTGTTTGAGTTGAGTTTAACGGCATATCAACCTCTGTGGGTTATTTAATGCCAGAAAGGTAGGATTGTAATGTTTTTTTTTTTTTTTTTTTACGTTTGGTTATAGTGAGAAGGTTGATTTAGTCAGATTTTGATGAAACATGCTTTCAATTTTTTATTTTATTTTAGAAAACTGAAGATGTCTTCTAGTTTTGTATTCAAAAATGTATTGCTGGTAATAATTTTTTCCCCTTCAAGAATATTTTGTTAATATTTTTTCTTTCAAAAAAGCATATTTTTCTCTAAAAGTCTATTTTATGTATATATTTCTATAAAAGACTATATTTTTATTTTTTCATAGTGTTTTGACCCGAGTTTAGGGGTTAACCATTTGCCCATAGTTGGGACCCTAACAAATGCTACCACTCTGAGTCGAGGTGGTACTGGGAACAACAGCAATTAAGAGGTGATCCCATGCTCCTCACAACCTCCCCAATCAGAGGCCTTGCTACCGGATACAGTTTACCTTCATACCCAAGACCGGAAAAACTTGAAGGGCGAATGCAAGAAGTTATGTCTTCAATGCCAAAATTGTTTCTGGTGAAATCAATTGATGCAATTCCTGGGCGGCTGAAGAAGCTGGTAATGAAATCTGGTGCTCATATAGAATTTTAAATAGAACCTCACACTAAACGTATTTCTTTTATATCTATATATTGTAAAAATTATAGTTAATAAATAAATTATAAGTATTTTAAAACAGGGAGTTACTTTTCAATAACCCCCTCTCTCACTCTGTGTGTGTGTGTGTGTGTGTGTGTGTGTGTGTGTGTGTGTGTGTGTGTGTGTGTATGACGCTGTCATGATATACTAGGTTGCTGTCGATATGTGGCTGCAGTTTTATGCTTCTATCACCCATTTCTTTGCTCAAAGTAGTTCAAAAGAGTATTTGGCGACCGTTGTCGGTGGTCAGTCGTTGACAAAGTCAGTTGCGAGCTTACAGTCATATCGCGTTGAAATATTGGTTCACATAAGATTACCGAAGTTAAGCAACATCGAGCCTGGTCGGTACTTAGATAGGTGACCGCTTACAGATTTGATGTGAGAGTGGGGTAATGGATAATGAAACGGAGTTGTTAATTGAAGAGCCGAGTTCACTATATTTACTTACACACCTTTGAGAAAGGTATGAATCCATGTCTTTTCCTCCCAAATATAGCTTAATTAATAAAAATTGTTATCATAAATCATCAGTAGCTCAAAAAATAATTAAAATCAAATAAAAATTGCGTACAAAATATTAGATTTCGGCATTAAAATGTGCTATAGATGTCGATATGTTAACAACTAACCAAGTTGCGTCGTTGTTCGTTGCTACGGTCTTCTCGGGACTAATATACTAAATTTGTTCTGTTTCTGTCTCTATCTGAAAGCCGAATTAGATATGAGAGAGAGAAAGAGAGAGAGAGAGAGAGAGAGCGTGAGAGAGAGAGAGTTTCCTTCTCGCGGTATTAAACAACATAATTCATACGGTCTGAATTGTCAGCTTTTATTACTTTTAGTAAAAAATTTTAAAACGATTTTTCCAAATTTAGAACAAAATATGCTGCTTTTTGAATGCGATAGGTTTCGTTTATTTTCCTATTTATATGAAAGAGAAGTTATTAATTTTTAAAGAAAACAAAAGTACTTTTTTCTTCCCCTCCTAAAATAAATTGTTATGATTCAGCTTACTCATGAAAACTATTGTTGATCCTACCATGAAAAACGAGCTCCGTACAACTCCATCAAAATAAATTCAAAATAATGGACAGTATTCGAATATACTTGCTATAATCTGTATATAAGCCACTCAAAATGAGTTTTCTGTTCTTAAATGCAATCCAGATTAAACTGAATATTTTACAGAAGGAATATTGATATTCAATTTTGTTTTCGCAGATTCACGCTAACACCGCCACCATCAATATCAATAACAATGATAACAATTTTGTTCTAATGCAGTTAGAACAGTTATTGGAATGGCAACGGAGTTCATATTTCATGGAAGACAGAACAATTCTAAAGTTTCTCAAAGAAAATTGCAGGCAGAAATAGAAACAATTCCGATTCCCGTTTCTCGAAAGAAAAGAAGGATGTGAAGCAATTTAGTACCAGCGCAGCGACAAGCATTTACTCCCAAAATTATTGAACAAATCAATAATGATGATGATGATGATGATGATGACAATTCTCTTGAGGACCAACAATGTGAATTCTATTTGCATGCGTCAGTTATCAAAACAGAATGAGATGGCAAAAGATTTTCTATTGCTATTTTAAAAGCAACAATTCTTAAAAATGTATCCTGGAAATAAAGAATATTATAGAGAATATTAAAAGTAGAAAGAAATGCATTGAGGAACAAGCAAAAAGAGATAATGACCTTTGATTGGGAATTGGAGTAAAAATTGATGAATCATCGGTAGGGAAAATATAAAACAGACGAAGCTTTGGTGGGGAAAACGGACATGTCATCTGTGGGAATAAGAGAAAACTGACATGCCATTAGTAGAGATAATAGAAAACAGCCGATGCATTTGTTCTGGAAAACAGATGAGTCATTGGTGTGGTAAAAAGGAAGATGGCCAAATTATATTTGTGGGAAAAAAGAAAACAAACAAGTTGTCCATGGAAAAAAGAAAACAGACAAAACATCGGTGAGGAAAAGCGGAAAAAGAGGAGTCATTGGTGAAAAAATGTAAAACGGACGACTCTTTGGTAGAGAAAAGGAAAAACGGACAAATATTTGGTGGAAAAATGGTAAACGAATGAGTCATTGATGGGGAAAAAGGAAAACAGACGAAACATCGGTGGGGAAAAGGGAAAACGGCCATTACCTTTTTGAGGAAAAGGGAAAACGGCCATTACCTTTTTGAGGAAAAAGGAAAACGGACTAGAGATCGGTAGGGAAAAATGAAACGGGTGAATCATCAGTGAGGAAAGAGAAAACGGACGAGGCATCGGAGATGAAAGAGGAAAACGGACAGATTATTCGTGGGAAAATGGAAAACGGCAGATTATTCGTGGGAAAATGGAAAACGGCAGATTATTCGTGGGAAAATGGAAAACGGACGAACCATAAGATGAAAAAAGGAAAACAGATAGGACATCGTTGTAAAAAACGAAAAACGTACCCGTCATTGTTGGGGAAAAGAGAAAACATAGGAAACATGTGTGGGGAAAATGGATAACGAAAGCGTCATTAGTGGTGAAAAGGGAAAAAGGTCGAGAAGTCTGTGGGAAATTTGAAAACAGAAGAGTCTTTGGGAGGAAAATGAGCGAGACATCTTTTATGAATATATATTAAAGACAATATTTTTTGAAGAAAAAACGATTTGCTTTCATTTTTCACAATCTTAAATTGAATAATTTATAAAGACTTAATTCTTTTAAAATTCAGTTTCAATAGTGTAACTCTTAGGAAATATTGTTATACAGTAAATTTATATTTACTAATTATAAAGCATATTATAACATGACGACCCCAAATATATTTTTAAAAAGTTCCGACTTTTTCACTGTTTAAACGTCCTAATCTTTCTCAGAATGAAAGTCCGTAGATGACATTATCAATTAAAAACGTCACGTGTTTTAAAGTTTGACCCTTCTTAAAATAAACTCATATAAAATTTATCATCGGTTAACGATTCTTTGTCACCATACTTAACTTGTCAATACACTAGGCGGTCGATAAATCGATTGATACGTCAGAAAAACAAGCCCCGTGGTTAAGAAATGCTTGTATACAATAGTTCATACTATAAGTAAGTAATATTTGTTTCAAATCAGATTAATTTAACTTTAGAATAATTGTGTTTGTAGATAAAATGATTTAGTATTTGCACTCTCATTGTAGATTTTGTTGTTGTTGTTTTTGTAAATTCTTTACGCTTTATATTAAATGACACGATCACCAAACTTGTTACGTTCCATCATCGCCAATTAAACCCTGAACTACTACCATTCATAATGAATGGATATCCCCTCGGGGAGGCTCCTTGCCTTGAGAGGCTATAAAGCCTTAGAAAAAAAAAACCCTGACTTCAAGTGGAGATGCAAGAAAAATGGTCGATTCCCCTCCAAGTAAGTTATTGACCCGTGCTATAATGTACTTTTACAAAAGTCTGAGCAGGGTTAAAATGGAGTACTTTTGTCATATTTGGTCAGGAACTTCTCAGTCCTCACATTCAAGTCTCGATAGAGTCCAAAAGCGTCCCCGCGTCCTTGTGGGTGGCAAATTATTTTTCTCTCATAGAGAGGATGTTTCATATGATTGATCGAGCCATTACAAGTCCGATATTGATCGTTGATTGAAACTGCTTTTAAAAACATTTTAAATCCTGGTCTTCACAAGTTCTCTGGTTTCCATAATAGCTTCAGTAAATTAATCCTCAAAAGCTTGAATAGATTTGTAGGCACCGACTAGAAACACCTTCACCATTCTTAAATATACAATAGAGGGATTTCATTTTTTAAATACTGCTTCATGTTTTTTTTTGTTTTTTACGCCCATAAATCTTTCCTTCATAGAATTAATGAGAAAAATATTTCTATCACTATAAAAGGTATTTCTTAAGAACAACGTGTTTGATTTAACATCTTTGTCAATGTTAACAGTGAAATTAATGTTTAATGACTTAAAGATCGAGAATTTTCTTCAAATGAAATAAGCCTCTAGAAATTATCATCAGTTTTCAAATAAGTCCCTATTTTTTGTACAAATTGATATAAATATATTTTTAAACGTTTTTATAAAGCGATTCTTTTGTAATAATTAGATTGATACGAGTAAGAGGTGATAATTTATTTGGTGTTTGAAAAGTGGTGATATATATATATATATATATATATATATATATATATATATATATTGAGAGAGAGAGAGAGAGAGAGAGAGAGAGAGAGAGAGAGAGAGAGAGAGAGAGAGATTGGTAGGTACCTCCAATTATTTACAAAATAAAATAATCATACATGATGAACAAATGCCCAAACCTTAATAAAAACATATCGAAGAAATTTTTGTTATTATTAAGAGGGAAGTTCAAAGAATTTCTGATTAATAAATTATATTTTTTAATCCTTTTTAGAACTTTCGAAATTTTATCATTCTTAAATCAAAGAGAGACCATAATATGGAACATTTCAGCGTCTGTTTTCAGTGAAAAATACACTGAATTAGCACTTTTATCAAAAATCAAATAATAGTTGTATTTTAATGAAAATTTCAGAGCTTATTCACAAATGAATTAAATAATGTTTTAAATCTTTTGTTTTTAGAACATCTTGTTAAAAATATTTATTGTTTTACATTTTTACCCATTTCTTTCATGAAATTTTAAGATTACGGGATCGTTTCAAAATTATATAAAAAATTAAAGTAATTTTACTAAATGTATTTCAACCTTAATCTTGTATTTGTCAAGTTATCCATAAATACCGCAACCTTAATCTTGTATTTGTCAAGTTATCCATAAATACCGCAACACCCTTCCAATGTTAAAAAAATGCTTTTCTGCGATATTTTGAACTGAAAGTAAGTAATATTTGTTTTATTTCAGACTAATAAAAATTCATATGCGTTAATCAGCCTTAAATAAAGTTTCAGAAAAGAATATTTTACTTTTGAAAGAGAATTATACTGTGTTGGTGGATTTTAGAGATTTAAAAATAATTTCAATCAATTCAAATTCAGTTTGAAATAGAGCAAAGTATTTTGGCTTTTGGAAATATTAAATATCAGTCTTAGATTTAAAGTAAAATAAAAGTTCCAAGAAAGATTTTTCATTTTTAAAGTGCATTTTAAAATTTAGCTTTTGCTAAACATATATATGTTGATTGATTGATTGATTGATTGATTGATTACTAAGTTTCTGGTCATAATAATGTTAGACCAGTGCACATTTGTATTAAAAAGTGTTCAATATTGTAGAACTTTTGAATATAAATAATATATAATAATATATAATATTTGTAAACGAGTTACTACGCGACCTAGGTTTCTACCATGAGTGGTGTCTTCAGGCAATTTGCAATAACTGATTTTACCGTTTACCGTTTTCTTTAAGAACGCTCACGTAACGGTGTTTTTGTTTGTTTTTTTTTAACGCTCACGTGACAGGGAATTTTTGAACGTGCAATTTTTAAAATTATAAGGAATTATAACGTTTTCATCCATGGTTGTATGAACCTAAGAGGTCTTTTTTTTAGTATGGTTACACTTAGTCATAATTTCCGTTCTTTCATTCAATAGTTTGGGAATAGCATAATCTCTAACTTTTCTTCTTGGCACAGTCTATATATTTTGCCACCGTTGTAAGGCTTGGCTGTTTTTACTATACTCCACGTTATGTCTGGGTCTATTCCATATTTTGATGTTAATTTCCACACGTGGTTAGCCAATTTTGTACGGGTTTTTAAGTTTTCTAATTTGAATGTAGACTTGTGATTGAATCACCTAGTCTTAAAGGTGTCTTTGGTTGAATCCAAATATATTTTATTTTGGCCATTTAAGTAATGTACCTTTGCATCGTAAATGATTTCTTTTGCGTTGCAAATATAAATTATATCGTAAATATAAATTATATTGTAAATTTTACAATATAATTCTCAACCAAACAGACAAACAAAAAACGATAATAGAAAACGAAACATTATCTGGTTCAACCCATCATTTAATTTAGAGGTAAAGACCAAAATAGGACAAATATGTTTTAAACTGATAGATAGACACTTTCCAAAAGGATCAGAACTAAACAAAATTTTCAACAGAAACAAAATCAAGCTAAGTTATAGTTGCACTAGTAATTTAGATAGTTTCATAAAAAAAACAAAAGACCAGAAACTTAGATAGCAGTGTACAAAAAAAAAACCACTAATAAAGAATGCAAAAATGAATGTCCACTTCAAGGACTTTGCAGCACAAAAGAAACAGTATGCGGCTTAACCCTGAAAAAAATTATTGATTACATCACGAATAAAGTATAAATCACGAATATATATATATATATATATATATATATATATATATATATATATTTAGTATATCGAGGTAGCAAGTAATTTTCTAAACATATTCTATTAAATATAAGAGACAATGAATGTCTATTATGTTTAATCATGAGCCGTTCTAAACGTCGTATTTTTGCTTTAATTTCAGTTGAAAATAAAGACAAAAATTCTCCAACATTTGGATAATTATTTATTGGTTTTCTTCTAAGCTTTCGGTTCACATGAGCCATCTTCAGAGAGGTAGTTTAAACTGAAATATTATAAAATCCACCATCACCGACGATTTTATTTTGTGTTGACATAAAACTCCGCTTGGCAACGGCAATAGTTACCAAAAATAATAAACGCAGTTCTTAAGTTTGCGATGCGGTTTTATGACGTTACACCGCGGGATAGCGCGAAATGACAACAAAACCATGTAGTCAAATGCAATGTAATATGTTATTTCCTGTTTTAAAGTTGATTTTATTGAGTGTTGGTTGTTTTGATTTGATGTACATGGCCTCCAATATCTGCAGGTTCCTCTTACTGTGTGTATGAGTAAGGATCACCGTATTGTTGACCAAAATCTGTCTGATATTACCTACATGTTTATGTTTTTCAGAGAAATGTTGTTTAATAGTACTCTGATCAGAAAGATGACATGTAAGTCTACGGGAGAGCGTGGTTGTAGTAAAACCAATATATGTACTAGGTTTTTGATTAGTATCAGAGATGCAATCTCTGAATGGGCATGTAAATTGGTACACTACATTGGTTTTTGTAAAGAATTTAGTTTAGTGCTTGTTGGGTTATTATAGACTATGAGGTCAATTGTTTTAAACTTTTTATAATATATAATGAGTTTAATTTGATTATTACTTTCGACTGGTTTAACATTTCTACGTATTATGTTTTTGAGAGTTTTTTCATCTTGTTTATAATTATTATGTATTTGGTTGCAATAGTATAAGTTAATAGTGTTATGTTTATTTTGATGTAAACCATTATTATTAATATTATCATTATTGTTAGAGCTATTATTAATTTTGTTGAGATACATTTTAATTTGTTGATCAATAACGGAGTTAGGAAATCCATTATTGACTAGTGTTTGCTTAATGTTGTGTAATTCTTTATAAAATATAGATTTGGAAGAAGATATCATTTGTGTGCGTTGAAGTAAGTTTTTTATAACAGCTAACTTATATCGTTGGGGGCATTCACTATTATAATTAAGAAAACATGAATTTATGCTAGTTGGTTTCCTATATAAAGAAGTAGTAAATTTATGTGTGCTAGAATCAATGAATACATCAAGGAATGGGAGTTTGTTATTAATATTAAGGTCTAATGTAAATTTGAGGACGGAGTGACTTTCAAATTTGTTTTTAAGATATTTAATTTGATCGATATTCTTAGCTAAAACAAAGATGTCATCTATGTATCTTACATATATAGAGGGTTTATTGTTGTCATTAATTATTTTATTTTCTAGATTTGCCATATAATAATTAGAAAAGGGGAGGGGACCTAAAGGAGATCCCATCGCAATACCATCTATTTGTGTATAAATATTTATACACAAATAGATGGTATTGCGATGGGATCTCCTTTAGCCAGGAACGCAGAACTCAGATGAAAAGAGACTGGTGAAAAACTGTTATCACACAACTTCCACTGATAGATAGCAAATACTAATAGTATTACTACTATATAACAAGTAAATAATAATGGTACCACCACAAGCCAGTGAAGCTGATTGAAAACGACCGAGTCAGCATCGCGAGAAAACTCATCAACCTAAACAAGCCGTGACCAAGTTAGACTTAACTAGTGTTAGGGTTTCGTCTTGGGGTGTTTTCTTTCCTACGAGTCTTTGACGTATGCTCATGTACTTCGTTTGTTTCTTTTTTTACTTCCCCACCTTTTCCCTCCGAGTTTGTAATCGGTGGGTTTTTCAAAACGAACTAAAATATAGTAAAACAATTATTAGTATTAGCATTATAATTTTTGTTACTATTACTATTGTTATTATATATATATATATATATATATATATATATATATATATATATATATGATTAAAAAAACAAGAAAATGCCTCTTCTTCATCGGTGGGACCAGAATATCAAAGTCAAAAGAAATTCATAAAGTTTGAAGTTGAAAAATTGTATAGCTTTCAAGCCACTATTTTTTCAGTTATTGTTGTGGCGTTGGAATCTATACCACCGAAAATATTTAACTTAATTAAAAGAAGAAAAATAAACAGTATAAAGCCTAGTGTCTCATCGCTTTAGTAGTCTGAATTACTTGTCACTACAAATGTTCTTGAAACGATTATTCATGTTTGAGGTTGTACGAATTGAAGAACACATAAAATGCAATATATCTATTTTTTGATGATGATTATAATGAAGAAAGTACAAGAAACTTGGAATTAAAAATTACTAGAATGTGCCATTCTTTTAACCTGGGAACTAATGTTCTGAGCGTATTCAACAACTAATACACCAACCCGACATCTATATTCCAACAGACTGTCTCATACGTAACGTTACTATCACGGATCAATTAAAAAGTTAGATTTAAATTGATAACAGTACAAAATATCAACGCAGCGTTAGAGAAAAACTGACAACAGCCATAGTTTTTTCTAATCTGACTACGATCTTACTTGTATACACGCACATACCTTATATATATATATATATATATATATATATATATATATATATATATATATATATCAGTAATGATGTCAAATCCTTGAAACAGGGAGGATAATCCAAAAAAGACGTATTCAATATGAATTATTAAAAAGAACGATCTACACAGAGAGCTCAATGGGTACTATCCAGAGCAATATGATGTAAAAACAGGATTAACTCAGTTAAAAATGCGTAATATTTATAGGAAAATATTTATCAGTGATGGAAATAGAAATAGGCAGACATAAGAATCAACAGCGCATGGAGGCCATATATTTCACATTTCTGTGCAATTTTCAGACTAAGTGCCATCGCTCCTTTAGCGAGCGTCAAATATAGCAAAACTATCAAAAGTGAAAAAAAATAAGTTTCCTTTTCATAAGTTCCCTTAATCATCTTGTGACCTATATACACAACCTGTTACACATACAGCTCACTTAAGGAGTAGATTGCCTTAAAGTTTGGCTGTTACCCTGCAATACTGATCCCTATGCCAATAATTTATTTATCAATAGACACGCACACACATTTGTATAAGTAGAGGTACTAAACTCTGTCTAAAAAATAAAGATAAAATAAAAAATACTTATGCATAAGAATGCAAGTTTTGCGTATGCATTGTGGGTAATTGGGAAATACATATATAAAATCTTGTGTTATACAAGATTTTGGATGTGTTACCTGAATGTGTGTGTCAATCAGTGCATTTGTCAGTAATGTCTGTACGCATGCGCACGAAATTGAGCACGCGCTCAAGAAATGAGGTTTTTGTCAAAAGTGAGTGAGGGAGAGAAAAGACGAGGCGAAGATTATGACTCATGTGATTTGTCACGAGTGTTGTGACCGCGAAATAATCACGCGCACGCGCAACTATTTACTAATCGATTCATGCACGGCTCTGGGGAAGAAGGTAAGAATTTGTAGGTGGGTGGGTGTGTGGTAATGAAGAAACATGCACGTGATTATTAAACATTTCTTTGTGTGT